>OX376200.1:15461922-16061922 GCA_947363905.1 Lithophane semibrunnea
AAACATTTGAAAATACTCAAAATTGACTAAAATACTCTTCAAAAGATTATTACAATCCTACTAAAAGGATTTAGCAGCTAAAAATATTATTATTAAATGAATTTCTAGTGATCTAGCATTTTATAAAAAAAATACAACTAATATCATACGCGAGTGTCAAAAACGTCAAAGTTATAATTAAGTAAGTATCTAAGTGATATGCAATATACTTTAGGCAGGCTCATTTTGATTAACAAATCATCATTTTTACACAGAGGTGATCAAAATTAGTTTTAGCCATTCGTTATGAATATTTTTTTTACATGGAAAAAATGACTAAAACTAAAATAATGCACCTCTACAAAAGTATACGCAAGCTACCGCGAATTAATTAACTACCAGAAATCGCATAAACAACAGACGTTAACTTATCTACAATAAAATCAACGCTAAAAATCAATGCCTTTTGCAATCTTTTTATCACATTTTCGTCAAAAGAAACGTGCCTACGGCATAATAAATTCATAAAGCTCAACTAGTCACGGCCCACCCTAAAAGATAAAAAGAACTCCAATCATAGTCTCACTAATATCTCTTTCCAGTACCAGTTAGTAACAATTTCTATCTTTTTTTAGTCTTAGGAATACTTACTAAATATGAAGTTAAAATGTGTGAACAAGCTTCTTATAATATAATAATAAAAAGTATTAGTTAAACTTTTAGTTTTAAATTCTATGTATAGATTTCAAGTTTTTTTTATTATTTCATATAATAGTAATTTATCTAACTATTTCTACTTCATTCTAGTGCACTATCTTTTAGCTGTGGTCAATACTAAGCCTTGTCGGAAGTGTGTCGCTTTTACTATCCTCAAAATGTTTATTGCTTTCGTTATTTTGTTAAAATAAAAGAAAATACATTCTAAGTATAAGAGTTTGTTTCATAACCATTTTTTACAAAAATGAATTATTTTTTTTACTATTTTATGTAATTGACATTTATTTTATAAAAAAGACAACACAATAAATTAATACTTTTTTGATAAGATTTTGGCATTTTCTAAAATAATTTACACATTTTACTTAAAAAAAAGATAGGGTTTTAAAAAGGACACAGTTACCGGTGGCACTAATAAGCGTCTATATTTCAACTGTATTGTGACGATCGCGTGGATATTAAAATACTCTTTCTTTACAAATCGGAGTTTATTTCACCACAAAAATATTATTGCTTTCAGAGGTTCTGCGTTACTGAGAAAAATATTTTTCAAATTTTATTTTTTTCGTATTTCCACCCGTTTCGCATTTTAATAACATTATCAGCGCTCCAGAAGCAATCGTGCACGCTATCTAAAAATATAGGTATACGCATGACCACTAGCTAAATGAACTATTTGTTCGAAAAGTAAGACAGAAATGATAGAATAACTTTTATGGAAAATTAATACATCAAAACTTTTGGCGCAATACATCTCGAAATACTGGTATCGTACCCGCCATTACTACATATACATATATAAATATAACATCTTAAAATTAGCGATCCAAAAATATGAAATATACGTGTTGTATTAGTGCGCCCCCGGCCGCTCCTCGCTCGCAAGCTACGCGCCGATGCCACCACACATGTGTTTGCAAACCCGCGATATTTGCGATTTTTGCCGTTCGCTACCGGAGGGTGCAAAAGCCGCCACAACTGGACGGTTTTTCTCAATCCTCGTCGCGTGTTTATTTTTCCTCTAATAGAAAAAACGCTGGTTCATTCCCAACAAAACACCGCTCGAAATTGAACGGCGAAAAATTGAAACTTTCGCTGCGAATCAACCAATGTCATTTACCTACTTTTTTCAACTCTGGGCCTCTCAAAATCTAAATAAACAGGAATATATCGGAATATACGAACAGTTGAATTAAGAGTTACAGAAAGATTAGAATCTTCATGAAAAACTGATTCTGAAATCGAATAAAATATTATAAAACTGAATGAAAGAAAGTTAAAAGAGATAGTTGAAGTAAGTTTGATAACTCAAAGTACCAGGGCCCTGCTCAAGCAAAGCGTCCTTAATCGTTCGAAACTTTTGCTTTATAAAAATACGAATCGAAAATATCTCGACTGTAGCACGTCTTCTTATGGTTAAGCTATGATTATTCTATTATTTCTTATACTATAAAACTTTACTATTTTTACTACATTAAAATATCAGAGAATTCAGAAAAAGGGAATATTTAGGTTTTTATTTTCTATATTTAAGTGGTGCACAACCTTATTTCTTCATGAACGCTAGGTAAATATGGCGTTAGCATAACAAGGGTCTAAAACAAAAGTTCACTATCTAAAGAACGTATAGTAGATGCAGGTAGTCGATGAAAATTCATATTAAGGATCTGCACTTATTGGAATAGGAACTAGGGGAGGAGGAATACGAACTTAATGATATCGTGGCGAAAGAAGAAGACGATGAACTAATAGAAAAGAAACCATTGGTAACACGGTCGAAGGTCTCTCATTTATGATTAGATCTAATCTAACGGGAGTCTCAAAGATCGTAGATAATGTTCGATGATATCTAAGGCTTCATCTTCACTGCATAGACTAAAAGAATTAAAACTATTTAGGCTGGAATGAAACCTATTGTAAACTTTCGACCGAAACTAACCGCGTAATTTATTTTTATTTCTCTTAAATACGATAAAATCTCAAAATACTCACAGCTCGTCGGGTTTATTGTATTATACGCTAAGTGCATCTACTTTATAAGAACAGTGGCTTTTTAATAATTTGAATTTGTACTTAACCTACATATTTTAAACTCCTTTGCTGAAATCATTCATAGGATAGAATTCAAGTTTTGACTCGATCTAAAATTCGAAGCAAATAAACCAACTCAATGTTTCACATTAAAATTCATTATCAAATCGTTTGCAATTGACGTGAATCGCAAAAGCCGAACGTTACGCAACCATTTTTGTAGATTTTATGAATTTCAAAATATTTGCGTCAAGTCTTACGAATTTTTTTCAGCCAATACGTTTGATGATCTAGGTTTAATTACTTTACATCCAATTTAGAGTTTTCAAAAATATGATTCCAATAAATGTTCTAAACAAATAT
This sequence comes from Lithophane semibrunnea, assembly GCA_947363905.1. Taxonomy (NCBI): domain Eukaryota; kingdom Metazoa; phylum Arthropoda; class Insecta; order Lepidoptera; family Noctuidae; genus Lithophane; species Lithophane semibrunnea. The sequence goes on from OX376200.1 coordinate 15,465,013, forward strand.
CTCAAAAATACATTATGAAAATATAATACAAATACGATAAAATTTATACTAAATATAACCCTGTCTATGACCTGAAGAGTTTAAAATAAAGAATAAATCGAAATCTAAACTCTGAACAAGTCATTTCTAAGGAAAACATAATTACTTCCTAGAGTCACACGCGTTGCTATGTATCCGTTTATATTATGCGCAGATGGAACTGCGGAGATTTCATTAGAAGAACGAACACAACGATTTCGTATCATAAAAGACCGCTCAATCATATCAATAAATTGAAACGGTATCGAATCATAACGATGGTATTTTGTTTCAGAAAAAAAATATCTAAACGGCGAAACGTGATAGTCAAAACTTTTCGTATCGTCTAGTCTACAATAAAATACAATATACAAAAAAAAATTAAAATATTTCAAATAGACAAGGCCTGAGTCAGTTCACAACTCCGATAAGAAACCTGTTTTGTGAAAGTAGCTTAAGTTATATCAGACAGTATATTTGATAATGCGAAAGGCAGTTAGTTGTTGTTAACGCGTAATTTGAAATACTCGATGTAAAATAATCACATTATTATACAACAGAAGATTTCGACTTGTAAATTAAGGATAAAGGAAAACCTCCGATTGAGGGTAGAATGGAAAATAACATAGATTAGGGAATGGCAATAGTGTCCGTTAAATAACTGCCGTTATCAGATTTTAAATAGAAGCTCTAGTAGAAGATCTTCGTCCACGTTCATTGGCGATTCAGGAGCAAGGTAATCAACGATCCTAAAAAATTGAAACCAGCATTAAAATCATGCAAAATAGAATCTGAACACTTCAAAGACAATAACGATACAAAAGAATCTGTAAAAATGTCCATGAGAACCACAATTTTTTTCAGACTGCATTATCTTTTCGTAATCTATACCAAGGTTCCAATAAGTTTAATTTTAAAAGCCATAAATTATCCTCCTGTTAGGAGGATATGGTTCGTCATGACGATGGTAATGGTAATGATGATAAATATGATACTGACCTATTGGGCGTGGGTGGTGTACTGGTGATGCGCTGCAACGAGCTTTGGCGGACATCCGGCGATCGCCGGGCCCCCCTCACGCTTTCGGCTCGTGCGTTCTGCAACCTGCCACAAACGGGGAGAAATGTATTAAAAAATACATAAAACATTTGATATTCAACACAAAAAGAATGAAAATATTCTAGCATTCACAGACATATTTCAGTTTTACTCTCACAAGCATTTAGATCCATAAAAGACCACATAAATGATGTATTTCACTACGAAAACTTACGTTGGTTGTAAATTCCTCCCATGTGCTGTGCAGCGTGAAATTAGTTTTGGGATTTTAATAAAATTCGATTGTAGACAAGAAAATATATAAAATTATTGTATTGAAGACAAAATAGTGGCCATGCTGATTTACCACTTGAATCGACCATAACGAACCAAAATAACAATTTGATAACTATGTTTTATCTCAAGATATCAGACAAAACCATAATAACATTAAACAGTCTACCAAATTCTAAGAATATGTTTCCACCTACACGGGCTAAGCACTAAATATTCACGAAACTCGAATAAACAAGATTGAACAAAAACCCTCCTATAATTTAATAAAACAACAAGTTTAACAAAATCTTGCTCTGAAGATTCTCTTATCGAAGGCAAGAAACAAACTTGGGTACAGTTGATTTATCTATCCGCCACAGATACAGAAGTTTCGAGAAAAGCTAAAATGTTTCATTCATAAAGTATGAACTGATTCTCGCTTAGATTACTTGGGATGGATCGGGAACGAGCGGGCCAGTAGCCGAAATTAATTTAGCATGGACTGCGATGGAAGCAATGAACAAAGGTCTTAATTGTTGGAAATATTTGATGAATTTTCGCTTTGTTTGCTTTATTTAAAGGGAAGGGAAGGATACAATATTTTCTCATCGTAATCGAATGAGTGATTCGGGTCCTTTTCTGTTATTTTCAATTCCCTATCATTCGAATATTGTAGAGTTTAATACCACCTTTTCGTAAACTATAATATCGTCAAGATACCATTATGTTACACCTCCATTGCATTTTCTTTCGTGTCCTTCTAATGTCTTACATCGTGAGTAATATATATGTCTTCATCAAAGTACATAAATATCATTCAACCAAAACCAACTCCGTTTAATCTATAAGTTTCTTATTTAAAACCTTGAGGAAGTTTGAAGCCCCAAAGTTGTTCTTTCGAAACGTTCTGCCGTTCGTTAAAACAGATATATTTGGATATTGAAAATTAGAAAGTAAGTCTTCAATTTTGTATGAAAAGTTAATATTATTTTCTATTAATCATTCATTTTTAACTGACTACATTATGCAACAATGTGGGGATCCGGAAACATTGATTGATTCTGATTTGTTTTGCTGCAAATCCAAGGTCGACTTTTAGAGTGAATTCTTTCATCTGTTTTATGAGAAAGAAAGAAGGGTAAAGTATTTATTAGGAGTCGCACAGGAGATCACAAACTAAACAAACACACGCATAGAAAAAATAGATTTTCCACAGTGTGCAAAATAGAAGTTTTATAAAAAAAATGTCGCCCACCACTTTAGAATATTATGTTATTTTTACTATTATTTAGATAGATATACTGATATACTGATAAAGCAATGGTGGCCCAGTGGTAACGGCCGCGACTTACGACTTATAGGTCATAGGTTCGAACCTTGACAGGCGTTTTACTTTGTGTATATTATTTCATCACCACTGCTCGCAAAAATGTTCGAAGACGTGACATCTACCAACCTGCACTGGGCCCGCATGTTGGATTATGGCCCACACCCTCTCACAGTGAGGAGGCCTGTATCCCAGCAGTGGGAACGTTATAGGCTGAATATGATTTATACACTATCAGTCATAATTATTTACGACTGATAGTGGGAGAAAATTGTGGCTACATTAGAAATCTACGCACGCACACAATCGCACACATTTATATAAGAGTATCTAGCGCAGTAGGTACTTCGGCCATTCTGGTTTGTTTTGACTGTACAGTGGAAGTGTGACTGTAACTCAAGTAGTTTTCAATTTTTTGATAAAAAACTACCTATATTTAAAAATTACAGAAGCTGATTCAGTAAACGATTAACTACTTTTAACGACTACGGTAATCTACTTTCATAATGGGCATTAATTCAGTAACATCGTGCTGACATTACATTGACCTTCACAATTGAATTCTACGTTAATTGATTGCTGTTCAAGAATTAATTATTGTGAATGTGAGGACAATGTGTTTTTTTTTTTTTTTCGTTCTCAATTAATTTTAACGATGGTCTGGCAATTGGAGTACTTTATGCGGCCTACCTAAATGTCCTTTCTTTGGTATTGTTCGTCGAGTCGTTGAGCTCCTAAGTTCTGAGTTGAGCTGTACTATTACTGACAAATGCTTGCACTGACTGGACAGGTCCACTCAAATTTGTGTGGTTCTTTCCTCAAAAGACCATTTAAGACGCTTATCTCCATGGTCCTCTGGCCTGACCAAGATTTTGTTTGGACTTTAAAAGAAACTGTGACCTCTCAGTTTGTTTCGGCCTTTATTCTCAGAGTAGTCAGATAAAAAACGCCTAACTCATCCAGCTTATTTTTTAATATGACGTAAAAAATGTGATCCCAATATCCTATTTACAGAATAAACAATTTCATTTCAGATAAAATACACAAGTAAACAACAAAAAACGAAGAAAATGCCAAAATACGCAATTAAACCTCCCTTCACCATAAACTGATACATAAAACACCGATTTTGAAGAACCGAATTAACTTGAAACCGTCACAATCCCGGACAAACACAATTAACTTACGATTTCAAGGAAAGACCAGAAAGAGGGAGCTGTCTTTATGTTCTAATAATAGAATAAAGGATACAACCAAAGGTTGTGAATTACCAGAACCTTGCCATTTTTGTGTCCAGCTTTCTCTACTTTTGCTGAATAAGTACGCAAGGAAACGAGGTTAGCAATCAACTTGATATAATTAAGGTAATAAAGAATACAAATGTTTCTGTTTATCTAAATACGTTGGGATAATGATGGAACTTGTGAGGAGAGAAACAATTTTTTGGTAAAGGAAAGACAAAAATGTAATGTACATTTGTCCTGTTAAAAAGGAATCGGATGATTATAACGGTTAAGTTTGTACTGCAAAAGTTTGCAGCAATGCAATTTAAACAATTTTTTTAGAGACGATCTTCATTTTAAGAATGAAATCCATATTGAAAATTATTTGTTCCCTTATCTACGAAAAAGCACAACAGAAGAACTCTCATTCTACCAAAATAAACCAGATAAAACCACACACGATAAGTTAAAGAGCCACGCGTTTCCATTCACTGAATTATGAAGTACAGAAATAAGATTGGGAGACGTTCCTTCCTTACAAAATATATCATATTTTTATATTCCTTCCCATTCAAAGGGCTTTAGCCCTTCCGCTGTGGCATAAAAGAGTCAGTATATTAGTTCGGGGTAAACAATTCAGAGTTTCCACTGGATACAGAAAGAATATATTTTTGTAAATAATAATATTTTATTTATTATGCGGTACACAATGCGAAGTGCTTGACACGTCTCGTTATTGAGTTTATGAAAAGGTCTGACGTTGAAGACTTGAGTTGTATTATTTTATTTGTGTTTTGTATTTTTGGCTCGTGTTTTATTATTGGATGAAAAAGTTGGAATTACATCTAAAATATTTGCAGAATCGTTTATTTTACCAAAACAATGATTTAGAATTGTTTGAATAGTAAATAAAATGATGAAGAGAAATATTTAGATTGTTATAAAAAATAGTTGTTTTCAATATTGGAGACTAACCTCTCATCTGCCTAGCCTTTTCCCATCTATGTTGGGGTCGGCTTTCAGTCTAACCGGATGCAGCTGAATACCAGTATTTTACATGGAGCGACATCTAAGGACCAACCGCGGCAAGCGTAGCCTACCCTGATCGATGGACCCGTGCGGCTATTATTAGTTAGCCACAAGCTTGGAAGACTAACAAACGTAATCAATTTTAAAAGTAGCAAATATTCTGATAGAAAACACTAGAACTTTACATAAATAGCTGACCTTTTCCAATATATTTTTCATCTATTTAACAAACTTCAAACATTAAAGTGGACTCTAATTAAAATTCAAGTGAAATCCAATGACAACAACGGATCTAAGATGGTTCAGATAGACGAATTGGTACGGATCGACGGCTTTGAGAAATGTTCAATAAACTTGAATTAAAGCATTCCTTCACACGACAAAGATGAACTTTCTGTCTTTCATTTATGTACTTATTCCAAGAAAATCAAATTGGAAACCTCTTCCTTATGCGTTAATCAAAAATAAAGGGTCCAAGGTTTCTAAGATTGTTTCCTTTACTTTGTAAAGTATTATATTATTTTTAATTATTGTGAATGTGAAGATTATGTGGATCTTTCTTTTCTTTTTTATTATTTAATTTTAATTAATCATAGTCTGGCAGTTTGAGTAATTTATGCGGCCTAACCAAATGTCCTTTCTTTGGTATTGTTCGTCAAATCGCGTTGTTGAGCTCCTTAAATTCGGAGTTGAGCTGCACGATTACTGACAAATGCGTGCACTGACTGGACAGGTCCACTCAATCTGTGTGGTTCTTTCCTCAAAAGACCATTTCAGACACCAATCTACATGGTCTTCTCATAATCTGACCAAGATTATGTCTGGACTTTAAAAGAGACTGTGACCTCTGAGTTTGTTTCTGCCTTTCTTCTCAGAGTAGTCAGATAGGAAACGCCGACCTCATCTCGTTTTAAAAATGTGATTGACGTGTAAAAGTGTTTGTACAAACCTACTTACAGAAATAAATCATTTATCTACTTAGTGGCAGTATCTAATATGTTGTACATACTACATAATAAGGAACAGAGTTGATTGAAGTTTATAAAACCTTTTAGGAAACATTTTATCGATTGAAAAACAAACGACCAATTTTTTTTTTCAAAAATGCTTCGACTTGAGAACCTCCTTTTCGTAGATTAAAAAATAATACCGAGTCTTAATAATAGAGTAATCTTCTCCAAGGAAAAAAGCGCAAATATGCACCTTGAATATTTAACCAACATGAAATGTCATTGCGTCAATGTCATTACGAAAATATACAAACGACGACGTCGCAAATCCAGCTATAAAAACATCAGGAAAACGAATCATTTTTAAATTACACTTCCTAGATATATACAAAACTAGCTTCTAACGACAACTTCATCTGTGTTTACCGGGATAAAAAGTATCCTATGTCCTAACCCAGGTCATGGTCTACCCATGTGCCAAATTTCATCCAAATCCGTTCAGCCGTTTTAACGTGAAAGCGTAACAAACAAACAAACTCACTTTTGCATTTTCTATGTTAGGATTCTATAGAATGCACTATTGGTAACATAATACAATATATGGAATGATGAGAGTTTCCTGTCTTGTTTTCTGTTATCTGAAATACTTTTAGGCCCGCTTGCACAACATATCGCTGAATAGGTTTAAGGGCGTACCCTACCTCAAATTGCTTAGCATGATCCTCCGTTATGCCGAAAATGATGCAGCATTAATTTTTAAATAAATATAATAATATGTTAAAGTTGAGGATTGATGCTAGGCCCTACGTTTGACGAAAAAACGATTATACAAAATTTTCTCTATAGAAAAAAAAATCCAAAGTTACCTCTAAACCGAACTGTAAACCGCTGGTATTCAAAAAATACTTCAAATTAGATCATGAAACTTTGGAACTAACTATAAAGCAGGGCTTATGTTTTTTTATATTTTTTAAATTACCATAATTTTCACCGTAGAAAGCAATTACCGAAACTATTCGAGGCTTGAGAACCGCCATCACTCCACTCCGTCTCGCTCTCACTCAAGCCGCGAGTAGTATGGTGCGAGCGAGATAAAATTTTGGGTTGGGTAGGCCCTTGTACATCTTTCTATTTCTGTCAATCGTTTGAACGACAGAATGATGTTATAAATAAGTATTTTTAGCATTAAACGCGTTTTGTGATTTGTGCTGCAAGTGGGCCATAATATTCTTATCATCAAATCTACCACTTACTTGATCTTCGACTGCCTCATGAACTGTTGAATCTTCCTCGCTGCTTGATTCTGGCGCCTCTGTGAGTATGTCCTCCTGTTCAAACGGACATTGAGTAAGATCTTATTTATCCTTATTGAAGATGATGGCATATCATGGCATGCCATATGGTCAATAAGGCCACCGATCTCAGCTAAAGCGACAGAATTCCTTTCATGGTCGCTGAGAGCTTAGATATGATGGGCTTCTAGACAAGTAACAATCGTTTCGAAAGCGTTTCGTATTTCTACGACTTTCAACAGGATTGACATAAGCTTTTCGATGGCTATAAAATGTATAAGACTGACATAAGTCAGTCCTCAAAAATGTATAGACATTTTTGCCTTTTCCATCAATCGTTATCGCTGAAAGAATGTCACTTTGTCAAGGGCATCAGCTCTATCTAATCCATATTATTTTTAATTCCGTTGCAAGACCCATTCAACTATTTACACGAAATTATTGACTGCCCACGCCTTCATTTAACATATAGCTCATAATTATGTATCTCTATATCAATCTAAGGTTACCTACATTTATTACATTCTGTACTTACTTGATAGGTGTGGTAGCCATCCTGCGCGCACGCAGAGCACGGTAGCCACGCTGTATGACCGTCGCAGCCGCATGCATTTGTTTCAAGTACGCAAACTGTACACACAAACCGTAAAGTAAGAAAAAAGTCATTGAGGTGCTTTGTGTGAGATTTTACAACACTGAAGAGTGTTCTAGCCGTGACAAAAATAAAACTTATAGGTATTGTGTCATCGCTTACGCTGTCCAGCAGTGTTTGATGACAATATGAATTATCAAAAAAAAAATGTAGGTATATTACCCAAACATAAAATAAAATGAGTTTAACAGTCATTTCACTTATTCTTTCAGTCATTCCAGACAGACAAGGCTTGAGATCTTTGAATTTCATCGATCCTTGAACTACCGATATTTTATTGGATATATTTCTGATACTGACTGCCTTATTGGTCTAAAAGTCACAAGCGCTACTGCTGAGCCCTGGTCCTGGGTTCGATTCCTCTATCAGACAAAGTGCTATTGGGTTATTCCATCTGGGAATTCTCAGAAGTAGCCCGGACTCTGGATTTGTACCCGGTTGTTGACAATAGGCTCGCCCCTATTACATGGGACTTAAACAAACCTGGCGAAATGTGGGTGTACTATTATGAAATATCATAATGGGTACACCTTTGCCTAACCCTTCAGGGATTACAAGCGTTATGTTATGTTACGTTCATTTAAGTATCGCTTACAATCAGTCAACATGACAACATTATCAGCCTATAATGTTCCCACTACTGGGACACAGGCCTCCTGTCTTCGAGAGGGAGTGGGCTATAATCCACCACGCGGGCCCAGTGCGGGTTGGTAGCTGTCACATGTCTTTGAATTTTTGGTTCCAGAAAACTCAAAAAAACTCAAAGCATTTATTTCAATTAAACCATTTACAGGCACTTTTGAACTGTCAACGAGTCGGTCGCTCAGAAATATGAAGCTAGTTGCCCATTCCAAAGCGTAGTAGGTACCTATGGAGTAGAACGGGCAAGAAACTCCACGGACACTCTTTTAAATCAAAATATTAGAACATGCCGGTTTCCTCACGATGTTTTCCTTCATCGTTTTGAGAGTGCAGTGGTGATGAAAATATTTGCACAAAGTAAAGCGCCTGGCTGGGTTCGAACTCGGGGCCGTTAGCACTAGGCCACCACTGCTACAATCAGTCAAATGGTAATTTGTTCCAACATATACCTTTATAAACAGCTTAGCTTACAGGTACGTACCTGTTTGTATCTCCTGTAGCAGTTCTGAATGGTGATGGCGGCGGCCGCAGCTCTTCGCTGCAGCTGCCTACCGCGGTACTGACGGTACGCTTTCTGAATTGTGATCGCTGCGGAGTATAGTTCCCGTTGTTCGCGGTCTAGGGAAACATTTGGATTAGAAACTGTTTTATTATATAGAGTCTATGTTTGTTTAGATAGTAGGTACCAGTTGCTCTGTGTAAAATACTCGTATTCAGCTGCATCCAGTTCTGCTTGAAGCCGATCCCAAGATAGTTAGAAAAAGGCTACGCAAATTTTGATGATCGTATGCGTATAATTTTGGATACGGTGTATGGAAGACGCTTTTTTCGTGAACGTCAGGATAACCCCAACCATATTACACCTTGCAATGAATAGTTCTTAAAAATTGCTACTATTTGCTACCTATCGTTAAATAATTGCTTTTAACTTTAAGTACCGCTTGCTTAGTCACTACTTAGGTACATATATTGACAGTATGCGTTATTTGCTATTTTAGTTTTGCAGGCGTCGTCAAAGCTTCATTAACTTCGTTTGTTAATATGTTTTTTAAAGTTAAAGGATCCAGATTGATAGATAGGTAGGTGTAGCAATTATTGATCAAAGAACATTTCTTTAATTCCCTGTGGTTTGTGTAAACCACATAGATGGTAGCATATTTTTTTTTAATGTGTCGATGCTTTGTGACCGGCCATCCTGACGTTCACTTTTAATCCAACATTTTCAACCCCTGATCTAATAAGAGCATAGTTTATTTTTATTTTTATATTGTTATTATTTTTATTTCAAATGGCATTCGTCAAAGGATACCATAAAGAAATACTCTTCGATTTACGAATATTCTTAAACACGTTTTGAGCCCATCTTATCTCTACATTCTCATTTGTCATTCCAGACAAAATTTACTCACCATTCAGTGTCAGATTAGAGAAATGCGTGGTAGCGTTGAGAAACTCTTGTAGCGTGGCTGATGGGGTTGTACACAACGGTGGGTGCGACAATGCAGATCGTGGTGACGGTGGCGGTGGGGATAACGCTGCTGAACCAGGTGATACTGATCCTGATGAACACGGAGTAGAACCGCCACAGTACCTGAGTAACAAAGAGTTATATAAAGATTCATTAGATAGTTAGATATATCAGGGGACTTTTGGCAGCAGCTGGATGAGAGTAGCCGAGGATAAAATTAAATGGCGTGCGATTGGAGAGGCCTATGACGAGCAGTGGACTGCTATAGGCTCATGATGATGATGAAAAACTTACGAAATTATAAATTCAAGTAAGCTAACAACTTAATGATACTTGTGGTAATAAAAAAAAAGATTACGTAATTTTTTATTAATGTTGTCAGTTTTACTCAAGCATTTATTTCGGGTTTGGTTGAACTTGAACGGAGCGAATCATGAACTCAGTGAAATCACTTGTTGAACCGTAGTAGAGCAAACTAAAAATTTAATATGTAAGCAGAATCGCAACATTAGTAAAACTATTCATATTGTCTCATGAAAGTTTTAAAAGTAAAAAGCATGTTTTAAAAATTCTAATAAATCCAAATTAAAGAAAATAAATAATTTGTGCTTTAAATAGAATAAACCCCAACCTATAGTAGTTGTAGCCGAACTCGAAGCTAATGTTGCTGCAGACGTCATCCAGAGGGAGAAAGAAAAGAAACCAAAAGACATAGAAGGATTGTAGGATTGATATAACGGGTAATGAAAACATTGAGATTCACAACACAACATCTAGGCACCGTATTATGACATGTTAGAGCCGTCATTGATCCAGTACATGACAGAGATGAATCTACACAGGTTATACATCACCATCTCTTTATTGCAACGGAACAAATTACGACTTTAATACTTCATAATACGGAACTTAATTAATGGAACGCTTACCTGTAAGTATTGTCGCAGAACTCAAAAGTAAAGTCGCTGTTAAAGGTGCTAGTGTCGTCGAGGAGTGGTACCATCAGTGCGTCCTCGCCGCCTCCGCTGCCGCTGTCGAGACCGCAGCCCGACAGTAAAGACGAGCTTTCGTTCTACAGTCAAGGAAATAATCATTGGAATTTGAGATCAATTAATGAGACTTTGACATACGGACAAAAATGTATAAAGCTTACTTACTGATATCAATTCACCTTTTGCCAAAAGTAACGTACTACGTAATCAAATACTTACAATGAATTTATATCTAAGTCATTTAAATAAATACGTCTTAGTTTTTCCAACGAAAGTGTTGGTCTCTATGGCTTGGTAGATTTATTAAGACATAGATACTTTTTAAAATTAACGATCTTTAAACTAGACTAGACACATCATACAATTCGCGCCAATTAATTTTATTTCGTTATTAAATTCTCCGAAATATCTCCATACCTTTATCCTCTCTGGCATGGCGGCTATGATTTGCTCCGCCAGCGTAAACACCCGGTCATCCTGCTCCCCTGAAAAGATTTTATGAAGTGGAACCTTATAACATTAACACAAATAAACGCTTTTCTCACTATTTTCAAACAACCGAGGACCGATCATGAATATAGCTTAGTTAAAACTACAACATCAAATGACTGACTAGTTGTATGGAAACAAGTTTTAGTAACAAATCATGACAAACGAAAAAAAATTCAGTATTTTAGCTCGCGTTCTGTGTTTGTAGGAAATTGCACCCATGCAGGGTTTAATTTTCTGGTTTGTAAAGCATAATTTACTTAGAATACTATTTATATTTTGTCATGTTTTGCACTGATTCATGTACTGTAAGTGTTGGACTTATGAAATTTATAAGTACTCGTATGATCAAACATAACTTCATTGATACACAACGGTAGTCGTACTTAAGAGATGATAGAAGTTTTTCAGATATCTACACACACACTTAACTAGCTCACATGAAATAAATAGGATTAAGGTTAAATGTAGTAGTATTACTTTCAAAACGTTTAGTTTCAAATGCGGTTAAGACTTCTGTATGGAAAAGTCTAAGGCCTAGTCTAAAAATGTTTCTTAGCATGTGCTGGCTTAGACATGTTCCCGCCTCTATCTTGAACTTGTAATTTGGCATTCGTACGACAGTGCCAGGAATAATGCTTAGCCAAAGCACGTGCTAAGTATCGTATATAGATCTCGCCATAAGAAGTGAATCTAATCCAGCTCTTGGATTAGAATAATTTTGCTTGTACGTTTTGACAATAATATCGCGATTATGGTATGTATATAACTTCATGGTGACACGATTATAACAGAAAAAAAATAATGACACTGCTACTAATGAAAATAAGATTAATTTATGATATTAGGTGGTTTAAACTGAAATAGTGTTCACAGACTATAGCTTATCATTACATTATAATACTTATTGAAAACATTCTCCGTATAATAAAGTCATCCACATAAACCAGTGGATAAGTGAATGAAACAAGATAATTGTGATCTTCCCCACTTGCTATAATTATTCATAATGCCATAAAAACATTAGAACACAATAAAAATCATTGTTCATTTACTTAAAAAAACAACATTTTGTTAAACAAATATTTGACAATATTCCGAACCTAAATCTAGTTTTTAAACGATGTGTGTACCTACAGGAAGTTTTAATATTACGACCTTATAATCTAAATGAGGTTGTGGGTTTACGAAAATGAGGAAATATACAAGGAATAACCAATAAAAAGTGTGATGAGAAAACAGTGCACGATAAAACTGTAGCCAAAGAACTTACCTTCAACAATGGCAACAGTAAATCATCTACACATAAAAAGCGTCTAAATATCCATGCAAGCATTTAGCGTTCATGCAGTGTTAAAATTGTCACGTTTTTTTGAAAACAAGTGTACTGACTGAACAACGTAGTCTTGTGTACTGAAATTGGAAGTAGAAGCCAATCGATTTGGTTGTGATACAGTGATAGTGGATAGACCAATACGAACCACTGAAAGCGACATCGAGGGACAACATCGAGTAAACCAAACCGAAATTTATTTTTGAAGCATTCGTTATAATTAACTAATAGAGCTTTTTATTAATTCAAGAAAATAATTTCTTCCTTCTATTACGTGCATTAATTGGTAAAGTATTTAGTTTATTAATTTTAGTGTTAGTAATCATAAAAATCGGTTTAGTTAAAGGATACTACAGACAACAAACACTCAAGGGAAAACTCCGCTCATATTGGAACACAAAGTACAGAAGAAACTACAAGTGGTCTACCGACATACAGTGAACAAGGGCTACAGACTGGCGACAAAGAGGGAGACAAAGATATATAGACAACTTTTGTTAGAAGAAGAGGGAGGCAATGCAACTACTACATACACAACATCGACAGATAGGACGAGCGGAGTTATCGATGCTGCGACACGAAATGGTATAGAACGTTTACGGATAGTAAAAAAAAATGCCAATAGGAAGATAGGATTGATAAAAATATTTAAAGTAAATATTTGAAGAAATTTTAATTGAAGCCAATTCGGTAGATCATATCGTGATTTTGTATAATTTGGAATATGAAAAACTGAAATTATGACAAGTAAATCTCTTCCTTTTTTAAACGATTTAAGTAAATCGCTGAGTTTTTAGCAGTTTCAACTTTTCCATATCAAATGAGATTCAGGTTCATCGGATTCTCATTGTTAGTCTTTTGAGAGTTACATATGTACCTAGGTCTATACCGTTTCTCTGCGCCGGGAGACTGACCTGTGCGGGTGCGCGCGGCGGGCGGCGCGTCGTCGTGGTCGGAGAGCGCCTCCACGTCTATGAGCGGGCTGGTCGCGCGGCGCGGCGCCGTCTCGCCTGCGGAACCACCGCGCTCAACAATCCGCTAAGCCGCTACGGAGCCTTACCGGTCAAACGACGTGAGCCTACTGACGTCTTCACGTTCAAATCACTTTTATGAACGAAATCAAATGTTTTGAAAATGGACGTGGTCTCTAAAGTTATGTTTTTGTCGTTATCTGAAAAGAAGGAAGGGGAAGCTACGGACTAAATGTCTGAATCTATTTTGTTCGCTAATTGGTTTCTTGCTTTGAGTGAACCGATGCTGTGATCGAAAGTTTTTCTAAAATAATATTTATGTCATCCAGTTCTTAAAAAATCTGTGATTCATAAAACTTGCAATTGCACATAATAAATAAACAAGAACGTTCATAGACGTTTTCTTGTTCAAATCAACGGCAAAAAAAATGCTTCAAAAGGTTGATAACTGTCACAATCTCGTAGTGTAGAACTCACACGTTTGACCAGTTATATCGCCGAACAAACCATCACCATTTAAAGGAAACATAGACCGAAACCCAAAACCAAGGTTAGGACATTCAAATGTCATCAGCTGCCGTGCCGATATAAAATAACCAGCAAATGAAAAACGAATCGACTATGAATGAGGCGAAGTGGTTCAAAGACTTACAGAGGGCCAGGTCCATACGTCTGCCGATCTTCGAATCGCCAAGACTGTCTTCAGAGTTATCAGAATCTAAAGGTAGCGACATGCTTCGTTCCCATCTGAAAATGTCAGGATTTTTGGCGAATTAAAATTGACATTACTCTGTTAATCCTTTGGACTGACAATTTTAGTATAAAACAACAATTATCATTATTATAATATTATTTTGTTTGTATAGGACTGTCGCGTTTTCGAACAATGATTGAAGAATATTATGAACTAAAGTCACAGTCATGCAAAAATAATAAAACTGCATTCATGATAAATCGGAGTGGATCGTTACCTAGCAGAGGATGAGCTCTCCGACTTGTCTATGGCTGAGCTGGATCTAAACGCATCGGCCATGTTGATTCCAGAGTCTATTGACGGCCTCTTCACCAGGTTGCTCTCCAAGCTGCCAGCACGACTCTTTTGGGATAAGCTGGAAAGAGAGAAATGATGCTTAAATCCTGGCAAGTCGATAAGCACGCAGAAAAAACTCAGAAAATAAAAAGTAGATAAAAATTAAATTAAAGTGGAAAAGTCCTGGTCATAATGTACCAAGCTGCCAGTGGCAGTAAGTAGTGAGATTTTGTCCATTTTTTTGAGAAAAAATCATTTTTCGAACAAAATGAAAGGGTTAAAAATAAAAATTGTTGTCTCACCACCTCTCACCTATAGTTTTTGTAATAACTTTAAATTTTCCCTGAACGCAACGTTCCAAGTAACCCACAATAAAGATTCTCACCTGTGCGGCCTCAGAAAGACTCCGTCCTTAGCAGGCGGGTGTATCCTGTCCAGCAGCGCCGCTAGGTGCGCGTGCCCGGCGCGGCGCGCGGCGGCGGCGGCACCGCGCGCGCCCGCCTCGCGCCGCGTGCCGGCGCTCCAGCGCGCCAGCACCACCGCTGTCTCTATGTGACCCGCTGCGCTGGCTACCATCTGAAAATGGAAAAATGTAACTATTTTAAAACACCTTTCAATAGCAGTTTGTGTTTCGAGATTTTGAAACTTTCAAATCAGGGGGGAATTCGTTTACGAATTATTGGTCTGGGCTTATGGGCTTTGGTGTTATTTCTATTTTTATTAAGAGCAACAAAACAGGACGCTTCTATTCCTTGAAAGGGTAGAAAGAGACACACACAGTTTTCCATTTCTGTTTTAACAGTATTGTGGTCGGGCTTAAGAAGTGACACTACTACGAGTTTTTCCAAAAACTGCTTATTATTACCCCACGACAACACGACAGTTTATTTTTAAACGAAAAAGGTTAGGTACATATTAAAATATTAGCAAAATAAGGTCAAAGTAAACTTACCAAAGGCGTACAATTATCACTATCCCTTGCACCCAAATTGACTTCTTTCTCCAACGCTAAACTGGTGTCATCTTGCCTCCACCTCAGCAACACAGTGGTCAACTTCGTGTACCCTAATGCAGCAGCCAAATGTAGGATAGTGGAACCATCTTCATTGGGTTCAGTGGTGAAACCCTCAGAGTTGCCAGTAGATCGGTTGCTAAGGGTGCGGCAGAAGGAAACAAGACGCTCTTCAAATTTTGGGTTGGAGTAGAGTTGCACATCCTCGATCTGAAATCGTAAAATTTGAAACAGCTTAGTGATTTTAAAGAAATACTCATAGATTAGTTATAATCGTAACATAAGTATCATCAAAGATGTCCATATATATTATGCTTACTCGTATTTAAAAGTATTCATGATTTGCATAATGCATAATCAGCATAAAACGTTCCCTCTGCGGGAACGCAGGCCTCCTCTCGCTGGGAGAGAGTGGGGCCCGGTGCGGGTTGTAAGGTGTCACATGTCTTCGAATTTTTGATTCTAGAACATTCCGGTTTCCTCACGATGTTTTCCTTCGCAATTTTGAGAGCAGTAAGTAATTTACACAAAGTAAAGCGCCTTTCTGGGTTGGAAACTACAAACTACAACTCGTAAGTCGCGGCCGTTGCTACTGGGCCACCATTGCTTATCTGATTCGTATGAAAAAGTGTAAAAGACATCGCTTTTCCAGTGAAAAAAAAATGGAGTTTAAATATAAAGAAAAACACCATCCAATAGGATGCTGTTTTTCTTTAAAGTGGTTTTCTTGCGATTGTTTTGGTGCGAAATATCGCACCAAAACAATGACTTTAACACCAAACTTCTCTCCAAATCACGGCTCCATATGAAAGTAATAAAAATAAGTGTAGGTACTTTGACTTAAAAAATATTCTCACCTGACTATTTTCATCAGCAGGTTCAATCTTCATTTGCAAGCGACCTTGTAACCGCTGCAAGCGCTGCAGTAGCGAAAACCTCCGTAAATCTAGCGATGGCAGCGGTGCGGACGCGGGTGATGACGGCGCAGGCGCGGGGCCCGGTTTATACTCGAATACCACTGTATCTGATACCACACGACCACCTCGAGCCACTTGCAATGCTGCTAAACCTGCTTCGTGAGCTGAAATGGAGAGTATATTTTCATTAGAAGAAAGTTCAAAAGTATGGTAGGGTTCATTTTGTAATACAGCAACAATTTTGGTGTTTTGGTATAATTATCAGTTTTAACTTCTTTTACGAGTATACATTGATTGTGAGCTTTGTAACTTGCTGAATCTAATGAATAGGACCGCTTGTCGGTTAAGCACTTTAGTGGTAACAAAACCAGTATAATGAATACACTTATAATATTGCAACCACATCGAAGTACAAGGCTTAGTCAAGGTCAAAGTGTTACTACTGACGTGTGGTTAACCACATACTCTATACTGATGACTTAACTAACCTGGGCAGTAACACCTCAAAAGCCCATTCTGCACCAATATCGACGGTACTGGGAAGTTATCAAAAAGTACAGTGTACTGATCAGACGTCTCAGTCCAAGGTCCTGCCACCAGAACCTTAGCTCCACCTTCAGGGTAAGCCCATTCAGGTGAGTAGTCTGTAATGTTTAACGTCCCCTCGCTACTACTCTCTGTCTGCATCTTCTCATTGCTGTCTTCCGCCGACGCAGGAGGAGACTTGTCGCATAACGTCTGGAAATTGAGGAAAAAGGACTGCTTTTATGTTGATTAAATCTGTCAATTTACCCAGTTTTTGTTGAAATAATAAATTAATGTGCAAAGGTAAACGCAACAAAAACTGTTTAAATTATAAAATTACACATAATGCAGGTGGAAGAATTTTTGCGAGAAAGTCTGAAAGGGATACCGGGATCCTGGCAACAGGCAACTGAAGGAACACGGGTGGGTTTTGGTCAATTGATGAAATCCGACACTCAAAAAAAAAAATTTGGAAGAATTTTCGATATGCACATGCACAAGGACCAAGGAACCGGTTGAAGTGACAGTGGTTTGGGGACGCCTATGTCCAGCAGTGGAAATCTTTCGGCTGAAATGATGATGATGATGATGCACAGTGAATTAATAAAAATAAAACTAGAAAAAATAATTAAAAAACATACTACGATTACCAATAAAATACTGGTATTCAGCTGCATCCGGTTAGACTGGAAGCCGACCCCAACATAGTTGGGAAAAGGCTAGGCAGATGATGACTACGATTACCAATTCCAAATGCAAAGTATTCTTATAATCTTTACGTTCTTGTAGTTTGAGAGGGCTCAAATAAATTTGACACTTTGCAGGACACCAAACGCATGATTGACGTGATAATAATAAAATTTTAATGATAGACATCATTAAAATTTTAGTATCCCTCAATAAATATATTTTTAGTAACAGTACCTTACCAAACGTTTTTCGACTCACCACAGGATTTGTTGAAATCGAACTGGGGTCCAACACTTCCAATTCAGGAAAATCTCCTAGCATATCAAAAGCGTCCAGATTCACAAACACATTATCGTCCACACCCGTAGCAGGCGACGCCACTACTTCACAACTGTCTATAAAGTCCATTGTATCTATTCCAGACACCATCACATTAGCTGTGTCGGTATGCCTCACACCATTCCTTTCTAGTTCACAAGTAGGCATGTTAGCTGACAATGTCTTCTGAATATCTTCATGTGACAACTCAAGAGTCTCATCAAAGAACCCACTAGAACCTAAATTGCTGTCAGTACCGAGCAGCACTAATGTATCATCACAGTTATCTGTCAAAACTTTACTTTCTAATCTTTCTACTAAATCTGGATATCTCGATGGAGTCGCCGGCGCACTTGCGATTACCTGGTTTCTACTTCTCGGCTCCACTTTAATCTTCCTTTCAAAAACGTCTACGTCTATTTTCTCCTCTTTAGGCTCAATTTCTAATTT
Source organism: Lithophane semibrunnea (assembly GCA_947363905.1). Lineage (NCBI taxonomy): Eukaryota > Metazoa > Arthropoda > Insecta > Lepidoptera > Noctuidae > Lithophane > Lithophane semibrunnea. Next base: position 15,483,655 of record OX376200.1, read on the forward strand.
CATTTCAGTATTTTGGACACAAGTTGTAGGCTGACTATCTGGAATTTCCCTTTTTAAAACAAAAGTGGGTTTGTACTGCTGCCTATACCTGTCTCGGGGTTCTTCACAGACAAACGACGTCACTGACAGAGGAGATACTAATGAAGAATTCTGCTGGGTACCGTTGCTCGTTCCATTCAATATTAAAAGACCACCACCGCCTTGGATTTGACCTAATGATAGTAGTAATGGAGACGCTGATTGTTGGGTGGGTCTGTGGTCTCTGGTGTACTGCCTTGGTGGGTGAGACATTGGTCTCGGAGAAGGACCGGTGGTTGAAGATACTTGGTGATCGGAAGGTGGTGGTTTTGCAGCTTGTACCCTGCGCATGGGATGCGCACAGTTTCTTGAGTCGTTGCAGGTAGAATCAGGACAGCCGCACTCCAGCTGTCTCGCCAGAGCTGCAGCTCTGGCAGATCTCTGCTTCTCCATGAGTTGCGTCACGATCACTTCCACGGTCTCCGATGTCTGAAACATTTTGCCCTGATTTTTAATTATAGTCATTTTTGTTACTAATTTGGGCTTCTATGGTGCGTACTCACCGATATTTCCAAGTCATTGTTGTGATCCGGATCATCCTCGCTGAAAACTGAAACAGGAAACACTACAAACATTATAATCCCATAATTAATCAACGCAATTACAGATAAGAATTTTGTATTTGCTTCGAGAATCGTTATTGTATTTGCTCATTCTAATTAAATGCACGCGCGTCTTTGCCGCGCGGCCTTGTGCACATGTCAATAGAGCCTCATTTAACAAAATAAAATTTAATAAAAATAACCCATTAACCCAATTTCCATTACAAATGATAACGAAAATAATTCCCTTGTAATATTAATTTTTAATCCGAAATCAATAACAGGGTGTCCCTAAATTAACAACAGCATCGTTATTCCGATCAGATAGGATTAATAACCGCGCTGCATAATTGATATTTGCCACCGTTTTCATAAATATTCAACAACGGAACAGAAACTTTCAGCGTTTCAATTTGGTTCCAGTGTTTTAAATTCTCGAATTCTGTTAGAATAACAATTTTGAGATTTTTTTTGTTCTGGAAAGTTGTTAATTGACGGCTTGAGGTGTTACATAGTAATGCTGTTTTGATTGGCAGCTGAAGTTGAAGTCAGATTCGAAAATTATTACAAGAATTTATTTCCAAAATGTTTTATACCTAATAAAGGATTATTCAATGGGCGAAAATGCTTCATTAGTTTGTTGTTAAAAAAGAATAACAAAAATCATTATAACATTACGCTAGAACTTGGCTAATCCATTAAATTGCTTTCATTTCCACCAGAATGCCTATCCTTCCTTTTCATTTCATTTTACAAAGAACACGACGGGTTTCATATTTCATACTTTGAGAATTTTCGTGGCAAAAAACCTTTGATTACATTCTTATCTTTGGAGTTATTCAAATTTATGTTGATCCACAGTCAAGATGAAGGTACTGCTGGCATCTTTCTCATTTACGAGTATTATAATTTTATTCATAAGGTGTCCATTTGGATCGCGCTAAATGAACTATGTTTTACTTTGATGGAATTATAGTAATAAATTAATTATCTCGGAATATTATGTTTATTCACGAAGTTAAAATTGTTTTTGTGAATGAAATGAAATATCAAAGAATAATATGCTATGGATAAAATAATTTGTTAAGAAAATTGAATAGTAGTCCAGGTCTTACCTATCTTTTAAAAGAGTAACCATGGAGTTTCTTGCCGGCTCTTCTCCAAAGGAAACGACCTAGGCTGTAGGCTTGTGTGAAATAAAATATTTTGATTTTTGTTTTTTTTTGACCTACAACTTTTATTTGCTTGCTTCAAAAAAAAAATACGCAAGGGAGTACCTCAGGGCACAACTTTGGCCTAGTTCTGTTTTAGTTCAAATCTTCCCCACGACCCTTTTATTTCTTCTCTTAAAGATTATAAGCTCATCGCATACTCACACATTGGCTTCAGCTGGCAGACGAGCTCGTCTTTCGTCCACTCCTTCTTATCAGCCCACAAGGCGAGACTCGGCGCCACTGTCGCCAGTTTGTTGTCATCAGGGTATGGCACGTTCAGGTAGTGGACTAGCACTATATCCGGGTTCTGGAATTTCAGTAGAACGAAAAATAAATACGACAGTATCTACTGATATTTTACTTTATGCCATAAAAAGATTGAGGGATTCATTTTAATTTAACAGCGAGTAAAAGAGGTGTTATTGGTATTCAGCTTTAAATTAGATAAATAGTTAAATGAAACGCGGATCAACTGTAATTTTCAAATACTGCGACTGAAATATTTGGTACCTACGGAAATGCGAAATTAATATGTTAACACATATCTACACTAATATTATAAAGAGGAAAGATTTGTATTTTTGTGTGTATGTTTGTAATGAATAAACTCAAAAACTGCTGCGCCGATTTCAAAAATTCTTTCACCATTAGGAAGCTACATTCACCCTGAGTAACATAGGCTATAATTTATAAAGATTACACGCGGGCGAAGCCGATGGCGGCAGCTAGTGTATTATGAAAACATTAGTTGGGTTCTAAAACAATGTTTCCTATTTAAAATTTAAATAGAAACTATATAACTATTGATGAACGTAAAAATAAATACACAGCCCTTGGTTCACCTTATTTTGACGAAAAATTGTTCATGACCAATTAATATTTCAGTACGACATTACTTTTTATACCCAACTCATCAGACATGAATGAAATGTGTTAAATTTTATTATGTTCAGCAAAACATAAAATAATGCTAATAGAGGCAGAATAAAATAATAATTCTATAGCATTTGAATCTAAATGTTATCTACGTGCATAATTATTGTATTTAGTCATTGATATAAAACGTTTAATTAACTACAGTAATTAAAACCATTTGAAATGTATTGTGTTATTATTATTGTAATTCAGTCACGTATGGCTACGATATTTTTTTAAATGAAATTGAAAAAAAAAAAACAATTCTTCAGTTTTACTTTCTGTCTATCTTCTTTTGAAGCGAATTCAAGAAGAAGGAGGTTCTCAATTCGACTGTATGTTTTTTTTGGGTAACTCATTGCTTTCAGGATAACATAACTTTATTTTTGTCCTTAACCTGTCAATTGGACAATTTTCTAGTGGTAGGTAAGTAGAATCAAATTCGCAAAACACTATTAGTTAGTATGAAACTGACAGGTGTCAAGAACTCATTCTCTCGACGGCCAGACTTTAGTTATTTTATGTTTACCATACTGATAAGAAAAAGACGATCAGTGCTAGCAAGAGTTTATCAAGTACACCTCCGTAAAGTAAAGTAACCAAAGATAAGTTAGCACGCGTTTATTCTCAACTGGATTACAATCACCGTTTAAAAATACAAACCTCCACTACTCAAGTTAGTTACAAACAAATAAATTGCAAAAGGCCCATAAAAGCAAACGCATTTTTAAACGTTAAGTGATATGTGAAAATTTACAACGGTATATAAAACACGTTACAAAGACAACCTAACGAGGATGAAAAAAATATCTATTTATTTTCGGAAAACAACGAACTGCACTCAGTAGGGCATAAACAAGAAGCAACATCCGAAACTGCCAGTAAATCGACTCCAGCGCAGTTAAAGTTGGTATAAAAATAAGTAATATACAATATTTTAATTTTGCCAACCCGACTAGCGAATGTAAAACCGAGTGCGCCGTAATAACTAACCATTTGTCTTCAAAATGGCGGCAATAAACATGGCGTCATTATTTATGTAATGGCCGACGCCGTAGGGGTGCCTCTCGACACGTGTGCACTTTATTATTGTTGTGGTTTTTCATTAACACGCCGTTAAAAGTGGATTTGTTGTAACAGTACTTCAGTGTATCGTTTTATGTTGTAGTCATAAATTTTCAGTTGAGTGAAATTCTGATTGTTATTTGTACATCATTATTTGTGGTGTTGCAGTTCTGGGTGGAAAGTTTTGTTTAATTGGCCTATTGGGAATAAAAAATACATAACTGGACAAATCACAAATATTACAGAATTTATTTTTCCCTTTCCTTATTTTGGATACCTACCATGTTAGTAGTTGAGTGTAAAACCCTTAGCTATTTTTTTTTCATAAAAGCAGGTTGGCTATATAAGTCTCTAAAATATAGGATGGTTCCTAAAGTACTTGAGCAAAACCTTTTGTTACTAAATTACTAACAAAGTTTAGTATGGGGAGCATTTACATAAATCAGATAACCAATTCAACAGTACCCACAAAACTTTATAAACCCATAAGCACGATATACTCGTGATTAAATCTGCCATTAAAGATAAGCCAATTTATTATGAACCTATGCCACACCACACGTCTATGTATGTAAAATTTTGGTACCACTTTATTTTTACGATACACATAACCGCAGCTGTTGGAAACGAAAAATATTTTTCAATAAATACTTCAAATTGTACAGTAGACAGCCCTAGTTTTTCTAAACTCTGAAGTCGAAAGTTAGTTGCAGTTCTTTGAGCTTAGCACGATCTAACGATCGGGCTGGCGACAGGAAATAAAACTATAATGTACTGCTTAATACAATACACAATACAAAATATAATAAACAGTTGGAAAACGTACATTTTGAGATCTATTAAGATATAATCGCTTTAGGGGATAAAGTTTTATAACGCACAGAGGAAGTATTAATGCTATACAAAAGCATTGAAAGCAAAGTATTGAAATTAAGTATAGTTAGTCTAGGAAAGAAATGTAATTGGATTCTGGATTTTTGGACGAAAATCATTGAAGTTGATAAAAATTAATAAATAGATATTGTTTTTAGTCAGTAATGATATCAAAAGATTTATAGATTCACAGGATTTTTAGACCAATTCAAACATCACAACAACCCTAACAAAATGAGAGTCTCCAATATTTAATTTTCACCTTTTAGGTCTCAGATTGACATAATATACCTATTGTAGATGTAGATGCATAGACACAAGCAGTTAACACATAATTGCTCAAAACCACAAACCAATTACCACTACACCAAGATTGCCACAAAGGAATCGAAAGTAAAGAACACTTATCCTTCCTATTGTACCATAATAGGCTATTACAATCTTTACTTTAATTCCCTCATTAGACCTCCCATCCCATCCCTCAGAGGGCCTTGGTTTGATTCCACAATTACCTTACATCAAGATAATTGTCTCGTTAAATATTAACTTTGTCTAATTGTACTATCTGCGTGAGGATTGTATCAATAGTTGTGTATATTCCATTTTACTGTACGTGGTACTATGGATATTTTCTAAATCTCTTGTCATGAGGAGATCATGCGTATTACAATAGATACAAGATGAGATTCCATGTTAATATTGTATCAAAACTGTGAATACATAACTTTAAAAAAAAATAGGAGGATGGATTTTGTGATTATGTTACCTACTGTTACCAATTGATTTAATATACCAAGACAAACGGTAAAGAAAAATACTGGTATTCAGCTGCATCCGGTTAGACTGGAAGCCGACCCCAACATAGTTGGGAAAAGGCTAGGCAGATGATGAAACGGTAAAGAAAAATGAAAAGAGAAATCCGATAGTACAATGATTTGACAACACTGACACACCTTTGCCCTGCAGCACGCTTAGCATGACCACAATGGAAACGGGTTTTGTCGACGGAAGAATAGACAAAATGACAGATAAACAATCACAATCTGTAATTTTGTCTATTCTCCCGTCCACAAAACACGTAGAAAACTTGTTTTAGGTTGTCATGCTGGGTGGGGAGAAGGACAAGTAAAGGCTGGTATAATTATCATCAAGTCAGGACGCAATGAAATTTCTTTGGCCAGCGGCAAGAATTTTAACCGAAACTGCAGTTTTGAATCATTTCATAACACTAAGTAATAAACAATCAACCAGAATGATCACAGCAATTTGAACAACTTTCCACCTAAATAAACTACAGCAATTTCGCCGCATTATACACTCGCGTCGGATTTCAGTGAAAACTAAATCGTCGTGCACCTAATACATCAATAGAAATTGACACCTGTTACTCTACACAAACATTACAACTACAGCCAATCAGAAATTCAATTACCTTCGGCATTTTCCGATGCGGGTATGATGGCATTTTACAAAATGTCAATTTGTAATCGTCAGTGCGAGGATTAGTTCTGTTCGGTCCGGTTTGGTCATTAGAGCTTGTCACCTACCTTGAAACGGTAGACAAAGAGGCGGCAATTAATTTGAAAGGCTTCGAGGCATTGTCTGAAGCTTTTATAGATTACGTTAATGATTTGAAGGTAGATAGTCTAATGGTTAAAGTTGCTGATGATTAAAAAAGTAATGTTAAGGTAGATTTTTCTGTTGTCTATGGAGAATTTTTTTTAAGTCTACGAGATAAAAATTAAGGGATGGCAAAAAGATAAAACTAACTCTTTGTCTAACAAAATAAATCTAACTCTCACACCTCAACGGGTTTATGATACCACTATGTCTCTTGTTGTCTGAAACCTTAAAATCTAGGAGAAAAAAGCAACCTTTCCAAATCAGATAAAAAACAAAACTTTAACCATCACAGAGTGTTCGTAAAATCACAGTATAATTGAATTAATTAAAAACAATTAATACACGGTCTGAAACAGAACGCTTCTAACGATACCTTCTGAATATTCAGTATATAGGATCGCGTAATGGAATTAAGATGATCAAATATTAAATTTTCATTTGGTGCCGACCACTAGTCCAATCCTGATGTATATACTGTTTGCACTGCATACATAATGCTAATGAACAGTTATAGAGGTTTTAATTTTTAAACATTATTATTTCAATTATTTATTTCGTTTGCGTTATAAATTCTGTCTATATCATAATTTCAGTAGATATATAAAAAAATCTCAAAACTCAAACATTCCAAGAGGAATTTCTTAGTAGCAGCCCGGAGTCTGGATTTATAGCCGGTTGATGGCAATAGGTTCGACCACTTTTACATGGGACTTAACATACCTGGCGAAATGTGGGTGTACTACAGGTACACCTCTGCCAACCCTTCGAGAAAACAAGGCATGATGTTATTTTATGTGTGCAGTATATTCGAAATAAAAATATTTCTCGAAAATCTACCCTAAATGTTAGGTACTTTTAGGGTAGATTTTCGTTCTACGTGGGCCCAGTGGATTGGTAGATGTCAAATGACTTCGACTTTTTAGTTCTAGGACTGATTTCCTCACGATGTTTTCCTTCACTGTTTTGAGAGCAGTGGTGATGAAATCATTTACACAAAGTGCCGGCCCAGGTTCGAGCCTACAAACTCGTAAGTCTTGACATGTTGCAACTTAAATTATAATAGAGGCTGTTGCTTTACAATTCGTTTTTTATCATGATATTGTAATCTGACAAGTTTTTAAAGTATGTGCCATCTGCAGCTCTTCTCTACTCAATCATCCTATCAGATGAACGTTGTTTAGATCGGCTGCTGTACAATATGATCTATTACATTTCTATAAATTATTTCACTATCAGCAACAAGCAAAAATGAATTACGCAAAAGTTTTCACTTACAATTCAATATGAAAGCAGATAAATTATATCAAATTGTAACAATACATCCATTGGGAACTGAAATATAGAACATTAAAGTGAACAATAGTCTATAAATGGTGCTCCAAGTTGTTTTGTTATTGCTAAAGTTATATACACATATAGCGATGCACGTATAACGTTTGAATCGCATTGTGTGGAGGTACTAGAAGTTAGTAACACAAACGTATGGAGCGCTTAAAGTTAGCACACGTTTTAATGTATGCACATATTACAGTAGAACTGTTGTTAATCGTTTCCCTGGTTTATTTGTAGTTACGTATAATTTCCGAAAAACTGATAGTTTTCCGTTCATATTTTTCTCCAATGAAGTTTTTGATAATTTAAATTTTTTCCCATCTCCAAAAATATAATCATGAAGTTCCTATATATGTTAATGATATTTCTATCCTAATTTGAAGAATAATTTTTAAGAAACCTCAATTATGTTATTTAAAATAAAACAATACTATCATGAGGTTCAATTTTCTTTGATCTTGGATTTTTAAATGAACAAGAAGCCTGAGGGCTGTAATTAACTTTTTAGACAAAAAATTCTCTGAATTTGTACTAAATGTAAATTGTATCCTAGAGCTTAAATTGTTCCCATTAAAAGAATAAGTAGGTAATTCGTTTTCCTTGTCATTATAAAAACGATGCCAATTTATTAGCAACTCTGAAAGGTTATTTTTTTATTTATTCTTCAGAAAGCTTATTATTTAAAGGTAGGTTTTGTTCAATAGCGCTTAAAATTTACAAGCCTCCACAAATTAAAAAATATGTACCTAAAATTAAAAAAAAGAAAAGAAACATACAAAAATAGTAATATGCTGATAAATTTCCAATGTTTAAGCACGCATTCTGCCATAGGATTCGCGCGGTTAATAAGAACAAGCTTGTCTTTAATTAAAATCAATTGCTTTCAAGAAAACCATACCGAAATATTTTTACAAAGTAAAATCGAACTAACTTCTTATAACTTAAAATTTCCTCAATACCCTCAAGGTGTTAGGCACATCCATAATCTAAAGAGAAACATTAATATAGAGCGGCTAAAAATATTTCACAAAATATATTGAATACGGTGCCTAAAATTCGCGGTTTCATCAATAGCGAGGGATATCAAAGAAGCACATTTCAAAATCTCATATTTCAGAAGGCGGTGGATGCATTCCGAAGGCTGAAAAATGTTTTCAGCAACGAGAGATTACCGTATATAAATTTCAATCCGACTTGGAGGTGAAACTTCGTAAGAAATGTACAGAAAGCTCTGAGCTATTTGTCTCTTTGATTTTTTACATTTCTTTTTTTTATCAGCAAACGCTGATAACTGCTGAGACACTTCTTGTTATTTCGTATTCGAATTTTTTGTTTCTGTAAATATATATTTTGATTACTAGTCTATTTATGTATTTATTTAAAAGTATAAAAAAGATGTATTAAGTATGTTGAAACTTTTTGTACTTCCCGTCACTTGTCCCTAAAGGATCATTAGAAAACCACCGTCAGGCAGCATTTGTCTGGCATTAATGGTGAAATGAACCTTTTTGGCACAGCCATGTGGCACACATTTTTGTTATAACATTATTGTCACTTTTTATTTTTTTGTTATTTGTGCGTGTTTCACGAACTGTGTCCAAATAAATGTTATTCCTTCTTTCTTTCTTTCTTTATAACTTCATCGTCGTCTTCAATTGTGTTTTCAACTAGAATTTTCTCTTTAGTCTTAGAGACTGATAGTTCTTGTAATTGCGTCGCTATACATGTATCTACCTTTAATTAACCACATCTGGTTTCAGCTACAATTGGTCTATTCCAATTATTCCCAGGAGTGTCGTAAGTGACGATTGAGAGATTGTATCAGTAGGATGGGGAGCAGAAACTACTTATTACGTTAACTAGTAACGTCATGCTGCAATCATCGATACAGTTGGCAATCGTAATGGTTAAGACGATGTAAATTTACAATCGGTAGTTGGTACTGATTTTGAAACTATGGTTGTAATTGTAACTGATTCAGTTGTAGAAGACGCTATTATAAATTAGGAACAACATGAAGACCTAAATAAAGAAGAAAATGATGATGCTTACCTGTAGAAGCCAGTAACACCTCCGATGGAATGTTGGCAAGATTGCAGAGTGGACGTAGCACCCATAGATACACTGTGGACAAAAACATTCCTTAATCAATGAAATAATCTGAAACCTGTTATAACTAAAACATAATCAAAGCCGACATACTCATAGTCAAAGTAGATATAATGCAAGATCCATTTAATGCCAAAACACCATTAGTGGTTACAGTTATAAAGAGAAAGTTTATTTAACCACAGTTGGTTTTACTCTTACTTAACTTACAAGTTCATTTCCATCTAATAATCTTTACATTTGGTTAACTTTTACGGTTTATAAGACATAATAAACAGTTAATTAACTCTGTTTTTCTTTTAGGCCCTCAGATCAGCATGGAAAAAAATTACCCCCATAATGATATCCATAATGTTCCGAAAATGTGTATCTTGAGCCTTAAGCACCCCATTATCAATAATAAAAAAGTCTGCATGTTTTTCTTTATAAATATTAAGGAAGATTTTGGAAGCGCATTGCCATATTAAATATTCTGTAAGAATACTTTCATTTTCATCAATTTGTCTATTTAGTACTGTCCTTAAAAATTAATACGACCTTTTTTATTATCTTCATAAATCTTTTTAATTTTGCAATTTTTATTACGAAAATTACAGCGAAATATTTTTCTTAAATGAAATATTCCTTAGAAGTTCGCAGTTATTTAATTTACCCTACACAAATCCTATAAAATTTGATCTTTATGGAATCCTTGCAATGAACTCTGTTAGCTTCGCTTTCATATTTCAAAATTTCGTTAGTGATCTCTGAAAAAGCATTGCACGACGTAGTAAAACAAGCCTAACCAAGCTCGACCTAGAATTGGCACCTGAACTAACTTCGTTTACTAGGAAAGCCTCTCTGTGCACATGAGCGGCGTAAGGCATGAGCGGAAGCGAGTAGGCATTTTCTTCAAGTATTTTTTTTTGTAATTTTAACCTTTACTACTGTTTTAAATCTGTCTGTAAGAATTGCGAAAGTTAGAATAAAGCCAAAACAACAGGAATTTCTCTAATATTTAAGTGAAATACCGCAGGAAGAAAGATAAGTATGTTTAATTAAAAAAACTTGTAATAATAAATTCTCACTGATATCTAAGCATAATATTCTCGTTGCCTTTCAAAACCAAGGATGATTAAGATTTTCCTCCCCTACAAAACTTAAAAATCAAGCGGCAATATAACCGCTCCCGCTACCGCTCATATATCAACCTCTAGATAGCCCCACTCAACGGTCACAGTTGTGCAAAATGTATTATTCAGCATTCCTTGCGCGCCGTATGTGGAGAGTCGCGCGGCGTAGCGATCACTTGCCGTCGTTGTACTAACCCCTTTGCTTGTTGCTACCATTTTTATTTACGGCATATAAAAACGAGTCCCTAGCCGGATTTTCAGAAAATTCCAGCTTATATTTACTGCTTATATGTGGAATTTTTAGCAACATTTATGATGTAAGAAATCTTAAATTAACTGGGGTCTGGTGGAAGGGAAAATGCTTTTACAGATTTCTGGTGTAGAAAAACTTATAGTACCGAAGTTTTACGTATAAGTCTTTTATAAGTGCTTACTTTAACAAGCTCCATTAAGTAACTTAGTGCTCTCAAGTGACCTTAATGTGTTTCCTTAAGATAAGATAGAGGATTTTCTCTGAGACAGCGGTATAATATGGTAGGATCGCTTAGACTTATGCGAACAACTATGTGTCAATAGTTCTTGGCTTTGAAATTCTCATCCACCTTTTTCTCTATTTTAAAAATTGTCGTATCAACGTTGTCAATAACCTATTTATACATCAGAAAAAATAAAAAAGTCCGTACGTCTCTATCCTAATTTTTCAAACATTTACCAAAATACCCTGCACCGATCAACCCAACAATAAGGTATCATGGCCATCACCAATTCATCATCGGCTACTCGGCCTCAATGTGGCCTCAATCAAATATCCGGGCCGCGGCCGGGCCTACAGAATGGACATTCAGATCTAAATCGCTGGCCATATTGGCGAATCGTATTTTTGCGAGACCATTCGAGCCAATAACCGGCTCTGTAGTGGGTTTTTCGGAGGGGATATCCGGACTCAGAGTGAAGTGGTACCAGGGATGAGTGACAAGCGATTTTTCCTTTTTATAATTTCAACTTTCAACGAATAGAAGTTCGTTGTACCTGCTGAAATTAAACCTCCATAGAAGAATCATACAGTTTATGTACTAAATTCCACAAGACCACAAGAATACAATTTACTACATCACTGTACAATAGTGATCAGTTGGAGCACGGGACTTTCGTGCTTCACCCAGGTGGAGAACCTAGGTGAAGCACGGGTGCGACCCCCGTCAGCAAAAACACATTTAAGTAAATCCCTAAGCAAGTTGTGAAAGGTAAAGTTCAAAACAAACAACCAGTTTATAGAGGAAATAATGAAAATACAGACACTAAAATGCACTACATCACGATTCTAAATAAGGCAGTAAACAGCAGCGATAAAGCTGCAGACGATGACTATTAAAAAGCTGCACCACTCAATTTCCTCAACCCGCTACCGCTCATAACTCGCGCCAACACTTAATATCCGCACGAAGACTGCTCGTGAGTGAATTAGACTTTTACGACCGCCGCCGAATCCATGCCATATCGAAGGTACGGGAACGAATACCTAATCTTCAGACAAACGTCGGGACATAAATATCTATTGTTTGAAGTCTGTGAAGCTATGTTTTATTGTGTTAGGCTTCTTGGATTTTTTATGACATTTTGCTGAGGAATTGTCGTACTGATGTTGGTGTAAATTGTGTCGGATATTTCTTGTCACGTGGGTTGTAAAATTTTGCTATTTTTTGTCCATTTTTATTATCAAACAAACGTGTTATTAGCGATATTTTTGAAGGAATATCTAAGGTTTTCTCTCTAGGAAAAAACAAAGCTAGGCTTGGACCTATGTCCAGCAGTGGACTGCGATATACTGAGTCGATGGAGGAAAAAACAAAACTCCTTAGAAGTTGAAAAGTAGATTCAGTAAATCAAAAACGTCGTTATGTAGTTTTGAAATAGGTTTATAACAAAGTAGTTGTTATCATCATCTGCCTAGCTTTTTCCCAACTATGTTGGGGTCGGTCCAGTCTAACCGAATGCAGCTGAATACCAGTATTTTACATGAAGCGACTGCCTATCTGACCTCCACAACCCAGTAACTGAGTAATACAATACCCCTTGGTAAGACTGTTGGTTGTTATTCATGTAAATAAGACAGTATTATATCCACCTGCTAAGAACTGTCTACTACATGAAGAGTTATTTTATGGAACTGGATACTTTTCTCGAACGCTTTGATTTCAGATTTCTAATATTTAAAGACGAAAACGGATGCTCTGAAGAAATTTTAAAGCCAGTAAAAAGTTTAAATTAGTTCAAACGTAATTGTAAAAATATCTATTGTTAATTCTGTGTAGTTAAATAGAAAAAAATAATTAGAGCTACTGAAATATGTATTTCAATCAATTCTTCCACATGCTTGTACAAAATTTAATTTAACTCCTAAACCGCAAACTCCAAACTTGAAATAAAATAAATCATGACAAATCCCTCCTTAAAATTTTACTGGTGAAAACTAGACGGATCCAGAACCGTCTGGCTTGAACCGGCGAAATCCAGTTTTGGCCCAATCGGCGGGGATCGGTACGATTCGGTTTATCCAAGTGCATTTTCGGATGAATGCATTCGTAGATTGGACGAATTAAAAAAGTTCAACATATTCATGTGACTTCGTCCGTCAAATGGGATTAACATAAAGCTGCTTTTAGAACTAATGAGAGGTTTTTTTTCGTTCGGTCTAATTTTCTGCCTAGAAGTATTTTGCATAGCTTCATTTTGCTGTATTACGACTAACAGCGTATATGCTTAGAACTAGATGCATTCGCGCATTTTAGTCTCGCGAATGCAGCGGCCGTAATATGAATTATTTTGTTTATGGGTGTAATTTGCGCTTGAGTACATCTACTTTTACTGTAGCAGCGTACGGTAGGAAATGTTGGAAAAGAGAGGAGATACCAAAATTTAAGCTTTATGCTGCTTGAAACTTTGTGCTACCTACTAAAATTGAAATAACGCCATTTACGATAACGCGGTAGTAAATAAAGTGTTCTTGTTTCTCCCTTGACCCCTAGTGCAGGACTTACCCCTGAACGAACGTTTACTAGTGCAAACTTAATGACCACAAACATTAAACACCTCTTTCGAACAACACGAAATAAACGGCTGTCATTCCCATCCCCCATTAAGAATCAACATAAAAATCCAATTCACTGGAACGCCTCTACATTCACACTATTACCAACCCATAATAGGTGTGATCAAAATTTTACAGCAAGAAGTCGAGAATGCAAGACCATTCGTAATTGTAAGGTGGGCTGGCTGCGCGCCAGTATACCCACTACATGCACCACCGAAACAAACGCGAGCCGGACAGTGGAGCGATTGATTTGTTTTTATGTAGAACATCGCTTTTATGAGCTCTTAAAGTTGGATTGAAACCTTTTGAAAATAAGAATTATTTTAGGTCATTGAATTGAAGGCAAAGGAAGAATATTCATAAATTAATTGTAATACAAATGAAATCTGGAGGCACAAATAAGTGAAACGGATTTTATGTTGAATCTAGGAGACTTAACAGGCATTAAAGACTCAGTATCACGTGTAGAGTTCCATTTTATGCCCAGAATTCTTTTTCTCTTTCAGCTAAAACAAAGAACAGTCAACTACTACCCTGATCTTTTAAAATTTTAGAACCAGCAAAATCTTCCTCATAAAACGCACGACCGCATACTTTGTCCCACACGTTAACCATCTACAAAAATACTCCCTTTTAAATATAAAGTCTCGTGCACACAAGTGTAGCAGGAAATATTGGCCTATATACAAAGGCCAGTCCAGGCCAGATGGGCCGTTTTGCATGTCTGTCCCCGGCCTTGTGGTCGAATAAACAATACGTAAAACGGCGCGCATTGCATGCGGCCTTGCAACTTTAGTTTTGCATTTAAAACACGCAATTTTAAACCGTATTTTAAAGTGAACAAAGCTTTAAGTGGCAGTATAAAGTTTTCTGCAATAAATAAATTTTGATAGTTAATTCGAAATTATGCAAAGGAGCTTGCCTTGTTAATCTAGAATATTAATGCTTTCACATCTAATCGTTAATATTTGGTATGTTAATTTCGGTTTTGAGAATTTATACTTTAATTTTTTAAATTTAAATGTCCCCCATGTCTCACGTAAGGGTGTTAGAAAATGTCGTGGTGGAGTGACCAAAAATATTAAAAGCTAATTAATCGTGACACGAGAATGCGCAAAATTCAAGTACTTTTAACAACCTAAAACGTTAACTCAAAAACAGCAAGAAAGAATTTATGGCAACACTTACCCCGTTTGACGTGGATTGCGAGCGCTTGGCTAGAAAGCTGACATCTTAAGGCCTATCAAAATAATCGAGTCAACTGCTTTGTTGCAAAAATACTGCCGACAAAACGTCACCACTTTGTTAAATTTGAGGGTACGGTAGTTTGATGCTCTATTTAAAGATGGAATGGTGGTTTCTTATCGCGGTGAGGTCGTGGATGGGTGATCATCCATTGCATATCGCGCTCTCCATGCCCTGGAAAGCACGTAAAGCCGTTGGTCCCGGCTGTCATTCGTAGATCTTTGATAGTCGTTATGGGTAGTCAGAAGCCCAAAAGCCTAAAAATCAATCTTAACAACGGGTCAGTCTCCACTGCGACTATCTGACAACCCAGTTACTGGGTTGTGGAGGTCAGATAGTCGCAGTCGCTCCATTTAAAATACTGGTATTCAGCTACATCTGGATAGACTAGAAATCAACCCAATATAGTTGGGAAAAGGCTAGGCAGATTGATTGATTGATTTTGTATAACAAGATAAATGGAATATTGTTAGTATCAAAAACAATAACCAATTCGTGAAAATAATAAAAGTCCCAACCAATCACACACATAAGTTGATCAATTCCACAAATAAAACCAATCACAAAAACAATATAATATAGGATGAAAACAATATAATATAGGATGAAAACAATTACAGATCAAAAACCTTTTTGGTAAAGAGAGCGAAAGGTTACCTAAAATAGCCCACAATACAATGTTGTTACCGAAAATAGGTCGGGCTTTTTTGAAGAAAATAGCTCGAATCATCGTCTATATCGAGTAACGAACCAGAATGGAACACGGTGAAATTGTCGAAACATTAAACAACGGACCGGATTTTATTTTATTTTAATACAATATTGTCCATTCACTCACTTTTTTATTTTAATTCACTGCGCCGAAGTTTTTCGGATCAAAAATGTACAATAAAAATAGTCGTTACAATTTTCATTCGGATTCACAGATTGGTGGTGTTAATGTATTTGAGATTTTTTGTACCAGTTTTTTTTTTTTTTTGTGATACTTTTTAAGTATGATAGGCTATATGAGTAGGGGAAAAAATAAAACGATGGATGGACTGTGTGAAGATGTGTGAGGAGCTGGTGGCTAAGTAATAACAGCCGCTCGGGTCGATACATCAGGTTAAGCTACGCTTGTCAGGGTTGGTCCGTGGATGGGTGACCATTTTCACATATCGGAACTCCTCCGTGCCTCGGAAAGCACGTTAAGCCGTTGGTCCCGGCTGTCATTTGTGGATCTTTGACAGTCGTTACGAGTCGTCAGAAGCACGAAAGTCTGACAACCAGTCTAACCAAGGGGTATTGTATTACCCAGTTACTGGGTTGTGGAGGTCAGATAGGCAGTCGCTCCATGTAAAATACTGGTATTCAGCTGCATCCGGTTAGACTGGAAGCCGACCCCAACATAGTTGGGAAAAGATAGTTAATTGATTCAGGCGTGACTTTGCGGAAATCCATTATAAAATACAATAGACGCTGATATATTTAGTAACCTATTTCGCTTGACTATTCTTCAAGAGTCATAAAACCCCGTAAGAAATCGACACGTGTTTCACCTCTCATTCCGATTGACCAATTGCAAACCAGAATGTGACGTGTTACCACACCGAGCGCTGGACGCATTCTGGTTTGCAATTGGTCAATCGTCATCCTGAAGATGCCTCGTTGAGAGGTGAAACACGTGTCGATTTCTTACGGGGTTTTTATGACTCTCGAAAAATAGTCAAGCGGAATAGGTTACTAAATATATCAGCGTCTATTGTATTTTTTTAGTTGGGAAAAGGCTAGGCAGATTGATTGATTGGACTGTGTGAAAGATGATATGGCTAGAAAGGGCGTGACTACTGAGATGAAGACTAATATAGAATTATCGAAGAAGAAAGCATGTTGCGCTGAACCGAAATAAATTGGGATAAAAATCAAAGAATGAATGAGTCAAAAGTCTTTTTGTGGTAAATGAAAGAAAGGAGTTTAACCAACACGTTTCTTTTTAATTTCGGAGAACATCGGGTATTCACTAAATTCTCCAGAAATGATCAACATTTAACAAGGTCTCAAAATGCGAATAAATAGCAGAATTCACGACTCGACATGATCATAATTAAATGATCTAGCCAAAGAACTTGAATTGAACTTCCTAACTCTTACGTCGGAACCTGAAAAATGCCTTCAAATCAGGTCACGGAATATTAAACCATAGGCCTAGTACATTTGCATACCAACTTTGGCGAACGCTTTTAAAAGCCAATAAACACTAATTCACGGCTAAACTGGACTTATTCTTGCAATGATATCTCGGGCCGTGGCACAGTGTTTTGTAGCCGCCGCCATCTTGGACCCGTGCCAATGTATGGCGGCATAAGTAATTAGCGAATAGCGGCCTTGTCAACTTACCTCGTTAAAATGCTTTCTTAGTGAAGTTTGAGAGATTTAAGTCGAGTTTGTGACGAAATAATAAACTTGGTGGTAAATTTAAAAATAACAACCGTGTTTTTTAAACGTTTGTGATGGAAAATGTTGCAATAAGTTTTTGTTTATGAGTTTCTGTTTGCAATGTGAAAACATGCAAACCTCTATGGATGTTATATTTTTACCTTTTTGTTGCTACATAAGTAGGAATATAAATTGTCTCTTTCACTGTGTAAAACGTCATTAACTTTTACTTTGAACTCCCTAATCATAGGTAGGTGGTAGTTTCTCATTTTATTAATTTTTAAACATAATTTAAGCAACTACTCTCAACATCCCTAAACTTTCACGATCTTTAAAAAAGTCTACGAGATGACAAACATCCTGGTGATTTTCCGTAAATAATCTTCAAGAAAATTTAAATTCAATTATTTAAACTTTCAGATGCCTCTCAACCTATAACTTGCACCAAACAAAAAGCAGGCACGCAAGACTGTCACTAGTTTATGGGCAAAAAGCACTAGCCTAGTGCTGTGTGTACCTGAGCCCGACGAGTTTAGTCTTTGAAGATTATGCTGTAACGCTAAACTAGATAAGTCACCCGCCACACTATATTAGGAGCTTTTGGCATGTTACAGAAGTTTACGTAAAGTTTCAGACTTGGAAACAAATGAAAGTGGAGCTGAGGTAAAAGGAAAAGGAGCATGTTTCGTCTTGCGAGTGCTGGTAATACAGAGTGTACCAGAGAGGTGTGCTCAAAATTAAGGGTGTTGCGGTACAGACCACAAAAGCGATTTTGAGGTTTTGGTGTCTAGATTCCAAGTGTCCTTCTGTAGTAAAAAGGCCTTTTCTCATAAAGACAGAAAAGTACCATTGATCATTACGTTCCCATAGCTCACTAATTATGCTAGCCATTTTTCAGTGGTACCTTAGACTTACTTAGAAGTCACTTCATTCAGGACGATTAACTCTCATAAAGCAAAGCTTATTTATACAGACATATAAAACTTGATGCACAGAGTGATTGAGTCCTGCCAAATTAACTGGCTCACAACAAGCAATTCAAAATATGAATAGAAGAGAGCCGAAGGTCCAGCAATAGAACAAAAAAACGCAGCACTTAATAAAATAAAAAACGTATTTAGGATGTATCTTTTTATACACGAACTCATCATTATGAACAACTTTCACTATAGGACCAACCCTGAAAACGTGAAAAAAAATCATCTATTCCCAACATTTATGTTCGCATAGCTCGTCAAAATGTAGGGAACAGCTGATTTTTTTAATATATGTAACAAAAATGCCCGCGTGTTGGATTATGGCCCACTCGCTTTCACAGATCGCCCTGTCCCAGCAAAGGAAAAAATTGTAGTCTGAATATGCTATGTAACGAAACTGTAAGTCTAAACTTAACCCAATCAATTTCAAAATCACTAGGCCCACTAGAATCCCAAAATTAAAAAATCCAACATCCACATTGTGGCCTTCCACCACATTTATCGGTAGCAATTAGCGTCCGTGCAGTGTTGTCGGTTTAATTGCAACGAAACCATTTACTTATTCATCAGGCCGCGTCGGATGAGGCTGGATGAGGCCTGGTATTTGTGGATGGATGTTATAGATGATGGATGATGCTTCCGTTTGCCTATTGGTTATTGTTGTGGTTGGTCATCATTGTTTGGCTTGGCGGATGATTAAAAATGTATATTTAGAACTAGCTGCGCCCCGCGGTTTCACCCACGTAAGTCTCGATCCCGTAGGAATATCGGGATATAAAGTATTCTATGTGTTAATTCAGGTTATAAACTATCTATTTGCCAAATTTCATCCAAATCCATTCAGCCGTTTTTGCGTGATTGAGTAACAAACATCCAAACACACAAACTTTCACATTCATAATATTAGTAGGATTGGCCTCCGTTTGTATTATTTATTTATTAATTAATACAGAAACAAAACAAAAACTTATGACACTTGAAACTTGAGTCCTTGAAACTGACTTTTTATTACACGCTATATGAAACCACCACTTCGAGCACCCTAAAAGAACACCTAAAAACAACTTGATAACCTCAATTGAAAAACTACTCAACACACACAAACATGAAAACAAAATCCAACAAAAGTCGTTCAGTTGAAAACCGATTGGAGCCGAATCACGCAACGAAACCGGCTGTAATTACTTAACAATATTCATTTTTCACCTTCCAAGGTTTCTGTTTGAAAGCCTAAATCTAAGGTTGTGTAACATTCAGGTTTTGGTGAAAGTGTGAACGTAATTGCTGTAAAAATATACGTGTTTTGGGCCGTTTCAGACAGTAAAAAAGGTAGTTTACTTACATTTCATTAGTAGACAACCTACATTTTTTTAGGTCCGAAAAAAATGTGTGCAGTATCAATACATAAAGTTCTGAAATATTTTAAAAAGAAGCCAGAAAAAAGGTGTAATTTTCTTCTCTGACATCATTCATCGGAAGCACAATAAAATCACGTCGTAAAAAAGATATGAATATTTTTAAACAATATTCAACATTTGACATTCAAAAAGATGTGTAAGCACCCTTCTTCTGGATGCTAACACAGGGTACAATCACCACCTTGGCGGGGTCCGCTAGGACCGATGCCTGGTAGGGTTGCGGGGAAAGTCCGAAAGGAATACCGGGACCTTGGCAATAGGCAACTGAAGGAACACGGGTGGGTTTTAGTCAGTAAAAGTCTGACACGTCCTTCCGCTCCGCTCAGAGCGGGAGAAGTTATATTTTAATGATTTCCCACCCTCAATAAAATATAGGGTACAATCACCAATAATTTGTATAATATATTCTACAGTTAATCTGTGAACAGCGTTGTGGGCTACAATATTTTCAGATGTTATGTGTATTTCTTTTTCTATACTGTATATTGTAGCTGTTTGTTGTTCCTTTGAATAAAATAAAATAAAAT
The DNA here is from genome assembly GCA_947363905.1 of Lithophane semibrunnea. Lineage (NCBI taxonomy): Eukaryota > Metazoa > Arthropoda > Insecta > Lepidoptera > Noctuidae > Lithophane > Lithophane semibrunnea. The sequence goes on from OX376200.1 coordinate 15,504,191, forward strand.
ACAATTGCGAAGCCTGGTGGATATAGCAATTTACCCTTGTAATATTATTTTGGGAGAACACACTATTGAAAATAACTTCCCTAAAGTTTCTGCAATCAATTGGCACAGTTATCTCTCTTACTGCTGAAAGTTACATAATTACATCAAAACAGTATCCTCCTTAGGTACCCTCCTGATGTATTAGGCTAAAAAGGACAGCAACGCATAATCAGGGAGAATCTACGCCTCATAGACCAACTGCCTCATTACAGACATTAGCTTGTTTCAGTCGGTTGACTCTTACGACTGGCTCGGGACGAATGGTTAGTGCACTGGAATATTTCTTTAGTTGTAGTCAGTAAGTACGATCAACTGAGCGACAGTAACTACGAAAGCTTTACCGTCCTGGTTGCAGTCGGCTAAAAAGCACAACAACGCATAATCAGGAAGAGTCTACGCTTCATAGACCAGCAATGTCTCGTTACAGACATTATAATAATTGGCAAAATGTGGGTGTAACAAAAATTTACTTTAGTTAATTTAGTTACTTATTTAATTTAGTTTTTGAGTTAGCTTCAATCGTTAAGTATTTTTCCCACTTTGCGTATGTTGATGAAATGTTAATTGACTCCGTCACATAGCAGATAACGGTATACGAATTTGTGTGGGGTAGTTACCACAACTAAAAAGTGAAAAATAAAAACTTTTTACAAAAAAAAAACAACCGACTTCCAAAAAAAACACTAAAAAAGTGAACAATAACTTTAATTTCGGAAGTCGGTGGCAAAAAACGAACATTGAAAAGCAAAGACGCGAAATTAAAGTTATTTTTCACTTTTTTAGTGTTTTTTATGGAAGTCGGTTGTTTTTTTTTTTGTAAAAAGTTTTTACTATTTTATTATAATGTCGTGTAAAAGTGATTCTAATATCCTATTTACAGAATAAACAAGTTCATTTCATTTCATGTACTATAGGTACCTACACCTCTGCAAAACCCTTTAGGAATTATAAGAGTGATGTTATGTTATGATGTAAAAAAAAGTATTAGAAAAACACTTAAAGAAAACATCCCAGTTGTAACACATATCAGATAAAACTGTTATTTCTTTTAAAACTTTCCTTTACACAATTCCAGAACGCAAAGAAATGTTTTTCTTGGGAATAATCGAAATAATCAACTCTTGATGCTTAAGCGTCCCCCTGCGGGCCATTTGTGATAAACATGTATTAGAGTTTCACGAAGGTAAACGTTGACCCACTTAAATGGTTGCCTCATGTATTTATGTGAATGGTATAAGAATATCCGGTAGGAGAAAAACACATGTTTGCTAATAATGTTATTGAATAACAATGGGATTGTTTCGCGTCCCCAATATAAGTGAGTCAGTCCATTTGGTACGTTTTTTGTTGGTTTAACTACCAAAGCGATTTAGATGACATTTTCTCAGCTTTGTATCACAAGAATGCCTATGGTTTTGATGTTAATTACATCCCCATATGTGCTTTGTTTTCGATGGCCCAAGAATTGTATTGTACTATCAATACTATTGTAATTCATACATACACATTGAGACCTCGTTCCGTTCTTCGGAAACCACGTAACCCGTTTGCCCCGGCTGTCATTCGTAGATATATGACAATCAGTCTTATCAAGAAGTATCGTGTTACCCAGTAACTGCGTTGTGGAGGACATATAGATAGTCGTTTCATATAAAATACTCAGCTAGAGGAGCTCGTGGCTAAGTAATAACAGCCGCTCGGGTCGATCCGTCAGGTAAAGCTACGCTTGCCGGGGTTGGTCCGTGGATGGGTGACCATTTTCACATATCGAGACTCCTCCGTGTCTCGGAAAGCACGTTAAGCCGTTGATCCCGGCTGTCATTTGTGGATCTTTGACAGTCGTTACGAGTCGTCAGAAGCACGAAAGTCTGTGACAACCTGTCTAACCAAGGGGTATCGTATTACCCAGTAACTGGTTGTGGAGGTCAGATAGGCAGTCGCTCCATGTAAAATACTGATATTCAGCTGCATCCGGTTAGACTGGAAGCCGACCCTAACATAGATGGGATAAGGCTAGGCAGATTAATTTTTTTTTTCATATAAAATACTGGTCAAGCTGAATCCTGTTAGACTGGAAGCCGTCCCCAACATAGTTGGGAAAAGGCTCGCAGATTGACTCTCAATACTATTGTAATTATAGCAGAATGTTTACAAGACCATAGATACTAGAGTCTAAAGATAAAGAGGATGGTCCTAGCTAAAACCAGCAAACAAAATGCAATAAAAAGAAATATCTTATTACTATTTGAATTCCTTCCCCCTTTTACACTCTCAAAAAGGCAACCACTTCTCCTCCATTTAAAAACACTTTTATTAACCTACTTTTCAAAAGCGACGCTCCAAAACCAGTGTAGTCTGAAAAGCCTTCAGAATCTAGACTTTTCCAAATACAGCTAGGTTTTGCACCGCAATTTCGCTTTCTTTAATTTCCCTAAAGCCATCGCTCATGCTGTCTATCTGTTTTCGTGACCTCAAGCCTTCATATCCGACAAATGTTTATTAATAGCATTTCGAATAGATTTTTTTTTGGCAAGGAAGGCTTTTAGAATTTTTTTTGGCTTATGTAATTGTCGGTGTAATAATGCTTGATTACATTCAGTGTTATTAAGGTAACACATAAAATGTTGCTGAAAAATTGGATCGACATGTCGCCAAAACGAAACTGTTTTAGATTTTAAGATTGGCATTTTCTTAATTTTAAGAAACATTTCGAGGACAGAAATGCGTACATTTGAAGCTAGTAATTTGAACTAAAGATCCCGAGAAAACGAACAAAGGTGGCATCGCGACAACTCCTATAATAAAGAAATAAATACCCCTTGTAGAAGAAAAGCAATTATCTTAAAATGTTGTCTGTTAGACCAAAATTTTATTTTACTATTTGAGGAGCTCGTGGCAATAATAGCCGCACGGGTCGATCCATCAGGTTAAGCTACGCTCGCTGGGGTTGGTCCGTGGATGGGTGACCATCTTTACATACCGAGACTCCTCCGTGCCTCGGAAAGCACGTTAAGCCGTTGGTCCCGGCTGTCACTTGTGGATCTTTAACAGTCGTTACGGGTCGTTAGAAGTCCGAAAGTCTGACAACCAGTCTTACCAAGGTGTACGTATTACCCAGTAACTGGGTTGTGCAGGTCAGATAGGTAGTCGCTCCAGTCCGCTCTCCTAGACAGATTTCTCTTCTTATGGATATTTACCCTTAAAAATAAAATAAATCAACTGACCTCCGTGCCCTGGACCTTGAGCTTCATATGGTCTTCTCTGGTGGTCTTCCCGTCTTTTCTCTTCTTCCAGCAGTAGCCATCGCGTCGGTAGCGGACCTTTTTACGGCTGTACAGCAGCATTGAGCCGCTTTTTGGCCTAGAAAGAAGAAAACAAAATTGAATGTAATGATAATGCGGAAAGTAACGGCAGAGAGATGAGTTTATGTCCAATACATACAAAATCTGGATATTATATAATGTTGGAAACGGCAGAGGGATGAGTTTATGTCCAATTTATACATTATCTGAATAATTATGTTAATTGATTGTTCACACACCTTATTGAGACACGCAAGTAGATAGATAGATAAGATAGATAGTGTTGGTATTATAACTGAATTTAGCTATTCATTAATGCTAACGTTTAAGAGACCAAAATCTTTTCAAAAAAATATTCTGAAAATGATGGTAAAAATAGTATCAAGATCCTTTAGTTAGACAATTTAGAAGTAGTTACCGAGCGACAATTCCCGACAAAAGACTCTGTTTTACACACGATTACATATCCGACTTGGGTAGACTGTTGAACGTTTTTTACGTTTATAATAAGAACTGATGTACACAGTTATGCAATAAATATATCTTTATCTTTTATCTTTAGAGATTTTCTCCTACAATTTAATAGTACCTCCAGTAGTGGCAGTACCTCCGAATATCGATAGCTGTTTAATTTGTAACCAGCTGAAGGTAACCAGCATGCGTATGACCAGATGTATGAATGTAAACCAAGCAAAAGTAGTATGTAAGGATCGTAGCACGTGGCGTTCTGTAGTAAATCATCACATGACTTCTCCCGCTCTGGGCAGAGCGGAAGGGCGTGTCAGACTTTTACTGACTAAAACCCACCCGTGTTCCTTCAGTTGTCTGTTGCCAAGGTCCTGGTATCCCTTTCGGACTTTCCCGCAACCCTGACAGGCATCGGTCCTAGCGGACCCTGCCAATTAAGCCTAACCCCATGGGATGAATGCGTGAGTTTAGGTTATGTATGTGTATGTATGTATGTATGTATGTGAAGAAGGTTATAATAGGTAAGTTACCTAGGTACTCAGTTAACCAAAACATGTTAATGTATGTTTTATTTGCTCCCGCAGCAGAAAACTCTCAATTTTTGACATTATTTCTAATCAATCAAAAACCACACTTACAAAATCTGTCATGCTATCTCTAATTTTACAATAACGACCTCCTAACTGTTATTGTTTAAGGCATGAATTATGACAATTAATCATTTCAAACTAATTGGCAAATTGTAGTTCACATAAATTGTTAATCTTCAAGATTGTTACAAGCGATCATTAAACCTTTAGCAAAGGGTTACTGCCAAAGTTGAGACTTGTAGTTATATAAGTTGTAACATCAAGTAATGTAATAGCTTATATCTAAGGGAAGTTACACATGGCGGATAACAACATCCTGTTTTGCCTTTATAAGATTAATTTAATGGATTCTTTGAAATAATTATCTATTATTTACGAAACAGATACATTTAAAATGAAGTAAGAATTCGTCTGAGGATTTCTCAAGAGATACTACTGTCTATACCAAAAACTTCGATGGACATGGTTAGCTAAAAAAAATAAAAATATTTTATATTAAATATACTTTTCTTTCTTTCTTTTCTAAAAGATGTATCGTTAGACATTAGAACCCAACATATATTTTTACCGCCATTGTAGACTTCAAGATTAAGTAAATGGTTTTATACTAGACGTAGAGCAAACACAATATATTGAAAACTATATTATTAAAGCTTATGCCTCAAGTCTTATGTTGAACCAAAAGAACTAAGCGATTATAATAAGAGGATAAGAACAGCATTTATCTGTAGGTAGAAATGTATTTAATATTATATCAAATATATAATTTCTATTTCTATAGACGGTACGATACATAGAAAATAAAACGAGTTATTAGGGTCTAGATTCGTGCCCGGTTAGGCTCACCTTCTAATTTGCCTTTACAAATTATTTTAACGAACAAAATCACCAATAATTTCTCAATAATACCCTCAAATCTCATGCCCCTAAGGCCACCTAACACAGAATGATTTGAATGACGATAACAATGGTATCCGGACCCCTGAAGATTTATTAGCTGGCAGTAAAACGCTCACGTCAGACCAAAGGTATATGAGCGAATAATCGCGCGTTATTGGTAAGGTGACACGCTCACTTGTCGAGAGAGAGAGAGAATGGTGAAGGTCGTATTTTGTTTAGAATTATTTCCTTGTTGGTGCTTGAAAGGAGGGTATTGTCAGGTGATGTGCTTGAAATGAGTGATTTATTCATGTAAAGTGAGAAGACAATGATACGACAAAGCAAAAGTAATCATATTGAGTGAAAAGCAGTTTCTTAACATTCCGTTTAGACAAGTGACAATCGCTTCGAAAGCGTTCGTATTTCTACAACGACTTTCAACAGGATTGACATAAGCTTTTCGATAGCCTATGTCAGTCCTATACATTTTTGCCTTTTCCATCATCGCTAACGCTGATAGAATGTCACTTTGTCTAGGGCCTCAGAGCTTACCGACCATAAAAAAATTAATAGTGATTAGAAACATCGTGTGAAATATAGATAAATGGTCAACCAAGATGAAATTACCAACCAGTAACCAAAAGAGAAAAATTGTCAATGCATATTCTGTTTCCATAAGATCCTAAGGCTGAGTATCGTAAAAAATAACTACGATAATAAACAACAGCGTTCATCTTTCTTTGTCTTCCTAATTAAAATATAAGTACTGCGATCGCCAGTCCATGTTCCAAGTGTAATTAATGATTACGACAAAATTAAATTCGACCGTTCCACACGAACTAGGAATCGTCAAATTGTCACGTCCGTACGACACAACATTGTAACAGCGTGCGCGCCGAACTTTATATTTTACAACCTTGGGTTCACCCGTAAAATATTAAATGAATGCATAAAACTGTATTAGAAAGCTGACGGGTACAGGATAACTCAAATTACATCCAGCTGGGACGCATATCAAAGGTTGTAATTTATACATTGAGAAACTGAATTATTATGGCTTCATCAGGGATGAGAATTCTCGAGAAATTAAAGAGATAAGTGACTGAATTTTTTAAATGTTTAGGAGTAGAGCTTTGACGATTATTTTGTTTAAGAAAATACTACCAACGACACCGATAGGAAATTATCATGTGCCTATAAGTATAATATGGGAATTTCCCACTGTCGAGGCAGGTGTCAACAACTTTTGCGGGAAAGCCCGAAACGGATACCGGGACCTTGGCAGGGAACTGAAAGTACACGGGTGGGTTTTAGGTAGTAAAAGTCTGACACACCCTTCCGCTTCGCCCAGAGTGGGAGAAGCCATTGGATGATTTCAACCCTCAAAAAAAAAAAAAGGTGTCGACAACGTACATTTTATTAATTAAAAAAACATGATCGTGGCTCTGTCTACCGACTTTTATAAAAACTAGCTGTTGCTAACGACTTATCTGCGATCCAGGATGAAAAGAAGCCTTCTCCAAGTCAAGGCTAGCCATGTGCCAAATTTCATCCAAATCCATTCGGCCGTTTTAGCGTGAAAGCGTATCAAACGAACAAACTCACTTTTGCATTTATAATATTAGTTAGGATTAAGATACTACTAAGAAATACAGAAAGTAAGAAGTATGCTGCTTTGCATTATGTAATAATTCAAAATCAAAATCAAAAGTCATTTATTCAAACTAGGCTGAGAATGAGCACTTTTCGAACGTCAAAATTACATAAAACAGTCACCCAAAAACGCCCACCCTTCACCACTTCCTAGTGCTTTAGCTGGGAAGAAGAAGAGGCGCAACAAACTCCCAAGCAGAAAATTGACCAATAAACTGATACCGGCTATTAACCCAAATACGTCATTGCCGATTGCTCTTGCTTGCTTAGAATGACTACCTAAACAAATGTATTTAAATGCAGTCATACACGAATTTCCTACACAAAAATGTGTTTTGAATAGCCATTACAAACCATGACCTATCGAACGCAGAAAATTTCGGCACATACAAATCGCAGTCGGAAAAAAGTACATAAACTACACCCATACCTAACCCGAGCCATTTATAACGGCGAAAACAGATTTCATTGATGCAATTTTATTTATTTAAAGCAATAAAAATCGCCGATGGGAACGCGCGGCCGTATTTCGTATGACGTCACAGCCGTACGTTATTTCTGCGACAAAAACACGGTACGTGTCAAATTCATGAGTACGCCGACTAATAAATCGCTATTGAACGCATAAATCTGGACGATCTATGTTAGTTGCGATTTTTTTCTGCGATTTGGTTTCGGTTATCCGTCAATAGGGCTATCGGATGTTAAATGTTAGATGGGAGGTCGCTCGTTTGAATAAAATTTACCTTATCTTTTTTGGGTTACAAAAAATGTTTTAATTTCTATGTTATTTCGAATTCAGATTAAACAGGATCGTTCTAAATTACGGCTGCTAGATTGTTGAGCTGAAAATTTATAAAAAAGCAAATTGCGGAAAAAAAAACAAAAATATCCACGAACATTACATTATTCAACCGCCATTTTCTCCGACCTTACTCAACAAAGCCCATCGTAACGATAAACAAGAAGTCACCAAAAAGCCCAGATTTAACGCTCAAAAGTTACACCATTACTAATTTCTTGTTTGTTAACGTTGTTTCAGCCGAAATTTTAAATAAAAATATGAATAATAAACTCTGGTAAAGTGTGGGACGTAACACAAGCTAATTAATCGAGGATAAGACAGTGAAATTTATTTATACGGGACATGGGCCCGGAATTACGGGGCCGCCGCTTTTTAACCTACGTAAACCATACAAATAGTCGGCTCTGAGACAAGTAGGGTTGCGGGAAACGGGACACTGCTGCAATATTGGTAAAATAGAAAAAACAGCACTACCAAAATCGGAAAATCTAGGTATTTTCCGACCAAAATCGGAAAATACCCAATATTTTCCGATTTTGGTAGTGCTGTTTTTTATTCATTTTCGCACATTTATCCTTAAAACAACGATGTTAGGAACAAAATATAAAGCTTGTAAAAATAAAGTTATAATGATGACATCATTGTTATCTGTGCTTAGAATCTAAACCCACCATGACGGCCCTAACCCATTGAATAACCCGATTTCTGAGCATCGCAAAAACATTATTAAAAGCATTCAGGAACAACACGAAAAGCAGTCTTCCTTCATACAGTACCACCGGCAACCATACAAACAAGATTACAAATTCCCCATCCAATCAATATCGCATAAGAGTTTCATGTCCCAGTTTCGTGCCAGTAATGTCCCGAAATTCAGGACACACTCCGGACAACCCTGAGTCAGCCGCAAGTGATTTGTCAAGAGCGGGCCGTGAGCCGTGATTTTCCAAATAATTTTTCGCTAACCCTTCACGAGCTTTTAACTTCTTCCACTGGTCCTGAATGCGCTTTCAAATTAAGCTGCTTTTTTGTTTCATTTTGCTCCGTCTGTATTGGAATTGTTGATGTTTTATGAAACAATGGAGTTTGGATTGGTGATTTTGATTTTGTAGATTAATTAGTGAAGCATTAGTGTGTTGAATGTTTATGTAGAATGTGGGATAGTAAGGTTGTCGTGTGTAGTAAAGACTGATCTGGAATAGCTATTTAGCTTTTAATAAAGCTCATCATCTGCCTAGCCTTTTCCCAACTATGTTGGGGTCGGCTTCCAGTCTAACTGGATGCAGCTGAATACCAGTATTTTACATGGAGCGACTGCCTATCTGACCTCCACAACCCAGTTACTGGGTAACACGATAACCCATGGCTTTTAATAAGGCTCTTGGTTGTTCAATTAAAAATAAATAAAATAAAATAAAAATAGCCTTTATTTCCTCTGACCTCAATATATAACAAGTAATGATATTACTGTTAATACTTGTAACATTTTGTCAAAGGGTTGCTGACCAATACATAACCAATAAACATTATCAAGTATCAGCTACCAGGTCAGGCTGTCTTGCGACATAGGCCTCCTCTATTTCTCTCCACTTGCTCCTGTCCCAAGCTGTACTTCGCCAACCTTTTGGCAGATCATCCTCCCACCTTTTCACTTTGTTAACTTACACGGTTGTTAAATTACTACGACAGTATTCAATCCCACAATATAATTATTGAAAGAACTTTACGAATAAAGAAAACGCTGCAACTATGAATGTGCCAATCTGCCAATAAAAAACCCTAACTTTGTTAACAGCTCTTCTACAAAGTCACAACACAATTTTAGCCTTATCATGTCGACACAACTCAATACACAGCAAGCACGATTTTAAAGCGTGACTGCAAACACGATCTAAAAGGAACGAAGCACAAAACTAACCCGGATTCCGATCAAAACTGTCTAATAATGAGGATGATAATGAGGCCATAAAAATTCACGAAAATCATGGAAACTACGATAAATGCAACGCCGATCCGCATTCACATCGCATGACGGCGCCACCGCCCGATCACTTCAATAAATCATCGCTTACGAATAATTTCCAACGTATATTTTTGTCGATAATTTAAAAACCATACCAATTACCACTGGTTTACTACAAACCGGTTTTAAGTTGTGAAATAGCAAATAAATAACTCAATTGGAAGGCTAGGAGTTATGCGGGCGGCTCACGAACTGCAGCGCAGCTAGATTATTCTGTGGGTGGTGCAATTTTAATGTTATTAAATGGCTCATTCATAATACATTTAATTTAGTTTTAATACGTATTAAGAAATGATGAAGGTACTGTGTGAAAGATAATATGGCTGGAAAGGGGTGACTACCGAGATGTCGACTAATAAAGAAGTATGGAAGAAAGGAACATGTTGCGCCGATCCCAAATAAATTGCAATAACATGAGAATTATGAATGATGACGTATTACCAGTACTAATATATTTATTCTAACTCCTGAACAGAAAAGCTGTCGGATTTCACATTGGTATTCCTACCACCCATTTGTTACTGGCTGTATTTTTGAGTGACATTGACTATCATCCGGTCTTTTTAGCACGATCAAGTCTATGGTCAGTAAACCTGCAACAGAGTAGGCTCAATAATTAGAGCCTTAGGCCTTATTTGTCAAGTTGAACATTCAAACTGACAATTAATACAATTTCAATACAGCATCCTTGTATCCCTACTAAATTAAATATATAAATTGTTAACCACTTTAGAAAGTAGCTAGAAGAAAAAAAAAATCTAGGAAAGTCCAATTTAATTAAATCCACCAAACAAAACTTGTACCAGTCACCTAACAGGATAAAAAACAAATGGCTCGAACTGCAATCGGCACCGCTCGCCTGACACTACCAACTTAACAAAGATATCGAACATTAATTGCATTCTAACGTCATGCAATGTGGCCACATACTCGGCGCGAATATTTCTGTTGATCACCGATTGCGATAGCGGTAATATAGTAATTTTATTTGAAGAACTATGGCGTTTTGATTGGTGGGGATAATAAATTCATTTTTGCGGCATTAAATTGTTAAATCAGCCGTTATCAGTTTTTATAATGTTACTGGGGACACAAGCCTCCTCTCGGTGAGAGGGAGCGGGCTATAATTCACCACGCGGGCCCAGTGCGGGTTGGTAGATGTCACATGTTTTCGAATTTTTGTTTCTAGGACGACGATGTTTTCCTTCACCGTTTTGAGAGCAATGGTGATGAAATAATTAACACAAAGACAAGCGCTTTCTGCCTGGGTTCGAACCTACGACCTACAACTCGTAAGTCGCGGTCGTTACCACTGTACCGCCTCTTGGCTACTATTTTGTGGGAATGTTACTAAAGGATAGGAGATTATTCACCGTCCATACATTTTTGGGCTAAATGTGAAAATGCCGAACTAAGAAAAGAAAATATTCCGAAAGATAAAGTTTTTCTCTTAATTTTTTATGACTACAGCTATTACTATACTCGTAATTAGATTACCCAGTATTCATTATTTTAATTAAACATACTAAAAACAGTATTTTTCAAAATCGTATAACAGCGCAGGATATTGCCCTACAGATTTGGTCCTATATTGAAAAGTGAAAAAATAAAATATGTTCTAACGGAATATATAGATTTTTTTGGTTGGCGCACTTTCATTATTCAATAAATGATCTCCTTTTATTGGTATTTGTTAAAAAATATTTATGTTTGATAGTAAATGGGCTACAAATGTAGTAAAAGGTGACAAAAGCGTTTTGATAAGCTGATATCAGACACTTCATTCGAGTGAATGTAAATTTTTGTTTCATTCACTTCCACGCGCCACCGACATAAGTGCATTGGAATGATCGTGCTCTGCCTGTCATATCTTTTTTCAATCATTTGGTAGGCGAGTGAAAGATGAAGTGCCGAAATACAACATGGTTGTATATCGGTTCAATAATGAATTCATATTTCACTTTGATTAATTTTGTGTTCGAGTAAAAAATGCGAAATGAAAATGATCAAAAGTGAAGCGCCTGATATCTGCTTTAACATAATAGATAGAGACATACTCCTGTAAGTTCCTTGCATAAAATATCCTTTGGTTTCGGGGTAAAATAACTTAAGGTACCATTCCGTAGCCAACCGCAGGCGGGAACTGCAGGCGACGTGTCACCGCGACACGACTGGTTTCTATGAATTTCTATGAAATACCTCCCGTAGCTGTCTCGTCGGCTTCATATAAATACATAGAAACCAGTCGTGTCGTAGCGACACGTCGCCTGCAGCCGCCGCCTGCGGTTGGCTACGGAATTGTACCTTCATAAGAAAGAAAGAAAGAAAAAAAGGAAAATTCCTACATTTTTTTTTTGTCATTGATCTACGGAAAGCCCAGTTTCATCATTTATCATTAAATTGGCCACCACAAGCACCGACGGACATTTACTGTACTAAAGGCAACATTCCCTCACAACGTTATTTCATTTCATCACATCATTTTGCAACGGATTTGCATGCGTTTTTCAAGATCATTTAGAGAATCTATTCCTGAAGGTTGATGTGTATAAAAAATTAACATTAAACTTAAAAATAATATAGAAATCGCGATGTTTTGTCAAGTCCTAAAAGTCGTACAAAGCAGGGGCAAGTTGCTAATATTTAATAAATTAATTAAACAATACATATCATGCCTGACCTTCTGACTTAAATTCTACACTTCAATAATAATTACTTCAACCAAAAAGAGAAACAAAATATCTCGACTTCGCACACGAGGTTGTCGACATGTGGGATGTGAGCTCAGCTATCATTGTGCCGATTGTCGTAACGGCCAATGGCCTGATGGCCGAAAGCCTCGACCAACATCTCTCGAGGCTCTCGTTAGGCGGTTGGATCAAGGGCCTGATTCAGAAGGCAGTACTCCTTGATACGGCTCGCATTGTGAGGAGGTTCCTGTCTCTACATCCCTAACCACCGGTAGCTTGGACCCTGCTCCCGACACCGGCGGACTTCTATTTTTTATTGAATTTTTAAATGTTTTTTTTTTGGGTTTTATAAAAATACTAGCTGCGCCCCGCGGTTTCACCCGCGTAAGTCTCAATCCCGAGGGAATATCGGGATAAAAAGTATCCTATGTGTTAATCCAGGTTATAAGCTATCTGTTTGCCAAATTTCATCCAAATCCATTCAGCCGTTTTTGCCTGATTGAGTAACAAACATCCAAATACACAAACACACAAACTTTCACATTTATAATATTAGTAGGATTTAAAAATGTAAATAGATAAGAAACAAAATAAATAAACCATCTGTAGAACTTACTTCTACCAACACTAACACGGAATTTTCACAAAAGCAAATGAAAAGTAAACTATCCGTCAGTCGGCTGAAAAAAGATTCTCGACCGGAAAAAGCCTGATTCGAAAAGTTCATTAGAACTCTTTCTTTTTCTTAAGAAATCCGCTCGACGATTATAGAACTCGCGATGCAAGTTACGGGCAATTTTCTTGTTTGAAGCCTTTTCAGTGTTTCTTTTCCGGTTCACTTAGGTCATTTTGTTTTTTTATGTTTTTATTTTAAATTCGATTTTTTGTGAGGGATTTCGAAGTGGAGGAAGTTGGAAAGTTCTATGCAACCTAGCAAACATTAGGAACATAGAAATTAGGGTTTTTACGGTTCCATACCCAAAGGGATTACTAAGACTCCGCTGTCTGTGTGTCCGTCTGTCACCAGGCTGTATCTCATGAACCGTGATAGTTAGAAAGTTGAAATTTTCACAGATGACGAATTTCTGCTGCCGCTATAACAAAAAATACTAAAAAACAGAATAAAATAAATATTTAAGGGGGGTCCCATACAACTAACTTATTTTTTTTGCCGTTTTTTTATATAATGGTACGGAACCCTCGTGCGCGATTCCGACTCGGCCTCGTTTAGTATACGTATTTATGATAGGTACCTGATTATAACGTACACTTAATTAGGTAGGTATTATGCCTATTTAGCTTTTTAAGGGCGAATTTCACCAATGTAACTGAACGCGATCAGCACATCTCAACTGCGTTCAAGAGCTGTTAGTGTCAATATTCCGCAGAAAATAATGACACGTTATGATCGCGTTCAGTTCTTTGATGAAATTCGCCCGAAGTCTCACCATAGGTTTTGTATTGTTAAAAAAATAATATGCTTAGGTATTGTAATTTTTCGTTAATACCATGATATTTTCGACATAAATTACCTAATCATATTTTTCAATTATCATTAAGTTTAGTAAGTTTTTTAACCTATTAATGAAACTTCAAATTCAAACTTCACTCAGAATTTAACTCAATAAGCTCAGGGGGTTGTCTATGAAGTATTAATGCCATCATTATTCCACTGCGAAAAAAAGATGGCGCTAGCGACCTTGTATAGCTCCGTCTCTCACTAATACTGGAAAAATGGTGCCATTAATACGTCGTGGTATAGGTGCGTGCTGAAGGCTGCCTATCCATCACTGCACGTATTAACCCAAGTCAACCACATTTAAACCACATACCACATGCACTTCTTAATAACACCTTTCCCAAACATACTTCAACTCAATCTTTAACAAAACGAGCAGTTGAAACCTATTTTAATAATCCCCTATCCCCTGAATTAACACCCCCATTTACCCATAACATTCCCCTTTTCCCCCATAGACTGGACTGAAGCCATCGGTCATAATTCAAAGTAAGCACGTGCTTGGGCAATTACTTAGCAATAAAACCACGTCGTTACTATAATAAGTTATAACTTAATTATGACGCCAGAATGCAAGACTGAACTTCACTAGGTTTTATGACTTTTTGTTTAGATATGTGTAGTTTGAAGTTCGGATTTAGATGCATTTGCTGGAGTGTCCGTCTGTCTTTCTGTCCGTCTGTCACAGCCAATATGCTTTGAATCTAATTGACCGATAAGATGAATTTCTGTGACCCAAACACGGACGTGTAACGTAAATAAATGTTTTGTAACTAATAATAAAAGTGTGAAATTGAGTTTGTTTGTCGGTTTATTTGTTTGTTACACTTTCACGCTGAAACGGCTCAATGGATTTGGATGAAGGAAATGATTTGGCACAGGGGTAGACCATGACCTGGAGAAGGACATAGGCTACCTTTCATGGATTCTTTCTGGATTGCAAACGAAGTCGCAGGCAACAGCTAGTTTTCAATATGGGGGTCACTTTTGGGAGGCAAATAAGAAAATTTAAAAAATGTCGAAAAATGATGAATGATGAATGAATGTTTGGTTTTGCAAACTGTACCGTGTGAAATATCAAATGAAAGCTACTGTGAGGGTTTAAAACATATTTTTTTTAACAAATATGTTCAATCATTGTTCTACATATATTTTTCAGTTTCAAACAAAATTCACTCTCTGTTTTTCACCAAAAAGTTGGTTAGTCCACCTCCCTACTAAAATATACACTTCTATTATACACGACCTTAATATCATAGATGTCCTCAAAATCCACTTTTAAAATATATACGCCTTTACAGCTGCGTCATCCACTAATGTAATTTATCAAGAGAAATAGGGGCAGGTACACACTTGGTGGAACAACCTACGTAGCTTGTAGGTTTCATTAAAATAATAGTATGTTATAATAATTGTTAACGATAATACACGGTAAGGAATCGAGAACCAGTTTTATTTTAATAAGTGTGTACGTGTCTACACACAGTATAGTGTTTTTAGGATCGTTCTAATAAATTACACTCTTTGAAGTGCATTAGTGGCCGATTTTTCAATCGTCAGAAATAAATTTTATTTATAGAATTAATATTACAGTTTGACTGCTTTTGTATAGAAAGTATTATGTCAACTAGCGATTTGAAGAACCTGAGAATTGAAAAATTAACCCCAAATTACATTGTAGTAGTAACAATATTACAAATTCGTGTAGATCTTTGCTTATTCAACGTTTGAATCCAAGCGTTGCACAAGTCTACGAAACGCCTACGGCGTAGCATGTTCGTAGCAGCGTAGCCGCAAACCAATAGCGTGTATCAACGAAAAAATAAAGAATACGAATCACAAAGCTAGGAAAATTCAACCTTTATAAATAAAAACAATACATCTTTACTTTTATTCTTTTAGAAAATTACCGGTCAAGTCAAAAGGTAAAATTAACTTTCCAATTATTACAGTACCTGTATTAAAAAAGTATAATCATTAGTCAAAGAAAGCCCATTAGCTGTAGCAGTCACTTTATTCAAGGTGTAATTACTCAACTTCTCAGTTCCGATTCCGATTTAATTATGAAAAATGTATTTCTACTTTTTACCCGACTACGGCGAAGAAAAAAGGAGGGTTATGATTTTGACCGGTATGTATGTATGTTCATCTGTTCCCTCCTATCTTCCAAACCACTTATCACAATTTGACAAATGAGGTATCGTTAGAAGCGTCGTGATTGTCCGCTGGTCATAGGCTATGTGACGTCACATTAAAAATGGCGCCCTCTAGAGGACATAAAGTGAGGAACTTAAAAAAAAAAAAGATTTAATCGTACCATGTTGGGTATCAAATGAAAGAGCTTAATGAGCACATTTCAAAAATATATATATTATAACCCCAAAAGAGTTTAAAAACAAATCAAGTAATAAAAACTAAAACCCAACTCCGACTTAAAAGATATAAACAAGACTACACAGGCAGACAAATTAAAAATCCGGAGTCACACGTAATCTGTTCGATTTATGCCCTAACACGTGTGACTCTGGATTTTTAATTTGTCTGTCTGTGTAGTCTTGTTTATACCTTTTAAGTCGTAGTTGGGTTTTAGTTTTTATTACTTGATTTTTTTTACTGTTAAGTTTTTGTTGTAGTGACGTCACGAGAAGACAAATTGTTCTATTTTAATGTTTACTAAGCAGTTTTAATTTTCATTAAATATTTCATTTTTATGTAAGATTTATCAGTAATATTGATTACACGTGGGGAAAAGACTTCATTATGTATGAACCTATGTGATACATAATTACACAAGCGGTTTTTTTTTTTACACATGCGTTTACATAATTACGTTATGTTTTTTTTTTCAATACTTAGTCTTATAAAAGATTTCTCAAAACATCCGTGTTTATAACATGTATTAAACTATACTCATTGTTTTAAAAATTAGTTTTTTAGTTATTTTATACACCTTTTTACCTTTTTTGGGTTATTGAAATTATTAACAAGTTTTGTGAAATTTGTATATACTAACGAGTCTTTACAAGATGTTTAGTACAACTTTTTAATTTTGTATTCTCATCCTGCTAAATCAGTCTTAAGGGGTAATTCTTATTTCTTTTACTACAAAAATAGATAATAATCTTTCGGAACAACCAAGAAACTAACGAACATAAATAATTAGTTTTAGTGAATAACCAAAAAAGTACCTAATTGAATGATTTTGATTAAATTAGAAAACAATTTAACCGAATTTTCTACCCAAGAGGAGGACTAAAATACTTAACTTTATAATTTAAAACGAACATAAATAATTTGTTTTAGTGAATAACCAAAAAAGGATCTAATTGAAAGATTTTGATTAAATTAGAAAAGAATTTAACCGAATTTTCTACGCAAGAGGAGGACTAAATTAGTTAACGTTAAAATTTAAAAACTATCTAATTCACAAACAAAAACATTTGTTCAACCAACAATTATTCGAATCCCTCAAGTTATGATAGATATCAATTAGAAGGCCGACTCGCATGCAATGCCTACAGCCGTAGACATATATCCTCAATGGATTGCTGAATACCAATCCAACGGTTATGTGTAGCTAAACGGTGATGTATTGGAGAGAAGTGGCGAATTTGATATTGAAAACGATAGGTTTATAAGGATATCAAATACTAATCAATCTGCCTAGCCTTTTCCTAACTATGTTGGGGTCAGCTTCCAGTCTAACCGGATACAGCTGAATACCAGTATTTCACATGAAGCAACTGACCTCCAAGTCTTCCACAACCCATTAACTGGGTAATACAATACCATTACAAACATTGGTAAAACTGGTTGTCAGACTTTTGGCCCACAAATGACAGCCGGGACCAACGGCTTAACGTGCTTTCCGAGTCACGGAGGAGTCTCGGTATGTAAAGATGGTCACCCATCCACGGACCAACCCCGGCAAGTGTAGCTTAAGCTGATGGATTGACCCATGCGGCTGTTATTACTTAGCCACGAGCTCAAGTTTATAAGGATATATAAATACTAAATTAGAAGAGAAAATGTCTCTGTCTGTATGTCTGTGTGTTACATTTTCACTGTTACACCCGTTTTAATTAATTTTGGTGTGGAGCTAGCTGCCTTAAGAAAGGAAAAAGGCTTAAATATAAAAGAATGCTTTTGGCGTGAAATGGGGTGTTGAAGATTGGATGGCAAAACCGAAGTCGCGAGAAAATTGCTAGTTTACAAGTTAAAAGAGTGAAGAACATTATTCAATTCTATATTATTAAATTGGTAACATTAAACGTTAAATAAAATAATAGACTTTCAGTTTCAGTAAATATTATCATCCCTACTGCTGACCACCCTACGGAAATATCCCAGACATTCCATCAATAAATCGTACTGATTTTCCAATAACCTCCCATTATCAATCGATGCTCAGTTGCCCACCAGACAGGACACCCGTCTGGTCGGAGGATGACTGCACTTTACACCCTGTTTCTTTTTTATTTACCTCTACACTAAAGAGGGGGTCCTCCATCCAGATGTCGTGTCTGATGGGCTACCCAACGATTGATGTCAGGAGGTCGTATATACACCCGTCACGCGGTAAATTCTGCTTGCGCGATGCAGGATTTTGTGTGACGTCAGAGGGGCAATTTCCGTAATTTTTAACAAACGCATTCAAATCTCATTCGCAATCTATCAAAAATTCAATCAATTTACGAACATTTTTTGACACGTTTGAAAGATTGAGACTTGAATGTGAACGTTTTATACGAGATTTTGCCTCTGGTCTTTGATCCGTAGTTCGCATGTGGCGTTGTAACTTCCGAAATTCCTATATTTTGCAGTACTTATCGACAAAATAACAAGAAAATTAGCTATTTATAAACATGCCTATATCTGCAAATATTTCGTTGTTTTTATAAGTACAGTTATAAAAGTTTATTAGACCTCGAATAGACAAATGTTAACATACACATTTTATGAATCATTACACCTCTTTTATTAATCCTGAAGAGCAAAGTGGTACTTTTATGATATATCTTTATAACGTCAACATTATTTTTATGTTGTTCCAGCTAATAGTTTGCTTATTTTTGGTATGTTTGAAAGAGACTGCCCATTGTAACACCTTAGTGTAACTCTCAGAAGTCCTAATTGTATTTTTTTATGGTGTAAAATAAATTATGACAACACACACACACATTTCTGTGCTTGAAGTATTAAATAAACCCTGAATAAACTAGATCGCCTTCTCAATAATTGCATTCGATTCGTTTTCAATCTTCGTAAATATGACCATGTATCAGCGCATCGAGTGCTTTTGAAATGGTTACCCATTCGTCAGCGCGGAGAGTTAAGGGCTTTGTCTATGTTGTTTTCTATACTCGACAAACCCACTTCTCCCTCTTACCTGACTTCCCATGTTCAATAATTATGCTCTGCCCATAATAAAAATCTTCGTTCTACCAACAATCGTCTTCTACGATATCCTTCTCACCGCTCTGGTTTCATCCACTCTTCTTTCTTCGTCCAAGCGGTCTTTCTTTGGAATGCGCTCCCTCTGGACATCAGGACGGCAACTAGTCGCTTATCCTTTAAAGTGCAGGCACGTGAACATATTCGTAAGAAGTTGGCAGAATCATCCCAGCGTTAATTTGCTGGATTCGTTTTCTCCCCTACCTGTCGTTATTTCTCCCAACTAAGTTTATTTTGTTCATATGTATGTATCTATGTATGTTTATTTAATTATTATAAATTATTTTCAAGTTATATGTATTATCTTATGTTGCACCTGCCATGTCTGTCTCTGCATCACCCTAAGGTTGATTGGTAGAAAATGCCTCAGGCATAAAGTCCGCCTTTGTACAGTAGTTTTTACTTGTGCATAAAGTTTTAATAAATAAATAAAATTCTATCTATCCATGAAAATAAAAAAAGCCCGAAAGTCTGACAACCAGTCTTGCCAAGGGGTAATGCATCCGGTTAGACTGAAACCCTAACATAGTTGGGAAAAGGCTAGGTAGATGATGATGACATGAAAATCAAAACTTTAAAAACCTTACCCTCCTTTTGAGCTTTGTCGCAGTCGGGCAAAAAGCGTGATGATGAATTTGACATAATGAGAAAAATATAATTACAATATTATGTTTTTATACTTTAAAGCGTCGATATCATCTCTTCGCCACTTCAGCGTCTTTTATTTATTTATTTAATACTTCAAGCACACAAATGTACAGATTAGGGCTTAATGCCATTTATTATTTATTTATTTTATTTATTGCTTATTTGGCATTTTCTACAGTCTACAGTTTGGCAGTCAACCTTTGGGTGATGCAGAGACAAACAGTGGTAGGTGCAATAACGAAAATTGTGGAATAACGACATATTTATTTAAATATAAGTATTTAAATATACCTATTAAAAACATTGATCATGCTCCAGTTAATGTATTGTTCAAATGTAATTCTTTCTACTAACTTACAATATTTATTATATATTTTTCAAATTATGAACTCCATAAATTATTCATATATCAATTTAAATATCATCAACTCCGACCCTATAATCTACTTATCTCATCTAATTTCCTTTCTTAATAAATCCTTCTCTTTAAAACCAGAATAAACTCCCCGCAATCTTGCTGGAGGCACAAAAGTACCCCAGTCTTGGAAGAAAGGTGTACAAAAGTACCCCAGTCGCAGTACAGTATCCCAAATCAATTAGCGGAGCCGCCTCGCAATTTAATTGCAACGAGCTAAGTGTAACGCGTGCCGCGAATTTCAATAGGCTTGAATTGAATTAGGTTTTATTAAGTTCTGCTCGGTTTGGCGAAGAAATAGCAGGCTGTGCTGCACTGTGAGGTTATTTAGTATTTATAATTTAGATGGGTTGGTGGTTTTTTTTAAAGAATCATAACGATGACACCAGAAAAATGAATTGTCGATAAAAATCAATCGCTGCAAATCAATCAAGGGATTGTGTTTTTATTTGATTAGATTTATGATTGTTTATTTCTCCACTAGCTTCCGCCTGCGGCTTTGCCCGCGTGGCATGTCGATAGAAAATAGCCTATGTCCATCTCCGGGATGCCATCTATCTCCTTCCCAAATTTTATCCAAATCCGTTCGGCGTTTAGACGTGACATACAGACAGACAGACAGCGTTACTTTCGATATTATAATATTAGTATGGATTTCTTGTATGTTCAGAAAAATTGTGTTGACTATTTTCAGACTTCCAAGTCTAAAGTTAAAGTAATTTATGGGCTGATTTTTTTCAACGCCAGATTTCTTTAGTCTATGAATAATTCGAACTTCAATTTTATCTGGCTTTGAAAATATCGGACCTCAATCGATGAAAATTCTAATGTAAATTAGTAACAATTAATTCAAGCGTTATCTACACATCTCACTTAAAGTAATACATAACATCACGCCTATAATCCCCAAAAGGTTAGGTAGAAGTGTACCTACCTGTGTACAGTCACGAGCAAAAATATGTATACACTCAGCAAAATTCAATAACGATTTTCTCGTGGAATTAAAATTGTAACTTTGAGATGATAATTTTTTTATAATAATAGGGGTTCCAAAATACTATATTCGTAATATCATAAAGTTACAATCAATACAGTAGGAGAAAATCACTTTTAAAAGTTGCTAAGTGTATACATATTATTGCTCGTGACTGTACACCCACATTTCAGCAGTATTAGGCATTTTAGGTATTAGGTATACCTAATGTTTGACTAATGACATTGCAATATTTATTTTGGTTATAGTTTTAAAACGGTGAAGGAAAACATCGTGAGGAAACCGGCATGTCTTAGGCCGAGAACCGACGATCCGCGATTTTGCGGACGGACACGCACGGCAGACGACCACAGACCACCACGCACCGCGTAACGAGGAACTTCCGATCTCTGCGATACCCCCCACGTACACCTTCCCACGGTGCGTCGTGCGGGGTCGTCTGTGTCCGTCCGCAATATGGCGCACCGTCGGATCACGGTATTAGAACCAAAAATTCGAAGATATGTGACATCTACCAACCTGTAGTGGGCCCGCGTGATAGATTACGGCCCACTCCCTCTCACAGAGAGGAGGCCTGTGTCCCAGCAGTGGGAACATTATAGGCTTATTATGTAATTTTAAAATGATTTATATTCCTAATCTTAAACTTATTTATTTATTCATCAACTTACATTTACGATTACAGGAAAACCCAATGCGATAAATCCGTTTATCTTAACTTAACAGATACTAACATCTATATCTAATAATGAGTTGATATTGAAAAATCGTATTGTACCTACCTACGTAATATTTTTATTTTTAATTATTATGTTAATTTTGGTGATGATGTGAAAGTTATGTTGTTAATTTCTAAATGTGTTACTTGTATTGTGTTTGTAAATAAATAAATTGAATTAGTAAGAAAACTGACGACCCTCTAAAAAACCTCAATCAACATTACCAATCTCCAGTCGAAACCCTCACCTATTAGGACGCACTAGAACTAATTTATGGTCACCCGACTTCGCAATCAGATCGCCATGAATTGCGGCGACAGACGAGACCTCTGTCCCGCGCCAAATATATCAGTATCCCTTCGAAATGGAACGTGAGACCACAATTAGAGAGACTCTGGTAATGCATTGAGAAGACTGATTGGTTTCTGATTGGATGTTTTAAATATTTAACGATTTTACCAAAATTTGTTGTAGTAATTAACGTGATTAGTTAGGGATTTTATTTCTATTAGTAATTCAGCGGCATTCAGCTGGACTGGAAGCCGATCCGAACATATATACTTGGAAACAAGCTAGGCAGATGGTGATTATGGGATGAGGATTTCTAACGTAACGGTTTTGTCGCGTTTAGATAAATAAGACAAAATGCTTGGTCGTGAATTCAAACCCTGCGTACATATTTCAATTATGAAAAGGAGACAGTGGACCGCATGATCTTTTAAAAATAGTGTGCCCCTTGATACCTTAAAATGAATCCCTTTTAGTTAAGCAAAATGATGGGCATAAGCATGATAATAACAAGTCTAATAGGTACATAAGCCTGTAACGTAACAATCTCTCAAATCCCTTAAAATTTTAACCTCCAAACACAAACGCTAAGCGAATCAATACTATACGGACTGAGCTCAAACACTATCGCTAATAGAAACCAATCTAGCGCTCGCTTAGCAAACGAATAGCTACATAAATCAAGCTAGTCAAATAAGCCGGGCGAATCTAGGGCTGTGATGTAGCCAAACAGCGCCAGTCAGCTCCTGGCCTCAATGACCCTACAAATTATAGGCTCGGATAGTGTTGTTCCATGTTTGCGAATATCCCGGGATCTGTGCGACCCCGGAATACTTAATTGTAACATTATTTATTGGTAGTAAATAAATAGAACAGGCTATTTGTGTTTT
Organism: Lithophane semibrunnea; assembly: GCA_947363905.1. Lineage (NCBI taxonomy): Eukaryota > Metazoa > Arthropoda > Insecta > Lepidoptera > Noctuidae > Lithophane > Lithophane semibrunnea. The sequence goes on from OX376200.1 coordinate 15,527,567, forward strand.
GAAATAAATAAATCATGGGAACTTCTTTATCTTTAAACAATAAAATTATTTAAATAAACAGAATATTCATTGATCACAGAGATTATTAGCGTTTTAATATTAAATTTCTGCTTATTATGGAACAAAGCGTTTCGAAACACGTGTAAATACGATATTCTGATGAGATCTACCAAATTGCCAGCTTTAATTTCCATGTTTTATCGTCGGTTGTGTTGACCTTCGTCTGAATACAGAATTTTCATTAAAATAAAGCTTTATAAAAACATATTAACGTGAACAATCCTCTACTAGAAACGATTTAAAAATACAGTTTCAAAACTACTTATAAGTTTTGAAAAATACGTTTCCAATAACATAAATTCTATCAAAACGTCGCGTGGTATTAAAATCGGTTTGATCTCGGTTCACGCGACTAATCCCGGGAAATATCCGCTTAGCCCGACCGTCGCGTCGGGAATAGAGTGTTTGTCGAATACTGAACAGCGTCCCCGTGAACGACAATATTTTGTTTCAGTGCGTGTAGACTAGCTTTATTGACTGCAGAGTGCTGACTCCGCTTAATATGAACACGGACAAAGGGTATCTTCTAAGGGTAGAATAACGTTTTATGTGAACATGATATTGACGTGGGGCGAAATGAAGTAATGTTTGACGTCAGACGGATAATATCGTGTCTAATATTGTTTTTGACATGTTATTCTTCGAAAAGAGTTGAACTAGAACCGTATTTAATGTATCTTTTGTGTTCAAAACAAAGATAGCTCCTACACACCAATTTTATGAATAAAATACATAAACATGATAAATCACACAAGAAAAAAATTACTGTATTTAGTATCGACAGAGGTAGCTAAAATATTAGATATGAGGAGCTCGTGGCTAAGTAATAACAGCCGCTCGGGTCGATTAAGAGAGAAGAGGTTAAGCTACGCTTGCCGGGGATGGTCCGTGGATGGGTGACCATTTTCACATATCGAGACTCCTCCGTGCCTCGGAAAGTCCCGGCTGTCATTTGTGGATCTTTGACAGTTGTTACGAGTCGTCAGAAGCACGAAAGTCTGACAACCAGTCTAACCAAGGGGTATCGTATTACCCAGTTACTGGGTTGTGGAGGTCAGATAGGCAGTCGCTCCATATAAAATACTGGTATTCAGCTGCATCCGGTTAGACTGGAAGCCGACCCCAACATAGTTGGGAAAAGGCTAGGCAGATGATGATGAGAGGTAGCTAAAATATTAAAATAAACAATCACCAATCTATCTAGATTAAACATGGCAACCATTATAACAATCTCTGACTACCCATTCACTCATAAAGATAGTTTACTTCTTTAAACATAGCATCACGCCTGTATTCCGTGAAGGTTAGGCAGAGGTATACCTATAGTACACCCATATTTCGCTAGCTATGTTTATGTCCTATCTATTAAGAGGCGAGCCTATTGCCATCAATCAAATACATACATACATGGCAATTGTGCCTATCCTAACTAATATTATAAACATGAAAGTTAGTAAGTATGGATGGATGGATGTTTGGTACTCTTTCACGTAAAAACTACTAAATGGATTTGGATGAAATTTGGCAAACAGATAGTTTATAACCTGGATTAACACATAGGATACTTTTCATCCCGATATTCCCACGGGATCGAGACTTACGCGGGTGAGACCGCGGGGCGCAGCTAGTAGGTAATAAAAATATTCCAAAAACTTCAACAATCAACATTTACATGGTGACACGATCAATATAGACTCCGTTACTTTAAAAATATTCCGTTAATTGACTCCAAACTTAACCAGAATGATGATCATCGGATCCAAGTCCTCTCGACATGTAAATTGAAATTTTAATTGACAGATCCGATATCGTTCCGTGGATGGGAAGTGTGTCAAAATTATAAAAGCAAATCGTGTCGACGTTGCAGTCGGGAGGGAATCGATCGGGTCTCAATTAAAAAATACCGACTGACTAATGCAACTGGGGATTTATTCCGTGAGTCTATGTGCTTGCGTTGATAGATTCTTGAAAGGAATCCGTTTGTTGGGTTTGAAAGGATTTTAAACGAGGATTGAGAACTATGAAGGGTGAACTATCATATTCAGCTGTTTGAGGTGTTTCTTTTTAGGAACAGCTCTAAATTAATGTTATTTGAGATGATAATATACTTTTTTGTTGCAACCACTTTTTTTGTGAATAGACCCTTACGGTAATTTCTAACCAAGAATTACTTAGTAAAAGCAAAGCACAGTCGTTAATGTTTCCTACACGATTTAGTTTTATTGAGATTCCTAAAGTGTAGTGCTAATTAACGAGCATTAAGGTATAATAGGAAATCTAATTTGTTACCTAACATCAGATAATATACATATGTACCTATATTGTATCTACTGTGTGTATAAACATTTTAGTATTTTTTGTAGCCACCAGGGCTACACAAAATACAAAAATGCATATTGCATATTTGATACCGTAGCACATTTTTTGAAATCTAGTGAAAACGGTCATTTTTATTTAACTTACTTTTATTCAGAATAAACTTCATAATCTTGAACTTGTATGACATTGATTTAGGCACCATAAAATTGTCCATAATATTGTATTTATTTCATAAAGCTAGCTCTAATATTTTGGAAGTTATTGAGGTTTTTGTTACCGACCCGCTTGCTTTGCGGCCCAAGTTTAATTTAACCCTCAATGTAACCTATAATGAAAATAGAAAAATCTAACTTGATTAAACATCCTTCATCACACTCCCTATCTCCAAATAAGCCACACCAACACTTCATTGACAACCCCATCCCATCCAAAACATACATAAAGGAGCGCCACACTACAGCCACTAAATCGCCAATTACTCAGTAAAATCACCAGTCTTACTGCAAATAAATGGCGACAAACCTTTCAGAATCGCTAGAACTTCACACACTCGCCAATCGGATCGGCACTCATCCGTCAGCGCTAATTCGAGTCTTCTATCTCGATCAAACTAATCGCATCGATAAATACTGTGCCAGTATCGATTCGCGAATCGAGTGATTTAATCGAGAATTACACCGGTCATGTTAATTGGTGCTGGCTATTCGTTTGAATGTAATTTACGCGTGTTTCGGCTCGTGTTGGCTAATGACGTGGCACTAATTAGGGATAAAATGAGTTAGCTCGACTGGGTATCGATTTGAGGTGCGAGAATTTTGGTTATAGTCAGTTCTAATTGTATAACTGTTTGCCTTAACGAGAGTGATATTCCAGGAAAATATTAATGAAGGCACGGATTTTATTCAGTAGTTTTATTTTGTGAATGTCGTGGGGGACGTTACGAGTGGTAGTGGATGCATTCGGGCCCTATCAGAATACCAGCACTGCGGTGTTTCATCATCTGCCTAGCCTTTTCCCAACTATGTTGGGGTCGGCTTCCAGTCTAACCGGATGCAGCTGAATACCAGAATTTTACATGGAGCGACTGCCTATCGGACCTCCACAATCCAGTAACTGGGTAATACGATACCCCTTGGTAAGACTGGTTGTCAGACTTTCGGGCTTCTGACGACCCATAACGACTGTCAAAGATCCACTAATGACAGCCGGGACCAACGGCTTAACGTGCTGTCCGAGGCACGGAGGAGTCTCGATATGTAAACTATGTAAAGATGGTCACCCATCCATGGACCAACCCCGGCAAGCGTAGCTTAACCCGACGAATCTATCCGTGCGGCTGTTATTACTTAGCCACGAGCTCCTCACTGCGGTGTTTATTTTTTAAATATCGTAGCATTATGCTGAGATAGGAGCCTTTTTGGCCTCGCACAGGTCGTTAGTTAAGTATTTTGTTAGTTTTAAATTGTTTTTTTTTTTTGTTTATTCTAACTGTGTATGTACGTACTTTTTATTACTGTTTGTGTTTCCTGTGCGTGTCCCAAATAAAATATTTTTCTTTCTTTCTTTCTTTATAATACCCGACAAATGTGACTTTTTGTAAATGTTGGAAACCTGTGACTACTGTAAAGTAATTTGGATTTAAATGTTCTGTAATTACCAAAACACACTGAGTAAGCATGGTTTACACCCACACACTCATTCCTTATATGAAGTTATGTTAATACTATGCAGTGGGAGTAATCTGGACTTAAGAGGAAATAGGGTCGGTCTCTTCTCCATACAAAAAGTCATAATTTGAGGTTCGGCTCTCGTCTATTTCCTCCAATATTGGACCAATTTGAATGATATTTTATAAATTGAATAAGAAGGATATTTACTGTGCCCCTATGTTTTTCTTTTTTCATGAATAGTTGTCGAATTTGTACATTAGGCCTCAGATGACAGCGGTCGAAACAGGCAATTTTGAGCATGTTCTGACGGTTCTAGTGCTTCTGCAAATAATGTGTCATCAAAACGGAAAACATAGAGACATAGAACTAGTTGATATTTATTTAGCGTTAGCATTAACTTGTTTGATTAATACTCACTTACAAAATTCACTCAGATCACACGCATAAACTTCCAAATATTTAACTTCTCATGGACTACACACACTTACACACCCACACACCCTCTCAATTCACACACACCCCCACAGATCTCTCTCATTTAACACACTCACAATTCATTCCACATAATGAGAGGTCATGCATTCATATTCTACATAATTATCATATTAAAATATTATAATATTTGTAAAATAACAGTACTGTTAATTTTTCCTGTAAAAATTATTGTTAATGGCTACGATAAATGTAAAAATATTCGAGGGGATTGGCGCTGATAGCCGAAATACAGGTTTTGCCTAGTTCGGCTAGAGATGCTTAAATCATTTGTACTCAAAACTAGCCTAAGTTTAATTCGTAAAACATTTGTAAAACAATCTAGAAAATAAACATTTATTTATTTTGCTGTAAAAAATCATTGTTCATTGTCATAAACCAGAGAAAAAACAGGCAAGAGCGTTTGTATGGAGAGCGGACCGACCCTATTTCCACTTAAAAGTCATCCGAGATCACCAGAACACAGTGGGAAAGCGTTGTGATCAACAATCGGTCCTTTTCTGTCTTTTTTATTTGTCCACGTTGCCTTCCAGTGGGACTTTTCCCAATAAGTCTAGACTGTAGTAGAACTCTTCATCTATCTTGCTACTGTAAATGTCGCGCTTTCTAGTGAGTTGTTAGGCAATTAAGTTAAAGTCTATTTAAGTACTTTATGTGTTTCTTACGCCGCACTTGCTGCCGTGTGGTTAAGAATTTAGTTCCCTAACTGTTCCCATGGGTGAAGTAACATAAGAAGTCAGGGACGTATTTATAATTATAAAATACTAGCTGCCGCCAGCGGCTTCGCCCGCGTGTATTCTTTATAAATTATAGCCTATGTTACTCAGGGTGAATTTAGCTTTCTAATGGTGAAAGAATTTTTGAAATCGGCGCAGTAGTTTTTGAGTTTATTCATTACAAACATATACACAAAAATACAAATCTTTCCTCTTTATAATATTACGTAGTGTAGACTAGCTGCGCCCCGTGGTTTCACCCGCGTAAGTCTCGACCCCGCGGGAATATCTGGATAAAAAGTATACTGCTGAACGTGGGGTCCTGAGATTGATTCCTAGGTCGGGACCTGGGAATCATCATCTATTATATTATGAAGTATTAATGCCACCATTTTTCCAGTGTGAAAGAGAGACGGAGCTAGACAAGGCCGCTAGCACCATACCGTTTTCGCAGTGGAATAATGATGGCATTAATACTTCATAATACTACCCCTGGTCGGGCACTGTGTTACTGGGTTTTTCCATTAGGAATTTCTCAGTACCACAGCCCGGTGCTTGAAAGTTTGTTGGTGGTAAAGTACGTAACGGTACGGTTAGTACCTTGTAAAGTACGTAAAAGCCGTTTGTCCTGCGCCTGATCTGTCCCCGGCAGTGTCTGATTGGAACAGATACCCACACTGCACCTGCACCTCTGTGCGAAAACACTTCTCCGTTGAGATTGCCCGCCGTGACCAAAATGGGTCGGGAGGATATTATTAACATACAGTCAGAGACTATTTAACCAAGAAAGTAAATAGGTACCTAGTAGCTACATAGTTCAACCAAACGTCAAAATCGACTTTGCCAATAAATATTGGCATTATATTAATTTTTTTTTTTTTTTTTTCGTATGCACATTATAACATAATATTATATCATAGCACAATATGCAAAATAGTTTTGACTGACAAAATAAAATAGTTTCTTGCGAGTGTACACGCCACGATTGTATTCAAAGAGCAATAGTCAGTCTAAAGATATTTGACTGAGGTTTACGCGCGACCTTAGTCGTGATATTTTGAACCAAACAAAAATAGATACCTGCTTCTAACGAAGCAAATGTATCACAGTTAGTTGTCACAGTTTCATTTTTCATATTACAATTCTACCAAAAAGTTCTATTTTTTTAGCCTTGCAACATTTAACAAACTCAATAAATAAATAAACACCCAACTACAGACGGTCGGTAAATTCATTCATACTATAAAAGTGATACGGCCTAAGATTTACGATGAACATTCTTTAGAAAGCCGTTTAGGTCACAAACTTAGCGAAACTTTCTTTTTTTATTAACCGCGAAAAATTCCCGAATGGCGCGAGTTCTTAATAAATCATCGTAACCGACGCCATCTTTGAATTTCTATAAAAAAGTTTCCGCCTCAGAAATGTAAAATTGCTCAAGTTTTTGTATAAGTACAACAACTTAACCGTTATGTATTATACAGATGTAAGTATTTTAAGTTGAACTTTTGGTTTTATTAGCGGTAATAATCGCGTGCGTTTAAAAATTTTGGCAAACTTTAAATAGGTTAACAGAATTCTTAATTTATTTTGGCGTTGCTTTACTATAATTGTTAACCTTAACTATAATTTGGGCAAAACTACTTTTCCTACCTTTTCTACAAAACTACCACTAGAAATATACGATAAACCTACCTACTTACCTGCTTTACAATTAATACCTAATACTTCAACTTTTTAACAAATACTTTTTAATGAAGTAATAAAGTATATTTTTCATAAAAACCTGCAGGTATTCAGGCACTTGCAAGTGTACATAATAACAATGATAAAATATTAATGTCTTCATTCACCAATCTACCTTGAAAATACTGAAGCCAAACACTTGTAGCTATAAATTCGCGTTTCTGAAGAATAAAAGTGAGTAAATCTCGACTACTTTAGAGCGTTTTCATTCATTCTGAATCTGTCGTTAATTCTTCAACTAATTTCGATCAGCATATAAATAATTGTGTAATACAACAAAGTCTATTGGTTCATATTGTATAAACAATTCGTAATTAAAGTAATAGGGATTGTCTTTTCGAGTGTGTTGGGCAATTAGGGTCGAGGCTGACCAAGGAACACTTTGCTTGGCGCGTTTTAATTTATTTTACAAACCAAAAGCAACGCCAAGTTCTTTCCTCTAACCTAATAACGGAAACAATAAAATACTTTCCCTTCATCCCGAGCCACCATTTCAAAAATATACAGCAGGGCCCATAAAGTAATTATTCATACCCGTTATGTCGTTAAAACAAGAAATGGCAGTAGGCACACTTCACACAGCATTAATAGGTAATCATTATTTTATAGACGGTAGATAGCGCTAAAAAAAACAAATCACTTGAAGCGTGACGATGACGCGAGTTCCATGATTTTTGTTCACCCAAAAGGTGCTCAACGCGCTTAGAAGTTTTCACTTCAAAAATATTGTTTAGTCTAATATTTGAAATCTGTGACATCGAGTTTACCGAAGGCTTCGATTATGAATATTACAGAAGTACCAAACTTCAGTAAAAAGCTTGTTTGTTCTTATGGTTGATTAGAGTGCCTTGGCGACTTCTTTTTTTGACAGGGTGGTAAATTCTCATAGTCCCACAAACGTGTAGGAATATTGTTAAATGAACATTTCCGCAAACTTGGCTGCAATCCACGCTCCATTTCTGTGTCAATGGTTCGCCACGCAATGTTGAACCTTCTGCCCATTAATCCTACGCAGTTATTAATTCCCAAATAAAAACTATTAAGTATCGTGACGATGGCCGTTATTGGATGTTTCTCATGCCCAACTTTATTGCACTCGTAAAAGTCGTAACATTTATTTACGACAATACTTTACCGCTGTGTGTTCGTGGTACGGGGGCATAACTCTCCGCTTCGGAATAATCAGTGGAGTTTTTAGTTTCGATTGGTTGTTGAAGCAGTTTTCAATTTAATAATTCATTAGGTAGGTGTTGGTTTTTGACCTTGATTTCTGCTTGCTGAACTTTTAGTACCATTTTTAGGGTTCCGTAACCAAAGAGTAAAACGGGACCCTGAAAGACTCCGCGTCCGGTCTGACCGTCTGTCACCAGGCAGTATCTAATGAACCGTGATAGTTAGACAGTTGAAATTTTCACAGATGATGTATTTCTGTTGCCGCTATAACAACAAATACTAAAAAATAAAACAAATATTTAAGGGGGCTCCCATACAACATTGATTTTTTGCTCGATATTGATAACGGTAACAGGTAGACGCTTAAAATGTGTTTTTTTTGCCGTTTTTAAAGATAATGGTACGGAACCCTTTGTGCGTGAGTCCGACTCGCACCTAGCCGATTTTTCTTTCTTTGTGTGTAAAGAAATAAATACATTATCATTATCATTATAAAGGTTATATGTAAAAAAAACGGTTTAGCTACGTATTATAGCCGGCTTATAGTGTGCTGACTGGGAGTGGTTACCACCTTCTACGGCAGCCTGTACAGATAACATCTCGTTTAACCGACGGGTGATGCGAACATTTTCCTTTCGGTTTATCAGGTACAAAATGTAATTTGCAAAACTAAATAGTTTCTACTGGAACAACTATCTGTAGGCGATACAAATATTTATTCCATGCGAGCATCGAAGGCAATAATTCAATCGTGCAAGCTTGCATCGAAAAAGTATCAAGACGAAAATCCACCCACAAATCCTAAGCATCAAAACCGGCCAAGTGCATGTCGAACCACGCACAATGAAGGGTTCCGTAGTTGGGATGAATTTATCCAACAAACTTAACATTGTAGTTGAAAAACTTGTTCTCGTGTTCATGTTTTGATGACGGAAACATGACATGATTGACGAGAAAAAAAACCATCCCCACTTTACGAGAAGGGGACATAACCTAAAAAAAAATTACGTTTTTTTTTACCACTTTGTCGGCGTGATTTATTATGCACACGGCTACACATCAAGCTATACAAAACCAGTTTAAGCTGATCTCGCATTGTATAGGATTTCCCTACAATGAGAGATCAGTGTAAACTGGTTTTGTATAGCTTGATGTGTAGCCGTGCGTACTAGCTGCGCCCCGCGGTTTCACCCGCGTAAGTCTCGATCCCGTGGGAATATCGGGATAAAAAGTATCCTATGTGTTAATCCAGGTTATAAGCTATCTGTTTGCCAAATTTCATCCAAATCCATTCAGCCGTTTTTGCCTGATTGAGTAACAAACATCCAAACACACAAACTTTCACATTTATAATATTATTAGTAGGATACTCATACCAAATTACAGCTTTCTAGTACTAACAGTCTCTGAGCTAACCCGCGGACAGACGGACATGGCGAAACTATAAGGGTTCTTTGTTGACTAGGGAACCCTAAAAAAGTCCGAATTATCATTAAACCAGTAAACAACAAACAAAACAACCCGACACCTCAATCACTTCATTCTATACACACAAAGAGTGATTTAATTGTACTGCCTCATATTGACTCGATCCGGAATAATTCGAGCTCAATATGTCGACAAACGCAGCGCCGCCATGACAGATCATTTTGCAGCCATTACTCCGGATAATTTAATGCTCTTGAAAGATTTATTGATATGGGACACTGGGTAATGGGCTAATCGGTTTGGTGATACTTGTGGATGGAAGTTTTATTAATGTGGAAAGCATAGGCAGCCTGGCAAAGAAGTTCAGAAGAGAAGTGACAATGGAGAAGGTGGTAAGTTCATTTTGTCTTACCACCTTCTCCATTGTCACTCATTTCAATACGGAACCTGGGGGGCTTGTGGCTAAGTAATAACAGCCGTACAGGTCGATCGATCAGGTTAAGCTACGCTTGCCCTAGTTGGTCCGTGGATGGGATCTTACATGCCAAGACACGTCCGTACCTCGGAACGCACGCCGAGCTGTTATTCGTGGATCTATTCGACAGTCGTTACGGGTCGTCGAAAGTCTGACAGCCAGTCTTAACAAGGGGTGTCGTATTACCCAGTAACTGGGTTGTGGAGATCAGATAGACTGTCACTCAATGTAAAATACTGTCATATGTGTCCAGTTAGACTGGAAGCCAACCCCAACATAGTTGGAAATGGTACATGATGACAGTGCAGAACCTTAACTGAAGACCTTCGCAAAAGGACAGAGATAGAGTAGGTACTGCACAAATGCCCAGTTGTCTGTAAAAACTGGCTAACACTTGTTTCTAATTGACCAACACAGTTAATTAACACTTTGATGATCCAAATCGGAAAAAATGAAAAAGTATTGACCAAAAAGCAAATCAGATAACAATAAAAATGAATGTTACGAGTATAGCAAGTAGAAAAAAGAAGTTGATAGGTTTAAAACAAATCATTCTAATCACACAGAAAATGATTTGTTTGATACCTAAGCTAATATTTACATAGATAGATAATAGACCTAGAAACTATACTCGTACCATTACAAAAGATCGTCCCGATAAGATAATACTTCAACTGATTCATGATTTATAACCACAGCTTATGTTTTCGACACCGGAATGGATCTACCTAGAGAAGTTCTTGTGCATTGACAGTTGAAGATTTATAGCATGGAATAGAACAGGTATTGGTGACGACGTAGTTTGATATTACAATTTAAAATTACTCTAAAGGTAGGAAAGGAGGGATACAAGTATAGAATTATAGTTATATATGCAACTGTTATACAAAAAGGGGTAGTATCACATGCGTTTTAATACCTAATTATTTACAGTTGCATACAAGATTTTATCTAAACCCAAGTTACGAATCTTCAAAAAAAAAAATGGTCTCTGTAAAAGGTTCTTTACAATACTAATATCGAACAAAAACGGCGGGGTACGACACACGTGAATTGAAATTTTTCGAATTCGAATAAACTATAAGTTTTTGTTAGTGAAACACGCCTGCATGGCAGCGTTCTTTTCTTGAAATGAGTTGCATTATGAAATTTAGTACAACATTATAAGACCCGTATGCTTATTAGTCATCCTATACTTAAAAATCTTTAACTTTAATTATCTCATACATCCCCCAAAAACTCCTAGGTTATCCCACATACACTCTCACCACACAGCACACAACACAACTCACTGAAGCCAAGTTAAAACAACGCAGGCTTTGGTCTCATTAGTACTTGCAAAGTTCAAAGTTTAAGCCGGATAATATGGTGGATACAATTAAGAAAGTAATTAAATGCGGGGATGTTTATCACGGACTACCCTTTTTCAGAGGTTTTTTAACGTGATTATGCTGGAAGAAATGATAATACAAGGTAGTCATTATGACGATTTTACTTTTTCTTCTGGTAAGTGACTTGGACTTGAGTTTACAGAGATATATCTCTCAGGCATGCCGGTTTCCTCACAATGTTTTCATTCACCGTTTTTGAAGCAATTGATAATTATACAATACGCACATGAATCCAAAAAGTAAAAGGTGCGAGGCTTGGGTTTGAACTCGAGACCTATGAATTAGTCCGTCACACCACTGGGTATATCAATGAGTGTCGCTTGGGAAAAGGAATGAAAGAATGATATTTGTGTAAACGTGAGCCATATTACGTGATAGTCACCCGTAAGTAATTTTATAAAGGTAAGTAAGTTATAACTTAAACAAACTTAGGGTGATTCCCGTTTGTAAGAAAGTAAGACTGGTCTCAATAAGTAGTTTGTGAACACGTGAATACACAAACATACTGTATTTAAAGAGTTCATGAGTCAAACAGGGATTCTACGGTACCGTTCAGCGTTTTCTTTGTGACACACGGATTAATTAGGGACGAAATAATGACAGCATAAATGTGTTTACTTACTACTTATACCTGCTTTCCATCAATCAAGCCTTTCCCAACTTGTGGTTGGCTTCCAGTCTAACCGGATTCAGCTGAATACCAGTATTTTACATGGAGCGACTGCTTATCTGACCTTTATAATCCAGTTACTGGGTAACGATACCCCCTGGCTGCTTTATACCTGCTATATTTCTTTTATATTTATAATAGTTTAAAGTATAAAAATAAACAAATTAAAAGTTACACAAAACCTCTAATTTTAAGTAGTAATATTGCTTAAATATTTTACAACAGTGCAAGTTATGACAATGCAAAGTTTGAACTCTTAAAACTTGGCTGTAGACAAGTAGTTCATGCACTTTCAAGTACGTCTTTCACTCTTTCGAAAGCAGCAGAAGTTACTTACTTACTCAAAAAATTCAATTATGGTCGACTTTTAGCTGAAACACTTGCAAACTATAAGGGGGAAATTATTTAATGTGTGTGTATGTGTGTGGGTATGTGATACAATGTAATTAGTGGTATTATCAGGTTGCGAAATTGGAATACTTAGCGTAAAGTAAATACTGAACAATAATTCCATTGATTGTCTGTTTCCATTGTGTGTTTGTTGTTGTTGAGGAGCTCGTGACTACGTAATAACAGCCGCACGAGTCGATCTATCAGGTTAAGCTACGCTTGCCGGGGTTGGTCTGTGGATGGGTGACCATCTTTACATACCGAGACTCCTCCATACCTCGGAAAGCACTTTAAGCCGTTGGTCCCGGCTGTCATTTGCGGAATTTTGACAGTCGTTACAGGTCGCCAAAAGCCCGAAAATCTGACAACCAGTCTTACCAAGGGGTATCGTATTACCCTGGAGGTCAGCTAGGCAGTCGCACCATGTAAAATACTGGTTTTCAGCTGCATCCGGTTAGACTGGAAGCCGACCCCAACATAGTTGGGAAAACGCTAGGCAGATGATGAAGAATTCTATTGATTGTCTGTTGCTCTTGCCTGGAATTTTGTTTGTAATTGATAAAGTTTCCATTGAGGAGCTCCTAGCTAAGTAATAACAGCCGCACGGGTCGATCCATGAGGTTAAGCTACGCTTTCCGGGGTTGGTCCGTGGATAGGTGACCATATTTAACTAACGCGACTCCTCCATGAAGAGAAGAGTGACAATTGAGAAGGCGGTAAGGCAAAATTAATATAGGATTACAGTGCGGAACTTGGGGGGCTTGTGGCTAAGTAGCAACAGCCGTACGGGTAGATCGATCAGGTTAAGCTATGCTTGCCGCGGTTGGTCCATAGATGAGATCTTTACATGCCAAGACCCGTCCATACCTCGGGAAGCACATTAAGCCGTTGGTCCTGGCTGTCATTCGTAGATCTTTGACAGTTTTTATGGGTCTTCAAAAACCCGAAAGTCTAGCAACCAGTCTTACCATATTAGCTAGTCACTAGATTGTGGAGGTTGGATAGGCAGTCGCTCCATGTAAAATACTGGTATTCGGAGTTAGACTGGAAGCCGACCCCAACATAGTTGGAAAACGGTTAGGCAGATTGATTGATTTGAGAAAGTTTCCATTGAACAATAATTGTTCAATGGGTCACCCTTGACCTCCATCTTGCTTAGCGCAAAGCGATGAATGGACCAAAAGTGATAACCATCGATAAATTAAAAACCAACCATTCAAAAATATTATAGAATGAACAATTCACCATTTCCTAATCCCAGACTTGATATAAAATTACATTCTAGTTAAGCTATTATGACAACGGCACCGTCCCGGATTTAGTACTGCCTCGGTGACAAACTTTCCCTAACTTCTGAATAAAAAAAGATCAGAAATCTCAGTGCAGCCTTAAATAACCAAACTAAACTTGATCACGTACAAAAACTTCGCAGTATCAAGACCATTATTAAATTTTTATGTAACGACACGGATCCACCGCAACTCCCGTTGTACACTGCGCTCCCATAAAGAGTTAATATTTCAACGGCGCACACAGAGCCAGCAGTAGTCACGGCCCAAGTTTTAATTTGCTTAAAGTTGTTACAAGTTGGAACGGGTCCCTCGTTGGGCGCCAAATTAGGTACAGTCGCAGAGTAAAGTATAAAAGTAACGGTCACGTTATTCTACTGATAGTTTAATTCGTTTCGTTTGCGAAGACTTTTTTCTTGTGTTCTATTCTGCATTTCGATTGTAATTTAAGTTTTGTAAAAAGCATGCTTGAAAAGGTTGTCTTTCTTGTAACTTTCTTTTAAAGTTCATGGTCTTGTGTAGCTCGAAATTTAGATCGAATTAAGCAAGTAATTAGCCTTACAAACTTTACACTACAATCAAAACTATAGCTCATTACACACGTACAAATGTCCATTCTGTGTTAATCACAAAGTCCAACACATATTTTATTTTATTCAAACGCACTCAACGGGAACCGAATCAGTTTCAGCGCTGCAATGCATCAGGGAGCTCTTTAAAGCGCTGAATCGCGCATTATCGATGAGTTACGATGACCATTCACCATCAGGTGGCTTTTATGGGCCCATTCAATAATAAAAAATGCTGGTCCCATGGACGTACTAATATTATAAAGAGGCAAGTTTTATTTGTTTTCAATCCCCCAAAAGGGGTGAAGGGGGTGATTTAAGGTTTGTTTGTGTTGTAAACAAAGGATGGAGGATTGATATCAGCGTTTTATTTGCTTTGAGGATGGAGTTAATAAATTGATAGCATAACGTTCTCAGGTTACTGAGAACATTATGCTAATCAGTATCAGTATCATTCCTAATCAGTATTGAAATTCCATATAGTACCAATACCTACCACATGAAATCAATGCCTTAAAAGTACTACTGAATAAATCTCGTATAAAAAAATACTCCTAAATCAGTCCCTAGCAACCTACTTAATTGACTCAAGCATAACTTTGTGGAAATCCATTATAAAATACAATAGACGTAAGTAGATATATTAACCTATTCCGCTTAACTATTCAAACTATTAAAAACACTGTAAGAAATCGGAACGTGTTTCACCTCTCAACGAAACATCCTCAGGATGAAGATTGACCAGTCGCGAACCCGAACACGACGTTTTGCCACGTCTTGAGTATGCCTCGTTGAGAGGTGAAACACATGTCGATTTCATACAGGGTTTTTTTTTACTCTTGAAGAATAGTTAAGCGGAATAGGTTACTAAATATTCGTCTATTGTATTCCCTAGCAACCTATTATCTTATCAAGTAACAACATCAACCAATTAATTCTTCACCAAACAATACAAATACATATCTCCTTAACCTCTACTCGAATCAATTTCCCCACCTGAACCACGATAATAATTATTTCCTTGTAAACCTTTACGTGTTCCCCTCGGGCTGCCGCACGTGAAACATTTAAATCTATTAGCACTTTTCAATTTTTTAAACGTTTCTCCGAATTGACACGTAAACACATATTTGTTGAGAACGTCTGTTAAATTTTTGACAGGAAATAACTTCTAAGGAATGGTCGTAGCTACAAAATGAGAGACTGTCAGATTTCGTGTGAGTTTGCCAAGTAGTATTTTTTTAAGGTTTAGACATTAATATAGGTTTTTTTTTTATAAAGAAGGAAAGTATTAACTAGTGCTACAATATATAGTTACATTATTTCGTGTGACCTAAATCCCTTGCCTGCGTATTGGCATTCGGTCTGACCGTCTCGTTAAAGAACAGCTTTTTGTTAAATTAGTAAAAGATACACATACCGTATTTTGACCTCTTTTGACTGCCAATCGCTGTGTTTGTCGAAACTGATGAGTATTGCCGCGATTTCCTGTAACAAATAAAAAACTTCCATTAGTATGTTTGATCGAATTATTAAAGGAATTACTTACTAAAAGAAATGAGTAAAAGAATATGTACAGGTCAGATATTTCTTAACACGACAATATTTGAGCATAGTCCCAGCAAAATGAAGTGAAATTGTTTATTCTGTAAATAGGATATGGAATCACTTTTACACGTCATATTAATAAAGATAAAATGTCTGACTTCTCTAAGAGGAAAGGTCGAAACAAACTCAGAGGTCGCAGTCTCTTTTAAAGTCCAGACATAATCTTGGTCAGGCCGTATGAGGACCATGTAGATTAGCGTCTGAAATGGTCTTTCGAGGAAAGAACCACAACAATTTGAGAGGACCTGTCCAGTCAGTACAAGCATTTGTCAGTAATAGTACAGCTCAACTCAGAACTTCAGGAGCTCAACGACTCGACAAACATACAAAATAAACACGAGACAGTTCCAAAAAACAAGTTTATAATCTTCACCCGAAATCATTTCTCCCTTTTTATTATCAACACAAGTCGTAACCTAGGTAACGAATGCACAATCGGCTAGGAAGTTAACATAAACACTCGTAGAATGTTAAAACCTTAGTGCCTTTATTTATTCCCAATCACAGAACTTGATCAGCACACATACATTATTAACAACACACATAAAAACAGGACATCGAGTACGAACTGTCACCGCCGCCATTTTGAATTCGGTCACCATTTTGAATTGGTAATCAAACTAAAGATTCGGAACATGTTATCCTAATAAATAAATCAAATACTTTCGCGACAAGATTGGAATAATAAGCTTTTGAGTATAATCATAAAGTTGGCTTCGCTCCCTGAAGGCGTAAACTGAACGGATGAGGAGAATTAAATGACTTAGCTTGTAGATCGCGATTTCGTTCGGTTTTGCAGAAAGAAAATATGAACGATGTTTTGTTTTTCAAAAGACCGATTTTATCGAAGCAGTTACTTTTTTTTAAGTCGGTTGATTTATAGTAAATGCTTTGTGTTCTGTGTTTTTCCGATAATAATTTATTATTATGATTAAAAAAAATGCTGTACCTAACTCGAAATACTATCTGTAATCTGACAGATTTGAATAATAATATTTAACGTTTATTTGGACTCAATAAAATATAGCCTACTAGGATACAAATAATGTAAGTCAGTAGACGGCTTGAAGGTGTGAAGTCACAAATGTATTGTTTTTACCTATATCTGTGTCTACCAGACAATAGCTTGGATGAATAACATAACGTTAAGATAAACTAAAATACTTTTAAACCACCCATTTATATCCACAAAGATTTGAACGTAAAATCTTTCTAAAACGTAACAAAGGTGATCACAATCACCGGAACGTTCACTATTAAAGGCTTCCGCAGAAAGGCACGACGTGAAGCCGCGACGGTGCAACGCGATCCTGGTACAACAATTTCCATAAGTTTTCATAGAAATTGTTCAACTAGAGTCGCGTCTCGCCTGTTTACGGGAGCCTTAAAGCCGGAAAGCATCGAACAAGTCGTTCATATCATTTCCTCAACTGTACGTTAAACAGCTTCCTTTTCACAACAAACTCAAAATTAATCTTATTCCTTTGTGAATTCATTTTGAAAAAACCACGAAACATTTTTCCTTATTTGACGAGCCTTTTTTATCCGCCATTATTATATTTAGCAAATTATTAAAGCTTTACAGAGAAATTCAGTGAAAATCCTGTTTTTTTTACTATTTTCTCATGTAGTTATGAGGAGTAAAAACGTGACTAATGATGATAATATAAAGGTAACCGGTGCTGTTTACCTTAAACACGACTTTGGGGGTTCCAAAAACCGTGTGTCCCCAATTCATTTTCTGTTTACCCCAACTCTCTATGGGGGAACAAAATATATTCGGAGTAGGTCAGGGTGTCGCTTGGCCTTTGAATACCATTCATTACGAACAAACATTTTTATTTTGTAGTTAGACATTTCCTGATCTTTTTCAGGATTTTTATGGTCTATGTATGATGACATGGAAATATCCGCTGTGAAATGTATGTAATAAGTTAATATCATTTCATTTCATTTATTCATAACAATTTTTACATTGTGTCGAATATAAACAATATTATTTTACAATTAAAAGAAAAATAAATTACATGCCACTTAATTACTATGAGGGAGAGTAATAATAATAAATAAATGTAGTTTAAATATACAGGTTATCAATGTCACAATAATTAAATATAGCTATGTCAGATGTTCAATGTCAATTACTTACAAATCATAGAAAAATATACCAATAGTAGCAGCAATAATAATCCTAATTAATTTCTAGTATAGTATGTATGTTAACAATTTAAATGTCATTAATTGAATAATAGCAGCCTTCCAGTAGGTAACGCTTCAATTTAGTTTTGAAGTCTCGTTTGTAAAGAGATAATTTTATATCATCGGGGAGTTTATTGAAGATTTTCACTGACATGTGACCGGTACCGTGTGCGAATATGTTAAGTTTAGGAATATTTGTGCTTTTAAAATCTTTTCTTCTCGTACTCTCTCTAAGCTTTCTTTCCTCTTCAGTCTCAAAATGATGTACATATTTAGAAAAATACCTACACTTAGTACAAGTTTTCAAGTATCTGAAATTTCTCAGTAGCAACCCGGACACTGGATTTGTGATCGGTTGATGGCAATAGACTGGCCTCCTATGGGATATGGGACATGTGAAAATTGGATGTACTAAGGGTACACCTCTGCCCAACCCTTCGGAAAAACAATGCGTGATAATTATGTGTACGGGATTTTTTGCGGGTTTTTTCAAGAAAACAAGTAGAGCCATTTCTTTAAAATAAACTTGTTTAGTATGAACCCCAATCTATTTTACTATAGATCGCCCAAACCCCATACTTTGCACTCCAATTGCCAACGTAAACACCACACATTTGCAACCATGCCAATCAACCCCAAACCGCGCCATTTCCCCCTTAAAATACGAATACATTACCCCCCAAGTACCCCATCACCCCTTTATTTAACGACGGAACCCAAAAATAAGAACATGCACTAAATATATAAACACATTGGGACCTTACGGATAGATTTATAGCATTAAATATAATTCGTGCACGCTATGGCATAAATAAGTAGCTGAATTAGTTAGGGAAGTACCTGTTTCCAGCGTATAAAGGAAATATCTGTCGTTGTCCGTTTTTGGGTACAATTGGGGGACTTGTTGTAGTTGATTTCCTTTGTAGTTTTCTTTACTGGGTTTTTGTGTTTGTATTGCAAGTTTGTTGTGTTTGGGGGTATGTAAAATGGTTAGGTTATTTGTAAAGTGGTGTTTGATACTAAAAGTGGGGTATTGTGGCCCTAACCTCTGAGTAAAGTATTGTGCAATTTGTTGGTTGATGCATTTTTTATACTAGAATATGATATTATGCTCAACAAAAACTTAAACTAAAACCGGACACGTTATGATTATGACTCCTTGGGTGGGCTTTTTTGTATAAGGACGTTGTATGTATTGTTACCTTAAAGTAAAATTGGTTCCTACTAAAAGTTCAGAACAAGAATTAAATATTTCATGTATTAGGTAAATGATACAAAGAAATTAGAGCGTATAAAAGGCACCTAGAAAAAACAATCAATGCTGAAAACATGCGACAAGATGGATTCAATTTGGTCGTCAAGTAGGTATATCAAATTTCCGCAACTCCCACAAAAATATATAATTTGGGCTAATTTGTATCGTAAGGTTAATTTATAGTTCACTAGCTACACACTTTTGAAGACATATCATGCAAGAAGGCAATAAAATGTTGGTCAATGATTTGGCAACTTAATTCAGGCATTCATTGCCACACGAGCGTAACTCGCGTGCACTCATTTAGGGGTAAAACAATCGTATTTCGTTATCGTATCGTATTTTTATATGAGCTTGAGGTTTTGGGTTCAATTCCTGGTCAGGCAAAGTGTTACCTTTTTACATCTGGAATTTCTCAGGGAGTTTGGATTTGTGTCCGGTTGTTGGCAATAGGCTCGCTCGCAATAGCTCCCTTCAAAATGGTTGAGCTGAATGGTGCTGATCCATGCGTCATGTTCGTGAACGGGCGCCGTCAGTTGTGACTGGTCATCTCTTAACTGCCATGGCTTCCTGCCAGGGTTGCGGAATAGTCCGAAAGGGATACCGGGACCCTGGCAACAGGCAACTGAAGAACACGGGTGGGTTTTAGTCAGTAAGAGTCTGACACGCCCTTCCGCTCCGCCCAGAGCGGGAGAAGTCATTTGATGATAAAAAAAAAAAAGCTGCCATGGCTTATTTTAATTTTTGAATTGTTTGTATGTTATAATTGCGGACGCTTTTAACGTGCTTTCTACATTGTTCTCACATGTATAATTTCAACATGAATGATTTAACCCATATATTGTAACAATATTTTGATTTAAAAGAATGGCCGTGGAGTTTCTTGCCCGTTCTTCTCCATAGGTACCTACTACGCTTTGGAATGGGCAACTAGCTTCATATTTCTGACTGACCGACTCCTTGACAATTCAAAAGTGCCTGTAAATGGTTTAATTGAAATAAATGCTTTGAGTTTGAGTTTGCCCCCTATTACACGGAACTTAAACATAATTGGCGAAATATGGGTGTAGGTACTATTAAGTACACCTCTGTCTAACCCTTCGGGGATTACAGGCGTGATCATATGTTATGTTATATATTATCATAAATAACAATCAGATAATAGTATACGCAGACCCCAATAATTTTCTTTTAAAAACAAAACAACACATTTGTTCAAAGGCGTTCAACTTAATAATAATAAAAAGAATTTCATTTTGGTAACATCTGCACAGTTCCCCATCAAAGAAAATAAACGCACAAGTGTTTTATAGAAATGAAAATAATATACCACAACAGGTATCGATGTGTACCTTCGTAAATGTTTTACCCTAAATAAACTTTGTACCCCAATTTGTGGGGAACGACGATAATGTACAAGTTTAAATTACTCACTCATACGCATACTGCATATTTTATTTTTTTGCACGAATTCGTTACATTTCTGATTGAGGCACAATTTCTTTGGTATGGAAAAGTTATGATTTTATTATTCTTGGGGTTCCGTAGAACACAACACCTTTTCTATCATTTCAGATTTATTCTAATAATATATATATTTTTTTAATTATTATTTCCTTTATTTCATTTTTGCCCATAAATTACATTTTTAAATATTTTTATAAAAATATTTAAGTATTATTATTGTACTATTTCATTTCTACAATCCCAAAGCTGGGCAAAGTCCTTTTCTTTTTTCGCGACATAATTATTTGATGTCGCCAATCCATCTTTGTAGCTGGGGCCAATCATTTAAATCTATTATTCTTGGGGTTCCGTAGAACACAACACCTTTTCTATCATTTCAGATTTATTCTAATAATATATATATTTTTTTAATTATTATTTCCTTTATTTCATTTTTGCCCATAAATTACATTTTTAAATATTTTTATAAAAATATTTAAGTATTATTATTGTACTATTTCATTTCTACAATCCCAAAGCTGGGCAAAGTCCTTTTCTTTTTTCGCGACATAATTATTTGATGTCGCCAATCCATCTTTGTAGCTGGGGCCAATCATTTAAATCTACATTCTCTGCATTACTATATTTAACGTCCGACCCACATTTAACCTATTCACCGGACAGGGAAAATAATAATGCTATTTTAGTATGACAAACGGTCGACATAAAATTAGACGACTTAAAATAAAAATGTTTCGTAAGATTTTATTCATTAATTTCTGCGTATGAGTGTTGCGATTAATTCAACTTTACATTTTGAAATGTAATGACGAGACGGCGTTGTTGGAGATAACAACAATTATAATAAAAAGTGATAGTCTATGGTTTTAGTTTAGGGTTTAAAGCACGTCTCTTTACGCCCTTTAGGTACTCAAAGTGAGCCAAATAAGTATTATAAACTTTTGAACGAAATCTCTGTCCTTATCAACAGAATTGACTTTATCATTTTAACACAGTAAATTAATAATTGTTGAATTAATGATCAATTATTTTTTGCGATTAGAAAGATGCTATTTATCTCTTTCTATAAAATATCGGTAAAGAGAATTTAATAAAAAAGAATTATCAAATTAATAACCAAATCTATACTTCTTATCTGACAAAATACCAACAAGTTAAGACCTGAACTTATCGTAAAACCCAACAATGGTCCAATTTTACCACAAGGCCATCACCAAAAGCAGTACTTAGGTACAAAATAACTCAAAACGAATCTACATTAACGTTATCAAAAGACCCAAAAAACAATCGTTAACATTAGGGACACATTATGAAAACAAATTTCGGACGAAAATTTTAATAATAAATGAAAATTAGGGTGCGGTCATTAGAATTCTCGGGCGAGGGATTCACTCTCTCTCGTCAATAACCAATAAGACTCATCGCTTAGTGCTTGAGAGAGCTGATCGCGTTTCACGACGTATATTTTTATTATCGATGCCATATTTTCTTGCACAAATGTTTTTTTGAAATTTTATACCGTTTGATTTTATCTAAAGTTGTAATGACCTATTTACCTAACTGACATATTTTAAATTGTTTTTTTTAAATATAATATTATATATTGGCATGCCCCCTTAATTTTAATTGCTTGTTTATGTGAATTTTGTACGCCATATATTAGCAAAACATAGTGCACATATTTTAGACAAATATACTAGCTGTAATGCCATACCTATGTATAACAAAATAAATGATTGGTTGATTGATCTTATACAAACAGGAACTTGAGGATATGAAATGTGAAATATAAGTAGGTTGAATTATTTACTATGGGCCGTTGAGAAAGTAAAAATGTTTAGCGTTTTTACAGAGACGTGTTTTTATTTGTGTTGCTGAATAAATAATTAGCAATTTCACCGTATTTTCTTTTTATGATCGATAAATAAAATGCTTGGCATATTTTATATAAATTTTTGTTTTAATGTCTGCTGAAAAATACCTAACCCAAAGAAGAAAAGTTGTGAAAGAGTAAAAAAAAACCGCTCTGCACTTAGAAACATCACGCCATAATAACTCACACACATGACCTACTTACAAAACCCAGACATACTTCATAATAAACCTAACCCGCTCCCGCTACCGCGACCCACTTTAACCTCACCCGGCTCTCCGACGCGGATGCCCAAAGAGTTCATTCGGTTTTTTATTGTCATAGCTCTAAAAGCGCCCTGTCAGATGTAACTCTAACGACGTCGTAAAGTGCCGCCGAAGTTGACGGCGACGTCGGCCCGCCCCTTCATAATTAGGGTTAATTGTGTAAACATTTATAGGACAACGCTTTTTGGAAGTTCAATGAGATTCTTTCAAGGATGTTGGTGTTTTTGTTGGATATTAATCAAGTTTGAATTCACCAGTTTAAAAAAAAAGGTTTTACACGAAAAACCTACATGAAAACGTTTCCTACCTGAACTACAAATAAAACTAATAATATTACATTTACAGAACTTACAGATGAACGCTTTTCGGAACTTAAAATCTTACTATATTTGTTTTTATCGCCTATAATCAAGTTCCATCCACATTATCCTACAAACCTACATCCTAAAAAATATTGACCTATATCACACACCATTATTTTTACAACAACTCATTTTATTCTCACCCATCCTCAAATCATTGTTCCCACAAGCAAAAAAGGGTTAATATACAGTACAAATACATTTACCAATGTAAATATATATTGCATCATCGCTCTGTCAGGCCAGAGGAATGATCCAATAAAATATAAGGTGATTTTATGGGGGCAAATAAAATACGGGTAACGATGTAAAGGCAATGTAATGATAAAGTATTTTTTCATTTTGTTCGCGTATTTTGAATTTTTTATCAATACTAGGTTTTTCCTGCGGCTTCGCCCGCGTGGATCTCGATAAATATCCCACGTGAACGTACTGCCGGGATAAAAAGTATCCTAGCTGTGCTACTCTAAAATAAGTATAATATTATAAAGAAAATAGATTTGATGTTTTTAATGTATGTTTGTTATGCTTCCACGATAAAACGGCTAAACGAATTTTGATAAAACACGGGTTGACCATTGTCGAAACAATACCGCACTGAACAATGAGAAAACGAAAGCAGTGCGGTACCGAAACGATACCGTAACAACCAGAGAGGAAAGGGCCTTACTTTAGACCAATACAAAAACATTTTCACGTATTTTTTAAAAACTATATCATACCTATAACTATAAGTTTCGTCTCTTACGCCACCTGCGTAATCTCACATCATGTTTACCATTCACTCAATTTTCACAAACCCCCTTATAACCGCATAAACACTAATACATATGCCCATCAAATTAAGACAAACAAACAAACAATCACACACACACCCTCACACGCATACACACACACACCCCACACTCTCGCTTACACATACACAACTTACACCCCTAATGAAACAAACACACACATTCTCGAATCCCGTTTAATGGAAAAGGTACAATTTACTCTGTATCAACTAAAGGCAGTTAGCCCTTAAGCCGCCAGATATTAATTACTACTTGATTATCCTAAATCTACACAGTTCCAAACTATTGTAATTGTAAATTGATGCAATTAATTGGTACTTAAGGAGTTCGAGGGTTTCGTTTCTTGTGGCAACAATGGTTGGTTAAGTCAATTCAGATACCTATTAGTATTATGAGTACCTAGCAAGTTGATAGTTTGAAAAATTGATTTAAAAGAGTGTGCGTGGAGTTTTCTGCCCGTTCGTCTCCATTGAACCTACTACGCTTCGGAATGGGCAACTAGCTGCATCGTTCCAACTGACCGACCCCTTGACAATTCAAAAGTGCCTGCAATTAGTTTAATTTAAATAAATGCTTCTTTAAGTATTTTTCCACAACACAACACATGATCAAAACCAAACATATGAACGCTCCACATTCTAAAATTAACACCATCTTTATAAAAAGAATCATCTAACTTCAAAGCTTCGATTTACAAAATCAAAGCCAAGATCGAGTCAGTAAAACTCACCTAACTATTTAAGAATTACTCGGACTCACTATATTTGTCGACAATCGGATATTACGGGATCGAGGCGGGAACGAGTAGCCGATTACATGAATATCGATTGTGCGACCCATTTACGAGCCACCAACATTATACGCGGCTGATCAAATCAGTGTCGAACCATTATTAGTTCTATGTCGTACGAATTACAGGCGAGAATTCCTTAAGCTAACTGCAAAAAACTGTTGCGAAATCGAGTCGCAGAACATAAGTACCATTCGATTATTGACCGTAATAATCGATAGTGCTTAATGAAGGTTTTTGTAGTGACTCGAGACTTGAAGTATGTGGCTGTTTAATCGATTTTGTATTGATGTCAAATAGGGTAGTTAAAAAGTCATTATGTACTTAATTTGGTTTAAGAATTTGTTTATTTTATGCTTTTTTGACGAAGTGTGGAAACTTTTAGTATCGACTAAATTCATTTAGTACCTAATTACACATTCAGGTTTTAGTTCATTCATGTTTGACTATTATTAAATCTTTTTATTAGTTAGGTACTATCAATAGGATTACGTTAGGTGTCGAGTAAGTTATTCAAATATATGCAAAAAGATTTTACAGTGATTATATTCTTTGGCATAACATAACTATGGGAGGAGCTCGTGGCTCAGTAATAACAGCCACACGGGTAGATCCATCAGGTTAAGTTACGCTTGCCGGGGTGGTCTGTGGATTGGTGACCATCTTTACAAATCGAGAGTCCTCCGTGCCTCGGAAAGCACGTTAAGCTGTTGGTCCCGGCTGTCATTCGTGGATCTTTGACAGTCGTCGTTACGAGTCGTCAGAAGCCCGAAAGTCTGACAACCAGTCTTA
This sequence comes from Lithophane semibrunnea, assembly GCA_947363905.1. Classification (NCBI taxonomy): domain Eukaryota; kingdom Metazoa; phylum Arthropoda; class Insecta; order Lepidoptera; family Noctuidae; genus Lithophane; species Lithophane semibrunnea. Next base: position 15,553,361 of record OX376200.1, read on the forward strand.
CCAAGGAGTATCGTATTGCCCAGTTACTGTGGGTTGTGGAGGTCAGATAGGCAGTCGCTCCATGTAAAATACTAATATTCAGCTGCATCCGGTTAAACTGGAAACATAGTTGGGAAAAGGCTAGACAGATTGATAGATTTTTGATAACATAATACAGGATGTAAGGGTAAACACTCTTGTCATTCAAACCATGGGTAGTTGACACAAATATAAAAATAAATGACCGAACACTACAAAAAAAAAACGTTATTTTCATTAAAAGATTTTAAAAAGTTTCTATCTGACACCGTGCTTGCTAGCGAAACAGCTGACTGACTAAGGGAGGGGTCGCGCTCGCTGCCGTTCAGGTCACATCCCGTACCCACCGCCCGTGTTGAGACGCAAGTTCGTTGCCCTAGCGCATAGGGCAACGAACTTGCGTCCCTTGTGGTAAAATTTAGAAATAAAAATATTTTTTAAAAAAGTTGTAATTTTCCATTGATTTTACGTTCTATAAATGAAACCAAACCACTGGTTGCAAGGATAACGGTGTTCACCCTAACACCCTGTATATTATAAGATCACGCCTTATTTTCCCTAGTCGATTATACTTTGGCTAGCAGTACTAAAATTTTGTACATTAAAATTTTAGTCCTGTATCGTGCCTGAGACATTACCCTAAGACGACCCACTGACATTATTTTCTCTTGAAAAAGTGTTTCTGAACACAATTTTATTGGAAGATAATAGCTTCATTACCGTTATTTGACGTAACAAACTACGGACGGCGGTTACAAATAAATTACCAGTTCACACAATACTTGTAAATTATCTGAAACGTCCATTGCGCAAGATTGGGTCCACGTAGATGGCTATAATAAACGATCCAGTACGCATAGTGTCATAATTACAATGCTTTACAATCGCCTTTGTTAATACCAATATGGTTTGGCCTCTTACATTAAGGGAATATATCATAAATATCGGTCTCTAAGGCCAAATTTTACCAATGGAACTGAACGCGATCAGCACACCTAAACCGCGTTCAAGAGCTGATTCATTGGTGTACACACACACATAAACTCACGCCTTCTTCCCATGGGGGTAGGTAGAAACTACAGAACACCTGCTACGATCCTTACATACTCCTTTTGCGTCGTTTACGTTCATACATCAGGTCATACACGCACGCCGGTTGCGAGCACTACGCACCTGACCTTTCTAAAAGACATCACCAATAAGTTCACTATGTCCTCCCAGAGCGTCCCCTCCCTGCGTTCAGGTACCAATTACATTAAGGTCCTAAATATCCTGTAGATCATAGGCCTCCTTACAAATCGCTGCTGGCTGTAAGAGTTTTTTCACAACACTTGTTTTCGTGGGTGAGCTGAGAGAACTGAGTTTACCTGAGCTGGGTGAACTAAGTTTAGCTTCACACATGAGTGTGTGAAGCTAAAATCAGTTTTAACGACTAGTTTTGAACGAAATGTAAAACCCCAAATTGTAGTTAGCCACTTTCAAATATTTTGAAATTAATTATCATAGATGGGTTATCTTTGGAATTACGTTTCTTTAAGCGCAATAATATGTTCCCTATGATTCCTTCTGATAGCCTTGTATAGATAGATAAAATGTTTATTAGGTGCACACAAAAGACAACACAACATAAAAAAACACGGTTAAATAATAACTAATTACATTAATAAATAGCTACAAGGTGCCAATAAACAAAAAAAAAAATTGGAACAATAAAAGAAAACTAGACATAGTGATGACTGATGACAATATTGTCTTTGACACACTTTAAAAAATAACGAAGCATACAAAGTGCGGTGTGGGTCTCAACGTTGCACCAAATGGGAGTCCAACTCAGCATGTGTCAGGCAAATATACCTGACGCTGATATTCTGCTGGATCCCTGCAGTGACATACGGACGTCGACGACTTAGGACATGCACGCGAAGAAAAGAGGTTGCTTTCCACTGAAGGTACTAAGGTAGTTGATCAACACTATAGGTACCTATAGCACCATCTATTTTTAGTCCAAATTCTATCAACAAATAAACCAACCCAACAAACTTCAAATGACTACAGTCCGGAATTGAATTAAACTGAATCAACAAATTACCGACTTACAATTACTATTCCGAATTCGGCCGTTGGGCCTATGAATTCGGCCTTTGGGCCTCTGAGGGCTGAATTCAAAAGTTATTTCAAGGGTCACACTTTAAGTGTTTACTAGCGTAAGTTCGGGACATATAATTAAGTGTCTGTAAATGTTTCCGGTTTCATTGTTTGAACTGTTACTATAGCACTGGAGGGTGATAAATCTTTAGGGCAGAATTTATTTTACGCGTTTCAGTTGAGTATTTGGAGTGTTGTGTGTCGATATTGTATTTATACAAACGAGAATCACTATTTATTTTGTTTGTAAAACGAAGTATAGGGATACTTCTTAACGAAGTATATGGATAAAGGCTAGGCAGATGATGATGACCATATTTATGGAAATATATTGGGGTTGGCTTCCAGTCTAACCGAATGCAGCTGAATACCAGTATTTTACATGGAGCGACTGCCTATCTGACCTCCACAACCCAGTAACTGGGTAATACGATACCCCTTAACTGATTATCAGACTTTCGGGCTTCTGACGATCCATAAAGACTGTCAAAGATTCACAAATGACAGCAATCGTAGCTTAACCTGACTGATCGACCCGTGCGGCTGTTATTACTTAGCCACGAGCTCCATTTATAAATGGTATACACTTATCTAACTTATATTATATCTAATCTAATCTAACTAATATTATAAACGCAAAAGTTTGTAAGTATGGATGGATGAATGGATGTTTTTTACTCTTTCACGCAAAAACTACTGAACCGATTTGGATGAAATTTGGCACACAGATAGTTTATAACCTGGATTAACACATAGGATACTTTTATCCTGATATTCCTACGGGATCGAGACTTACGCGGGTGACACCGCGGGGCGCAGCTAGTAATACATACATTGAATACAAATACATAAAAGTAATATTGCATTCCCTTGCACTCTAAGTTCGATAGGAGCTTGCTTTCACAAAAAGAAGTAAAAAATCTTTTACAAGCAATTTAAGATCTTAATAAATCATGTCGTGGCTTACTCTTAGAAGACGCTCGACGGATAGATAATGTTCGCTGTTCTGAGCTCGCAATAAGAGAGATGCAATCAAAACAAAGGTAAATTAATACTACCGATGTACTTATATAATGCAGATCTCCTACAGAATAATTCAGAAGCATCTACTCTACATAACAACAACACCTTCTCTCACTCAAAAGAACCCTAACCTAACACAAAGGCGTCCAAATTCAGGCACAACGGGGCACAAGTTGGCCCAACTACGCCCAGCTAATGGCCAGGGTCAAGTGCCATTACAGACTATAATATGGTGCATATGACGTTGATGTATTACCCAGGACTGGTGCTGGAAGTTTTGCATGGTCCCAGATTGGAATTACTGTTGTAATGGGACTTTTAGTTCTGGATGCGGTCGCTGTTATTGTTGTGAGGGTTCATTTACATGATGTGGGTATAATGGTATATCAAAGCTATACTGGGTGTAAGGGACAGGCCTCCGCAGACTGATGGGATTAATTCAGTATATCATACTAAGACGACCGGTACATGAAGTTATTTCAGGAACGGTATGGGAATTCAATGAACCTGATTTTTTTTATTACGGGGGGGGCCGCGCTCGCGACACGTTATTTATCAATGTACATTCTGAGCTTCACGCGTCGTTCGTTATAATATTTTAACATCCATTATTATTAATAAATGTCTAGTTCTAGTTTTATTATTATTATTAAATGTCTATGTCTAGTTTCTACCAAAAAGTATAACTAAATTTGTGGTAATGGAACTCAGTTTGCTTTCGCTCCTGGGGTGGGCGCTAATAACTGCGACATAGTTATTAAACTAACGCAGTATTAACGTACACAAGACTTGTAATATGTTATTGTTCCAATAAAATATTTGTATTTGTATTTGTATTGCTGGTTTTTTTATTATAGCTGTTTTGTTCACATAAATGGAGCGTTGCGTACAGATAATGTAATTTTACATTGAAATAAAGGAATAATAACTGAAAAGAAAATAAGGAGCTGAATGCCCCCTGTTAATTTGCAGAGGGCTGTCCCTTACACCCTATATGTATCAAGGATTATAAGAAAGAGTTTATTTAATTTAAAAGTTGAACGCTCATTGTAAGGGCACTGATTCGTTGAACTACAAATAACGAAAATATTATAAGCAGTATTTGGCACCTGTTTACTTAGGGTAAACTGAATTTATATACATAACATCACGCCTTGTTTCCCTGGTTGGGCAGAGGTGTAAGTAAGTACCTATGGTACACCTACATTTCGCCAGACAGGTTTAAGTCCCACGTAATAGGGGGCGAGCCGTATTGCCATCAACCGGGCATAAATCCTCTCCGGGCTACTACTGAGAAATTCTAAATAGGAAAACCCAATATCACTTTGCCCGACCCGGGAATCAAACCCAGGACCTCATGCTCAGCAGTAGAGTTTGTGACCACTAGACCAACGAGGCAGTCGTGAATTATATACTTACGTTGTTCTCAAACGTCCTATGCTCGCATTACCATTATGATCAGAATGCAAAGATCTTAAAGTTAAAATCAAACATCAAAGTCATTTATTCAAACTAGGCTGAGAATCAGCACTTTTCGAATGTCAAAATTACTTAAGACAGTCCCCTAAAGCGCCCACCCTTCACCACTTGCTTTAGCTGGAAAGAAGAGGCGCAACTAACTTATTACTTGCAAGTGTCACTAGTTCTGGTTTCAAGGGTTAAATTTTCCATTTATTTTCATTGGAACCCACTATTGAATCCCAGTTTAATATTTTTGGCGTTGGATCCCACGAAACATTATTATGTATTTCCGTTGGAGGCATGTCTCTTTAGCTGTCATCGGCAAACCTCGCAGACAGCCAAATTATTTATTTACCAAACTGTCGCAAAACAACAAGATTGATTGAACAAAACTTATTGTAACTCCTACGAAATTTTAAATCACACGTCGAATTACATAAAAATTGCACTAAAAAAATCTATCAAGACGTAATAAAAGTAATTCTCAACGGATAGCGATTGCAATTAAATTGCTCTGAGCAAAAAAGCGGAAACGGCGCTATTGGAGCCGTTGCCATGGCAACAGACCGGAAATTAAACCGAGTTGACTTGTTCGAACACGGCCACCTGTTTTGCTTGCAAAGTTTTTTTTATTAATTTTCGCGCTGAACAAATTATTGCGCTCGGAAAAATGAAATTTATAAACTTTTTAGAGTCGCTTCTGTATTTTTTTTTGTGCTAGGTAAACTGGTTTTGTAAAAAATACAGTGCAACTGTCAATACAATTTTTAGCGTTACACGTAGCTTTAAACTAGTACGGAAATATTATGTACCGAAGTTCTTTCCAGGGGGCCTAAGCCGGCCACATTAGCAATTCCTCTAGAAGCAGTTCATTTCCTGAATCCCAGCTGCCATTAGCAATTCCTTTAATTTGACATAAAAGCAATTCATAATTTGTGGACCATTTTACGAAACTCCATAGAAAACTGTCAAACAGATGAATTATTTCGTAATATGAATTACACGCAGATCATGTTATGAATTGTCGGTTAGTGACATTTTACGATGATTCATAATATTTTCATATTATGATTCGGCTAAAGTGACCGTTTTAAGCCCCCAGAACTTCGTAACATAATATTTGCAAAGCTGTTTTGACGAATCCTAGGTAAACAATTGGGTTTATAAATTAATGTAGGCTTCTATTTGTCAATGGCAAATCATTGTACTCTGTAGTCACTCATAATATTCTAGCGAATAAGTAAATACATAAATTGTTTATTGATCACTTAGCTACTGATTATGAGAAAACAAAACTTACACTAGTTGCAGCAAGTTATACAAAGTTTTATGGTAGAACATGTTGATTTAAGTACATGGTACATCTGTTGACAATTTACGTTACCCTGTTTCTTTTGGCGGGGTCCGCTAGGGCCGATGCCTGGCAGGATTGCGGGTTAGTCCGAAAGGGATACTGGGACCTTGGCAACAGGCAACTGAAGGAACACGGGTGGGTTTTAGTCAGTAAAAGTCTGACACGCCCTTCCGCTCCGCCCAGAGCGGGAGAAGTCAATAGATGACTTCCCACCCTCAAAAAAAAAAAACCTTGTCTCTTAAAAACTAGGGTATACCTGTGCCTTAAGAGAGAGTGGACGGCCAAATTAATTATTCTTATTTCTGTTATAAATCTAACCATGAACCATCATGACGGATGTAGTCTTAAATCATCCGAAACTTTCCAAAACCTATCTAGCCTCACTACCTATGTTTTCAATAGACCTAAAACGTTAGAACTTAGCGGAAAGCCGGCGCAACCCTAATCCTCCATAACTGGAATACATCGATAACTTGGCTTTAGAGGGATGAGCTTATCAATCACATCTCTGTTTCTTATATGAGTAAACATTTGCTGAAAACCTAGCCTAGGATATCAGTCTGCCAGAGTTGCGGGAAAGTCTGCCAGGGTTGCGGGAAATTCCGAAAGGGTTCCCGGGACCTTGGCAACAGGCAACTGAAGGAACACGGGTGGGTTTTAGTCAGTAAAAGTCTGACACGCCCTTCCGCTCCGCCCAGAGCGGAAGAGAAGTCATTTGATGATTTCCTACCATCAAAAAAAAAAAAGGATATCAGAGAAAAAAAATGTGTTTATTTTGGTACATTAAGATTCGACGTAAATTTGAGGCATATTCGAAGTGAACGTAAAACTGAACAACATTATCTTTCTGTCAACCTAAATCCGTCGTGTTGAAAATTGGGCTGAAAACTTTACGCATCCGAAATCAAATAATTTTTGCTATGACCATTGACAACATCGGCTTAGACAGTCCACTTAGTTTAGTAAAGTAACAATTTCTAAAAAAAAAAAACTTACGATCTCAAAAAAGATTGCCCTCTAACGGCCAGTTTCTTCATCAAAAGTAAGAGCCAAAGTAACACTTAACTGTTCTTTTGCACTATTGTATTTTCAATCTTCGCCCCTGAGGCGAGGGTAGTTAATCCAACAGCGGGGAAGAACAGTTGACTGTTAGCCCTTTCCGTTACTGGAAAACTTACCCCAGCTTTTTTTTTATTTAACAAAGGAAACAATTGCAACACCACATGAATCTTCATACCTAATTTTAAACCAACAGTATAACTACAATAAGTACTCCTTCGATCTCTTTAAGAGCTAGTTTTTTAGCACATGGCGTATTTTAAACGCGCAGTTGACGCGCGTTTCAAAGTTTTTCTTCACCGTCCGAAGTCAAGTTTCTAGTAAAGTTCTTAAAACGCGCGTCGTTCACGCGTTTAAAACACGCCGTGTGCTACCGCTCTAAGATAAGCAAAACTTCAAAATGCCAGACTTCCACGTCTAATAAAAATTCCACTGAGCACCTTGACATTTCTCTTTACTTTCAGAACGATCAAAACTGAATGGAAAGGTGAATGAGACACCTGTTTATGAATGAATGACTCGCTTACAATCCTTTCACTCTCAGTAGTCGGGTAGTATGAAATGTTGATTCATAATATTATTTGTAAACATTATGAGTGTTCATTCACCTACAACCCGACATCGCTGTCAGATTTCGAGGTAATATCATTGTGGAATATTGTACTCGCTGAGAATTGTTTGAAAAACGTAAACATGAAAGTTTCGTTTATTGTGTTTGCTGCGATTACAGCCTCCACGAGTGACGTATTGTGTTTTATTTTATGCTGCACCTGTTGACGTCATCAACCGTCAACGCCCGCTGTCGCTGAAAATCGGGGGGCCTAGACAAGTGACAATCGCTTCCAAAGCGTTTCGTATTTCTACAACGACTTTCAACAGGATTGACATAAGCTTTTCGATAGCTTATGTCAGTCCTATACATTTTTGCCTTTTCGATCATCGTCATCGCTGATAGAATGTCACTTTGTCTAGGGTCTCAGGGCTGTGTCTCTGTATCGCATAGGGTCGCAGCATTATGCTGAGTAATAGCGGTTTTGCGTGGATGTGACGCATACCCCACTTGTTCTTTTTGTGTATGCGTATTTTATTGTTTCTTTCTGTAAGCCCAAAAGTTTGACAACCACTCTTATCAAAGGGGTATCGTGCTACCCAGTAACTGGGTTGTGGAGGTCAGATAGGCAGTCGCTCCATGTAACATACTGGTATTCAGCTGCATCCGGTTCGACTGGAAGCCAACCCCAACGTAGTTGGGACAAGGCTATGCAGATCATGACTTCGTAGGTAACAAACTGGACCAAGAGCCTTGTAACCTTATTAACAATTCTATCAAAATAAAACACAAAACAGCCAAATATCTTCTATCTCCGTACATCAAGTAAACTGTTCACAATAAAGCTAACTTGGCACACTTTACCAAAACTTTCAATCCGTGCCGTGATTAATGTAAATTTAATGGCACATTGTTACAAAGTACATCATGACGTTATTATTTTATTAACATTTTGGAAACACTCCTGGTATTGGCAATGACTTTCAAGTATGATGGGTACTTTATTATACGGTGCTTAGAGGCAATTTTATAAGTGGTAGGAAAAGGTTAGATAGCCATTATCAGCCTCTTGAAAATAAATAATATAACCTGGAGAAGCGAAGAAGTACCGTAATCTAAAGGAGTAGTTACGAAAATGATTTTGAAATTGATGGTTAGTTATTATTGTTGGATTGAGATAGGGATGATTTCTGAGTGGAATTTCAATCTTCTTACGTGAATTTTCCAGCATCATAAACTTAGTTTCTAAGAAATTAAGAAAATCTTCCAAGACCTCGTACAATTTGGTGTAGATGCAAAAAACACGTCAATTTCTTGGAAATTTGTCTGCCATACGAGGAAACAAATTTGGATTTGTTTTTACGAACATTGCTATTAAAGTGAAGGTAATTATGTTAATATATTCTTAAAACTGTTTATTTATCTGCTAGCGGATGTTTATTTATCTGCTAGCGGGACCCTGTTACTAAGGCTGCCTGTTGTAAATGCTGTAAGTCTGTCACAGGGCTGTATCTTTTGAACCGTAATAGATAGACAATCTAATTTTTGACAGAGTCTGTACTACTATAACAGCCAACATTAAATAGAATGATGGTAAAAAAATTAAAGGGGGTCCCCATAATTTTTTTATTTTAATATGTATTACCATTCAATATTTTACGCTGGTACGGAACCTTTCGTGTGCGAGTCCGGCTCGCACTTGGCCGCTTTTTTTCCTCGCAAAGAATATGCAACCAGCTGACTGTATAAGGATTGCAAAAGGAAAAGAACACGTCACGAAGAAGATAAGATGGCCAATAGGACTCTATTGTCTGTGGATCAAATGATGGTTAAATGGCACGTCTAAAATTAACTTAAATAAAATACAATGTTTATCAGCAGAAATGAGCAGAAATTACCCATTAAATCAGACAACTTTCTCAGTTTAAGTCTCAATCCCGTGAGGATATAGAGATAAAAATTATCCCATATCCTAACTTAGGTCATGGTCCACCCATTTGCCAAATTCCATCAAAATCAGTTCAGCCGTTTTAGCTTGAAAGCGTAACAATCAAAACAAACTCACTTTCGCATTTATAGTATTAGTTAGAATTATATTTCATGCCTGTTTTTCCCACTGCTCTGAAATCTCAGCCAGTAAAATCACAAATCTAGCCTTTCCGCCCTCGATACACAGTAGACAACAGGCCATCGGTCCAGAATGTTCCATGTAGTCACGCGAGGTACAATAAAAACGGCATTATTTCATTATATTCATGAATCTCACGTGCTCCGCCCAGCCAACGCGAAACGCAAAACAAACGATGTTAAACTCCTATGGAATATATTATTTTATTACGTTTTATTATTTTCGTAGACATGACTGAGGGGATTTGACGTTATTATTACATACTAGCTTGTGCCCGCCACTCCGGCTGCGTGAAATTTCATGTTTCCCCGACCCAACCCGTCGCATCACATCGCCCGCACACGCTCGTGCAGTTTTCATCACGCATGCGGGATTGTCACGTGTGCGGGAGTATGTTATGCGTGGAATACGCACGCGGTTCGCGGGGCGTGTTCCTGGGCAGCAGCCCTGAGCGGGGTTTGCCCAACAACAACGCATAGCAGCCCGAAGAAAACTAGATTGTAGGCTAGCGTGTTTCGTGATGCTTGAAATTTTCTGCATGCGGGGCAATCCCGCATGCGTGATGACATCCGCACGATAATTTGTCAAGCACTTATTAATTAGTTTAGGTATGTTTTGGAACGCGCGCGGCTCGTCTCGTCTGGTAGAAACACCCTTACTTCGTTTTCGCTTGGCGTTTTCGTTTTGCTCGTCAGATATAAGAGTCATAGCGTAAAAAATAATTCTATCAAACGCATTAAGTAATTTTGCATTAACCGGTAGTTACAGAGATTAGCGCGTTCAAACAAACAAACTCTTCAGCTATATTCTTAGTAAAGTATAGATTACGTTTTATTATTTTCGTAGACACGACTGAGGGGAATTGACGTTATTATTTCATATTACGTGGAGGAAAATTGCGTATTATTTTAGTTTTTCGTTGTGATAATAATATCGTTGGAAGAGTCAATTGTGAGAATATGCCAGTACAATATTTTAGTTTTACGGCATCATGTTTGAGGTATGAATCGAATAAAGCCAAAGAATATGCCCAGAATTAAATCGCAAATAAGTAAAGTTGCTTTTTTTCTTTCTTTCTTTGTTTCCCCTTCAGTAAGTCATAGGTAACATGCAGGACAAGTAATAAAATCCACATCTTAAACTCCATAAAATTACAGGTTTGAATATTTTTTTTCTGTCATATTAAAGACTAGCTGTGCCCCGCGGTTTCACCCGCGTAGGTCTCGATCCCGTGGGAATATAGGGATAAAACGGATCCTATGTCCTATTCCAGTTCATGGTCTACCCGTGTGCCTATCCTCTCCTCTCTAGACTAGGGAACGTCGCGCCAGCGTCGAACGGTTCGCGTTTTGCATTTTTATATTCATGATTATTTCGAAATTAAATGTCCGATTCGAATGAATTAAAAAGTATATACCCTTGATGTTAAAACTATTTATTTGAATAAGAATTAATGTTATGTTGATAAAACTCCTTCGCAAATAATGCATTAGTTTCGAACAAATTTGATTACCATCAAAAATGGTTATAGTGAGTCAATCTTAAAAGATAGACATATGCTGTCGCGGACTTTTTTTTATAACTTTTAAAGAGGAACAATTCCATCATACATGATATTTGCGTAACTTAAACCGGTTACGCAGCGCACGCAACGGAAGCTCTAAAAAGGAATAATTTTTCCCGTTTTTGCAACATTTTTCATTTATGCTCCGCTCGTATTGGTCGTAGCGTGATGTTATATTTTATATTCAATTCCAACCAGTAGTTCCTGAGATTAGCGCGTTCAAACAAACAAACAAACTCTTCAGCTTTATAATATTAATATAATATAAGCAATAAGTATAAGTATAAGTAAATAAGTAAATAAATAATAAGTAATAAGTATAAGTATAGATAAGAAAACAGGCAATGAAAAAGCATACCCTACTGAATAAAGAACGTTAGAAAAGTCAACACACACTCATGTATGTCACAAAAATTTATTTGACTTTATAGGTATGAGCTTTTTCATTCTCAAACCACTACGAAACCAAATCCACGTGGCGACACTAAAACCAAATTAAGTTAAAATATCTAAGTATCAGGAACATCTTCAGGCAAATTGGGTCATACAAAAGATTATCCAAAGTATCAAATCGGAGCAGACGAGAATAAATTGGTTTAACATAAAGCTATTCATGTATTAGGGAAAGGTTACGTCACAGTTCATGTTAAGCTATGTTTTTTTTTTGCTTCAGCATATGCAGAATAGATAAAACAATAATGGATACCTAGATCACAAAGGTTCACTTTAAACTTACACAGAGGATACTTTCAACTCCACAAAATGGATAAGAAACAGTTACCCTACCCTTAATCCTTCCGAGATTACTGGACATACGTACTTAATTAACGTGAAAATTCTAAATCTAAAAACTTAATTTTAGGTAGGTATACATTTTCATAACATCCTGCTGTAGGTACGTACGAAACTTTAAAAAATACAACTCGTACGGAAAAGTTTATGATGCATAAGTTAGTAATCTGATAAGTAATTGTATAACTCTTATAGTCATTCATAACTCATTATTGAATGACACAATTGATATACTTTTACAAAGTCAGAAATATAGTAGAAAATGTATCCTAAAACACACAAATACACCTCAACAATAATTTCAAATTCACAACTTTAAAACATCGCGAGTAAGATAAATGGCGGTAACGATCGCTTCGCTTCAACTGTGGAACACCGGGTTTACGCAAATCCCTTCCCGTGTGCAGTTAAAAAGGATTACGGTAAGGTATTCACACCGCTCGCTTTATATAGTATACGTTAGTATTGTATATCTTTAGCTTTTAGTTTGAGAGGAACTTTAAGTTGTATCAAAGTGGTTTTTGAGAATTATGGTGCGGACAACCGCACGGGGGCACTGTTTGTCACTCGTGGCGTCGTAAATAATAACAGCCACTTGCCGGGGTTGGTCCGTGGATGGGTGACCATCTTTTTTTTGTTTATTCGGATAGCTCATGACATGACCAAAAGAGGTGACATTAAAATATGAATTAAAAATTTCGACTAGGTCATTAAAAAGTTTTGCAACCGCAAAATTTCGCTGGTTGCCAATATTAATATATATATAATTACAATTATATATTATATATATTATATTATATATAATTACAAACTGAGATTTTTAGGTTTTCGTCGCTTTATAAGGTATCCAAGATTAGCAATGTCACAAGTAGGTACAATAACATTATGTTTTGAATTATTTATTTCAAGAAACATGAAGCAGAAATACGTGTACATTGAATAAAAAATAACCACGACCCAAATGGCACCGTAGTCACCCAATCCGCAGCAACCAACCCTCAACATTCAGGAGCTGTAGCCAAAAACAAATGAACAAGAAAAATAAGGTCCTAAATCATAAAGTATAATACGAAACACATAGGAACCACAAGTAACAGATGTGTTTCAATGTTTGTTGAACTCGCGTAAATCAAAAACTTACTTACTGTAGCTACTTAGTACAATAGTACGTACTTCTAAAGGGAGACTGATTTCTGGACTTGTACTCAAATGTTTTTTGAAGTGAAAACTTCTTTAGGCGCGTTGAGCACCTTTTGGGTGAACAAAAAGCATGGTACTCGCGTCATCGTCACGCTTGAAGTGATTTGTTTTTTTTAGCGCCATCTACCGTCCACCGTTTGAATTACGTTGAGGTTACGCATTGTTGCTTAGTTTTCACTTCTATCGGCAGTCCCCAAGGACTGCCCCGCGTGTTTTTTTTTTTGGATAAATGTTTTGAGGTGTAGGTAGTGTTTCTGGTTCAACGAAAAATGAACAAAAAAATCATCGAATAAATAACGCGCTTTTTTTTAAGTCGGCTAAAATTTGTTAGTACACTCTTCTTCCCGATTGAAAGGTTAAGTGATACAATAGTTAATATTTTATTGAAAAAAAAAAAACATAAACAACATCACGCCGGTAATCTGCAAAGGGTTCGGCAAAGGTGTATCAATAGTGCTGCACCCACAAATCAGTTATGTTGTTTAAGTCCCATGTAATATGCTGGGAAAATAATTATGTAGGCACTGAATAGCCAGCATTGAGCTGTCATTATTTAAGATTGTTCTAGTTTTCTGAAAACCATCAGTTGTTAAAATAAATCTCTATAGTAAAATCAATCAACAAACATACAAGAATAGCTTCACTGTCAGTGAAATTGGGGCACTCACCCAGGTACAATTTAGGCAGCCAAGTCTCAATGGAGACCTCACAGAAAGCCTACGACACCAATAAGAATAAAATAAAGAATATCTTTCAGCACCCCAATCAATATTCAATTGAACCTACATACACTACCGTACCTAGAAAACAACACAAAATTTAATATTGTATGGCACTGCCGTTTTTCTAAGAAAAATGGCCTCGGAATGACCCATTGCAATCCAACCGTCATTCTTATGTACATGTCCGAGCATTCCCGGGCTCATTTAGACTGAATATTGAATCCCACCGGGAAAAACCGCGGGATTCACGCAACTTTAACCACAACTTTCGAACAATCTGTGCATAAGTAAACGGGCATATATACCCTATTTACTGTGTATACAGTTCCCATTGCCAGGAGTTTTTTCAAGTCCCGGAGTTGTGAGTAAATAAGTAAGGATTTAATCAATATTTACAAAATTTAGTCGTTCTATCGTATGGCGTATGTCAGGCGACAACGCCGACATTAAGGGAATTGGATGATAGTGAGGGGGCATGTCGATACGAATTTTATCGATGTTTTGTTAGTTGTTTATGGGTGCGCTGTTAGGTTTGCTTGTTTTTAGTCTCGGCTCTGGAATTTAAGGCATGGTTTTAGTGCCTATTTGATTTTAGCACAGTCATTAATTATGTATTTTATTTACACGTGCTATGACCATACATACTCTTTTTGTTTAATATCTTTTACTTGATTTTGTTCGCGGCTTCGCCGGTGTGGAGCTAGTAAATTATCCCACGGGAAAAACACATCATGTCTGTCAAATTTCATAACAATCGGTTTAGTGGTTTAGGCGTGAAAAGACATAGAACAGACAGACTACTAGTTCAGTCTACTAGTTTCGAATTTATAATATTAAAAATAATATGACTAAAGTATTATTATAGTATTGATTAGTAACTTCTGCTATCTTTCTTGTCTCTAGTCTTTAATTAAATATTTAACACAAACTAAATCATCGTTCTAATGCTTTAAAAGGCATTTATACAAATTATGCCACACGTAATACTAAATTTCAATCGTGTTGCACTACATTAATTCACGCCAACCGCCTATCAATGTCTTCAGCGCCATTAAGCATTCCAAATATATTATCTAACCGTAGATTTTACTTCTGCATAATATTTTCTTTGTTACATTTCCTGACATACATTTTTTTTTAAGATAAAAAAAAATTCTATTAGTACTATTAGTTAGTTTGGCTTGTGTTAATTATAGGAAAAGTGCATTTGAAAGTAAATGCGTTGAATTATAGATTTGTATTACTTCTTTTAAAAATAACAAGATTATTCATTTTTAACTAAAAAGCTTAGTATTTTACTGTCTGATTATTTACCCGAAGAACCCAACATATTTTAGACTTGTTTGATCCTACTTTTAACTTTTTTTTTTCTTTTCTAATTTAAAATCACTGAAAATAAAAATACTTTTTTGATAAGTGATAATTTATTACTCAAGTTTCAGCGAAAAATATATGAAAATTATGCAAAGGTATGTTTGAACAATATTAAATGCACGTTTGAAATAGCCACTTTTGTATGTTACGACTACATGACAGTTGCCTGCAAGTAACTTCACAGAACAGGTCATAACTGTTTGCTTTATATTATGGCAGAAACGTTTACTAAACATGTCAACAATGGGTAGCTAAAAACATTATTTTATTATTTTATTTACAGAAGAATAATATAATTGGACCGTGTTATGCAGAAGGCAGCCATGTCAGGAAAAGTACAAACAGAGTTATAAGCGTTTTTCTGTCGATGGTTGCACTTCGGTTGTGTATTAATTTTCTGATTATTTTATATTTGAGACATATTGGTTTATCTATAGTAATTTATTGTATCCCATCCAGAATTCCGAAACGTGGATATTAATATTAATAATTGCGATTTTAGACGTGGCTGTTTTATTCAAAATAGCATATTTTATAGAAATCACATTACAGAATAAACCAGCCATGTAAGTTGGCTGTGTTTTTAAATGTGATCTGTAACTATTTAAAAAATAAAAAACAGACAAGAAACTATTAAGTGTAGCAGCTATTGACTAGAATGTTTACTAAGGTCACTAAAATAATCCGACTGTTGTATAATGTATTCATACTGTTTCTATTGTCTTTAACTAGGTACACTTTTATTCTTAAGTCTTATAAAAAATCAAATAAATAAAAAAGCCAACGGCGATTAACAACAAATAAATAATTTACAGTAAACAGCCATCATAGAGTGGCTGCCTTTTACGTAACTCGAACACCGACACCGCCTAACATTTTTAAATTGGTAAAAAACGGCCATATTCGGCATGGCTGTTTTTGCAAAAAATCTGGTATGTCGAAATTAGTATGGCTGTGTTTATAACTCATTTTTGGAAAGATTGCCATATGGCTGCTTTTGGCATAACACGGCCCAATTATTACTTTTTATGTATTAAAGTAGATACCGCGACTTTTAGTCCTAAACATGGAGTTCCCAATGACTGGTCGGTACAATAAAAGGTGAAAAGTAGAACTGCTCAAATCACCACGCTTGGTTCGGTCATCGACGTTTTTTATTTAGTACAATAGTCCTTTATTGGAGTAAAAAAACTTCTGTTGCTGCGCTATTATCTTTTCTTACAAAGAAATACAGTTTTTTGTAGAATATGTTTCGTGCCTATCAGTCTGTGTTAAAAGAAAGTTTTAGGAAATAATGAGTTTATTGCCGGAAAATCCACCAGAAGCCAATATCAATGGATAAAAAACACAAACTTAAATAGTATTGCTACAATCATCGATATTTAAATGCACAACACTATGCAAAAACGAATGTATCAGTTTATCCTTTGGCCCGCCGCGCGCCGCGTCGTCGTAAAAGGTCTCAAGTCGAACAAAACAAGTGCAAATCGATTGCACATGAATTAACTATGGAATGCTGTTGCGAACTCTTTATGTATACCGATGGGACATCAATGGACATTTTAATAGCGATAGTTTAAAATGTAATGTGTGAATTAGTTGGTAGGATAGATTGCCTTTAACTTTTAGGTGTTTGGTATTCACATCGAGCTTTTCAGACTGCCGCGTTGGTCTCGTAAGTGGATCTCCTGCAGTAGTAGTCTCCGCAGGACATCCCGATGTTGGCAATAAGCTCGCCCCCTATTACATGGGAATTAAACATAACTGGCCAAATGTGGGTGTACTATGTAACAACTGCCTAACACTTTTTCTTAATTAGAATGTAACACCTTTTTGTGTCAATAAAACATTATTTATTATTTTTTACTTTTTTGATGCCCTATGATTATTTCCCCCCCTTTCTTTATACACTTGTCCATATTATTATTATTAAGTATTTTAACTCTGTAAGTTTTTAGATTAGATTCCTTAAACCAATAAAATAATAAAATTTCAGTAAAAAAAAATGTGGAATGCTTTCAGCAGGTTATCATTACCTAAACTACTAATGCTGGAAAAAAAAATAAACAAAGACGTAGCAGACTATTACGTCCAAAGAGTGAGGCTAGACAAGGTGACATTTTATCAGCGATAACGATGATGGAAACGTCAAAAATGTATAGGACTGACTTATTATACCTGTTGAAAGTCGTTGTAGACATACGAAACGGTTTCAAAGCGATTGCCACTTGTTTAGGCCGTTCGTCACGTACTTTTCCTTCACAGTTCAAATCAATTTAGTCCATGATTCATCATCATTTCAGCCGAAAGACGCCCACTGCTGGACATAGGCCTCCCCCAAGCACCGCCACTACGACCGGTTCTGTGCTTCCCGCATCCAGCGGATGATGATTATCTTACTCAAAAACAATTTTCAATCAATATAAGACAGGTTTTGAAACCCGCACGTTTTTTTTTAGGGTGTGTAATTATCAAATTACTTCTCTATCAATCTTCTCTATCGACTATCAAATGGCGACTCGCTCTGGGCGGAGCGGAAGGACGTGTCAAACCCACCCGTGTTCCTTCAGCTGCCTGTTGCCAAGGTCCCGGTATCCTGCCAAGGTCCCGGTATCCTGCCAAGGTCCCGGTATCCTGCCAAGGTCCCGGTATCCTGCCAAGGTCCCGGTATCCTGCCAAGGTCCCGGTATCCCCGTACCTAAGAAGCTGGTTGGCAAAATCAAGCCACTACTGTGGCTTTTCTTTTCAAAAGATTTAAAAGGATTATTATATCAGGTTAATAGTACTTTTCACCCCTATCTAGGTAATCTGGCTTACGAAAGAAAGTATAGTTTTTAGCGAAAAGATTAGAGCTGGTGAAAATATTTTAAAACATTTTGAAAAGAGTAACGTTGGAGTTTCGTGCCCATTCTTCTCCATACGAAAACTACCTTTTGGAAGGGGCAACTAGAATCAGTTCTATTTCTTTGTTTTGACGTTCAAAGTCAAAGTCAAAGTCAAAACGTTTATTGCGAACTAAGTGTACAATGTTGGTGTTATGTTATGTTAGTACTTATGCCTTAGCAGCCTTTTTGAAAAGTGCCTTTTATGTGCCTATTTGAAATAAATTATTTATCTTTGACTTTGACTTTGGTGAATGGAAAGGTATTATTGGACGGCTGTCTAGCTGTACAGTAATTAAGCATTTAGTAATATAGATCTAGTGATCTAGGATTTGTAGAGTTAAGATTGAAATTTTTAAAGTAGTCACTGTAAAGGTTGTCATCATAAGGCTGGTAGATCTGTATCGCCTACCCCATATTGATTCCTTACAGTAAGTTTACCCACAGTTACAAGTTTTATAAAAAAATAAAGTTATATTATGTATAACTAAAACCCAGCTACAACAAAAAAGTCAACTATTCAACAACTTTTAGTTTTATAACTTTTTTTTTTTTTTTTTTTTTTGTAATTATAATATTTATTTGAAATTTGCAAATTATGCCCTTTCATTCGATAAGAAACACGGTCTAACGAAAATTATTTTTCTATTTAATGTGACATCACATAGCCTATTACCAGCGGACAATCAAGACGCTTCCAACGATACGATTTGTCCACTTGTGACGAATAGTTTAGAAGATATGAGGGAACACATGAACATACATACATACAAACATACATAACCCTCCTTTTTGCTTCGCCCTAGTCGGGTAAAAATAATGTGAATTCTTAATATGGTACTGAAATTCAGACGGTATGTACATACAGGGAACCACAGTGAACGTGATAATACTGTATACAGTTAATAAACAATAAATTTTGTACAGATAATATCAAGCTACGTAAAATGCTACGAGCGCGCTACGCTAGACATTCTAAATCAGCTAAGTACGTGTAGTGCTACGAAGTGCTACGCGTAAATCCGTGGTACGCTACTAAATAATACAACCGATTTATTATTCTTTTAACACGTATTATATTATTTAACGGCGACTAGAAGCAGTTCTATTTCTTTGTTTTTGACGTTCAAAAGTGCCTTTTATGTGCCTCCTTGAAATAAATTATTTGACTTTGAATTTATTCTATGATTATTAGAATAGATATGATTTAGATATATACACTAATATTATAAAGAGGAAAGATTTGTATTTTTGTGTGTATGTTTGTAATGAATAAACTCAAAAACTACTGCGCCGATTTCAAAAATTCTTTCATCATTAGAAAGCTACATTCACCCTGAGTAACATAGGCTATAATTTATAAAGATTACACGCGGGCAAAGCCGCTGGCGGCAGCTAGTATTTAATAATGTGGTAGTCAGAAATCAATATTGAGTTCTAATGTGTAAGTGGTGCCCTGAGACAGTGAGCCGGGGTCGCTGCAGACCACGTAGGAGATGGCGGGACGAGCTGGATAGGTTCCGTCAAAACTGGAAGGAGGACGCGCGGGCTCGCGAGAGATACAAGGAGTGGAGGGAGGCCTTTGCCCAGGAGTGGGACAGACTAGGCTAGTTATTAAAAAAATGTGTGAGTAAAACATTGAAGGTACACAAAAAGTAAAACATAATTCACAAACGGATAATTCAGCTAATCCTTATATACAGAGTAATTTTTACTAATGAAAACACAACATACTAACAAAAATATTAGTAGGAGAGCAGATTTAATTTCTATTACTAACTATAAAAGAATAACTGTTAGATAAAATTTCTATCAGTCCACAGCAACATTTAACACAACAACAAACTCCATTAAAGCCTCCAACTTGATACCAACTCAACAATAATAATATAAAATCAACTGAGCATCTGTTATCAGGAGCTTACGGCTGCACAAAGTTGCGACTACTTCCCGACTCGGGACTCGAACCGACTTCGAGAACAGTTAACGGGCTTTCAAAGGGACAATGTCGTGATATCTTCACGATATTGTTGTTCTGTTAGTTTGTGGGTAGTTCTGATTTTAAATTCTTGTTGTTCGGTTTAGAATTGAATCGGAGAGTGAGAGTTAAGTTTTGAGTTTGAGAGCGAGATAAGCGAGAGTGCGGGTAGTGGGTGATCCGGGGGAGTTCTTTGATTTCAGACAAAAAGATTTTCAAATACATTGATTCATCATCTGCCTAGCCTTTACCCAACCAAGTTGGGTTCGGCTTCCAGTCTTACCGGATGCAGCTGAATACCAGTATTTGACAAGGAGCAACTGCCTATCTGACCTCCATAACCCAGTAACTGGGTAATACGATACCCGTTGGCAAGACTGGTTGTCAGACTTTCGGCCTTCTGACGACCCATAACGACTGTCAAAGATCCACAAATGACAGCCGGGACCAACGGCCAAGTGCTTTCCGAGGCACGGAAGAGTCTCGATATGTAAAGATGGTCACCCATCCATGGAACAACCCCCGCAAGCGTAGCTTAACTTGATGGATCGACCCATGCGGCTGTTGTTACTTAGCCACGAGCTACTCCAAATAAAAAAATAAAAAATACATTGATTATGCAGGCATTAGGTCCGCCTATTTAGGTTACAAGTTATCAAAAAAGAAAAAGTTCAAAGTTCCATTCTAGCAATTATTTTGGTACTGTATGAAAATAGTTTTACTTTGCTTGACTGGCTCGTCATTGATGACCAATCATTAACGGTCTAGTTTTACTTACCTACTAATGTCATTCTATTGTTTATCTTAGTAAAGCTAATATTTCGACATGACACCAAAAACAGAAAAAAAAAATAGTCATAAAGAATTAAATTAAAATTGGAATGAAGCCTGATTCAGACGTAACAAACAATTTTGATAACGGGATGTTATCGGTTCGTTTGGTTATTATTTTTCAGCCAGTAAGCTGAACCCAAAACAATACCCACTCAAAAGGCGTCAAAGACAGTCAAAATAAGAAACCTTAAGTAGGTACAAGTACTCTTAAGTCAGTTTTGTCAGTTAAGGCGAGTAATATGTGAACGATAGCGGCGGCACAGCCTTTGTTCGCGCGTGATCAAGGGGCCGGCGAGGGCTTTGATGATACTTCACTGCTGATCACAAGATTGGCGGCGTGGACCTTGAAGATGTGTTGTTGGGTAGCAGGATGTGGGTGTGTCAGTTGTGTTGCTGGTTTAATTGGAGTAGGCAATAGACCGTTATGAGGCAAGGAAAAATTATTTCAGGTGCTTTCTTGAACTAAATTATATTTATTTTGCAAAATATAATAACCTTGTATTTTTTTAGTGGCGTTCTTTTATGTCGGTACCGTTAATTTACTAATTTTTTTTGTTAATTCTAATCATCTACCTAGCCTTTTCCCAACTATGCTAGGGTCGGCTTCCAGTCTATCCGAATGCAGTTGAATACCAGTATTTTACATGGAGCTGCCTATCTGACCTCCACAACTCAGTTACTGGGTAACACGATACCCCTTGGTAAGACTGGTTGTCAGACTTTCGGGCTTCAGACGACCCGTAATGACTGTCAACGATCCACGAATGACAGCCGGGGTCAACAGCTTATTAATAGCAATAGCAATGGTTTGGCTAAAGCAAGTATGATTGTAATGTCCCCTGACAAAAATATTGCTACAATTAAATTGAACTAAAAACTAAACTATAAAACCGACCTCAATTACGAAATAAAACATAATTTCTGTCGTTAAAACATTTACACGAATTAAAACTTAGGCCCTTTCGTTAATTAGAAAAAGTCTCATAATACCAGAATTAGTTCTCAAACTGCCGTAAATTAGCTCATTTCGCAGACCTAGGCATTATTTAGTTTCTAGGACAATTCCCAGGACAATACATGTTTAACTTTAGAGGTAAACATAAGATTTTCTCTGGCTTATTAACTAAACAGACATGTAATATGTGCTAAAGCTAAAGCTAAAGGCGGTTAGTATATGCGTGCTACATGAGAAAATAATGTATTTCAAAACCTTTTCGTTTCGCGAGCACATACTTATTACATGTCTGAAAATTTAATTTTCATTCATAATGCCGACGGTGCGTTATCTGATAAATAAAAAGCTCAAACAGATAAATGTATCTAACGCCGGTAGCACACCTTCGCCGCGAAACCATCGCAGCGAAACCGCAGTAGTTCCAATTGCACTGACTCGCGTCATGTCTACGCGAATCCGATTCGAGTTTGAGCGATCTTATATGCACGGTTCCAATTGGTCGTTTCTAATGGAGAAGAACTGGCAAGAAACTCCACGGTTACTCTTTAAAAAATAATTGGCTTTTACAATATTTTCGAATTAGACAGTGTAGGCCTTTCAACAAGTACCAGGTCGGTACTTAACAAAATAGAAAATGTTCAACAAATCTACAGGCCACTCAGCCTACAACGCTCTCACATTCACAAAATACAAAAGATAAATAAGATAATAAAAATAAAAACCTATTTAACTAACACTTTGTGATTGCAGGCGTTGTTGTTATGTTAGATGTGTGTAATTTTAGTCCTAATAAAATACCTTAGGTACTGAAAATATTAAAAATAATACCACCGAAAATCTAATAAACTAATATACATTCCCGTTAAATATAACCCGTCAAAACAGACCCTTCGCTGACACATCAAATAGATACTGTTAAAATATTAGCACATCGTCCATTCGTCCGTCAGTAACGTAAACATTGCCAGAACCTTGTTAAGTAACCTTGTGAAAAACAGACGCCGGTTATAGTTACTAAAGTAGAATCACTTTTCTCTAAATTAAATTAGGCCTGGGATCTTATATTTTACTCAAAATATTTGGTTAGAAATAAAAGACGAATAGTATATTTGAGTAGATAATATCTTTACCATGGAGACTGCCGTCTTAACTACCTGCAGTGCGATTCTGTAAACCTCACGCTAAACTTCGAATCTGAATCCGCCGTGAGTTTCTTGATTGGCATTCTATAAAACTCGGTTGATACCCTAGCGCTATCCTTGCGAGCGTGTCAGCGAGCTGAACTAAATTGACCGTGAGATTTTGACTGTGTCAAAAAACTGAGTCGATATAACTTGACTAACATTTTGTTGACTGTGGTAGTCACTAGTACAATATGTGTCGCTTCGGAACTCACTTCACTTCGCAAGTAACATTCGCAATGTCATTTTTAACTATAAGCGAAGTGAGAGTGAATAGCGATGTGAGATGCGAGTTGTTGTTCGAATTTTACAGAATCGACGTACTGTTTCAGAAAATCTTGATCTATTTGACAGATTGGAAATCGGTAACAGTCTCTGAAGGATTTTTATCAACTTTTAGCCGTTTGCCATGCTAATTTAAGTATATACACTGCCATCTATTAAATGTATCAAGCTGTACTGAAACACCACCCCAATTGCGTAAAACATTTTCATTCACAATCCGAAGGATTTTGATGAATATTGAGATACAGCCTGGTGACAGACGGACATACAGACAGACAGCTGAGCCTTAGTAATAGGGTCCCGTTTTACCCTTTGGGTACGGAACCCTAAAAAACGTTTGCTCAACTACGCTACTGCTCAATTCTACAACATAATGTAGAATTGACAAAATGAAAGGCATTGCTATTGCAAGTGTGTTAGGCAATCAACCCGCAGGTTTCTTTCTGCCTATTCTCGCATATCAAATTATATCTATCTACCTAAGTAAAACAACCTTTTCCTCGAATATATTCACCAAACATTAAATCACTGCTCAACTTAACAACGGATCATTATTTCCACAATTACCAAAGAAGAACAGCCGAAACAAGTACACCTCTAAATCGTAAAACAAATAACCAATTAAATAGGAAAATAAAACACAATTAGAGTTGTGCAAGAACAGAGCTGGTTTCAGGCAGGCCGTAATATCGTAAAACGTAGAAACAGAACGACGGGAATATTTCGGCTTGCCTCATTATATGCAAATTTCTGTATATTAATAATGAGTTAGGTCAATAATGGTGTGTTCAGACACGAATAGGGGTAACACTGAAAGCTAGTACTAGTTTCAGAACTTTCAAGATAGTAAATAATACACAGGAAGTATTTAGTGGCATCTTTACCTAAATTGTTTCTTTCATTTATTGCTTTTTCATGCAAAATGGATAATTACGTAAAACTCTGTTGATCCATATTCACTAAAAGTTTATTCTGATGAGTATTAGGGCCACCATGATTATGCTAAACGAGATTTTAATGGTGTTGATGCCACATGAAGCCTCGCACATCTTATAAAGGAGTGCGCTAATCCGTGGAAACTGTCGTCTGAATATTAAAATAAATGAGGTTTAATAAACATTTACGTATCATTCCGTTATGGGGTGGTTTTATACATTTTGTTTTGCAAGTGGCCAAATTAAACGTATATAGGTAGGTACAGTCACGGACTTTAATTGATGAGCCACCTAGCACTGTTCGTATTTTAGCCGTGTAATGCAAATCGGGTGTATTCCGTTCCCGACACGCAAAGTCATGTCTTCGTATTAGAAGAAGAAAATTATATTTCATATCTTTACCGGTTGGCTAACTTGAGAGCCAGAACTACAAACTTGACAGCAGAGTGAATGCCCAAAGTCAACCAATTGCAGGTCTAGCAAATAGAGGTTGACTAATAAGTTCTCAATGATAAAAAAATAAAAATAAATACAATGTTGCATTAAGATTGTCAAATCTATCTGATACCGACCTCCTTTGAATCATAGCTCATTAACTCGTTATTTCTGAAAACTGAACTGAAGACAGTGACAGTTAAAATAACGATTGTCAATCGTTGCTAGGTTACTGTTGCGATAGTAACGTTAGCGTACGGAGAAATAATAATAGTCATTTCGACAAGTTCGAAAGTAACGTCTCTGACATTGATATTTTAACTGTCACTGTCTTCAGTTCAGTTTTCAGAAATAACGAGTTAATGAGCTATGATTCAAAGGAGGTCGGTATCAGATAGATTTGACAATCTTAATGCAACATTGTATTTATTTTTATTTTTTTATCATTGAGAACTTATTAGTCAACCTCTATGGATAAGACTATTTCTGATTAAAAGTAATTTATTTGTCATCTTGTTTACGAGCGTGCGATTTGAGTTCGTGTTTAATCGTGTAATCTCGTGAATGTATGAAACTGCAAAATTGAAAAGTTTGAACGTGGCTCATCAATTAAAGTCCGTGACTGTACGTCAAGAATAATGTCATTATTATGTCATTTCTGTTTGTAAAAAATGCACAAAAATACTCCCTAAATTAGATATACGGAATATGTATTATGAAAATAATAATAATAAAACCCACCTATTATTGTCCCACTGTAGGGCGAACTGCTTCTCATATAGAGAAGGCACGAGCATTAATCAACACACTTTCTCAGGACGTAGACGGTTTGTAGATATTAAAGACAAGTTTGACTGTAGATTGAGGCAGTATGTAAAGTAAGACAAAGTCTTACCCTACGTTGTCGAAGAGTTATCCAAAAAAAACGAGTCACTAGGTACTCTTCTGGTAGGTCACAGTAGGTACTCTACCGGTAACTCACCTGCCGCAACTATTCGCCTCTGAACCGGTCTTAGCATGGCACACGATGTACTCAAACATACCTTGTTAATATAATAGCAATATTAAACACTGTTATTTCAAAATTCGCAATTCGAGGCCTGTTTAGTTTTCGACATGCGATTTTGAGTAAAAAATTAATAGTACCCTGTCGGTATGAAATATTAATAGTACCCTGTTGGTAATAGGAGCGTTTATTATCATTTATTTTGTGCGGAATGGCGATAAATTATATATTTTATTTGGAAAATGTTTTAACCGGTATTTCGGTTAGTCCTTGGGTTTTGGTTAAACTATTTGAACGAGCTTTATTTTTTGTTAATTTTTAATTTAACGAACACGGGTTTTAAGTTTGAACTTTCAAGTTTTTAAAATTACCTATTTTACTTTAGAGCTCACATTGGAAGCAATTTACTTGTCTAATGGAATTTTAAAATCCACGAACTAAATGAAAATTACTAAACCGTGTAAAAATATTAAACCGCATCTACGGTTTAATATTTTTTTGTTGGAATATTTCATAGATGAGGATAACACGTTTAGAAAAATATAGATAAAACCTTTTGCTAACACCCTAAAATTAAAACTTCAATCAAACACTAATCTACGCTAAAACACAAGCCATTTAAAAACCTCCCATTTAGTACAAGACCGATTCTCAACAATATCTCCCACAAAATCAATAGAACACACTTCAAATCAACTTTGCCAAAGTAAACATCCGTTTCGCCAAACTCGCAAATCCGGGCAAAGTATCGCAAACAAAATAAAGCTAACGTTTGGAGCAACCGTTTCCTA
The DNA here is from genome assembly GCA_947363905.1 of Lithophane semibrunnea. NCBI lineage: Eukaryota > Metazoa > Arthropoda > Insecta > Lepidoptera > Noctuidae > Lithophane > Lithophane semibrunnea. Next base: position 15,580,033 of record OX376200.1, read on the forward strand.
AATCGCGGCACCGTCGCCATTGTACGGTGCCGTTATTTATTTATACCACACAAACAGGTGTGTTTCATGAAAAAAGGCTTAGCTACCTGTAGCGAGGGGCTGCCTTCAATGTGTCTGATTTAGATGCTATGTGATGTTGAATTTGTGGAAGTTATTCTTTTTTTTTTGTTGGTATTGGGTGAGACGAATAATGGTGTTTGTTTAGCGGGATTAGGAAGACTGATAGGGAGTTATTAAAAGGATTTTTTTATGTTACTCAGTCTGTTTGAATTTTTGCTCATATTGATGGTATAATACGTTTTTCATAATTTCATAGGTTGGTACATCACTCAAAGCTCCAAGCTCGCTGGTCCGGTTAGAATGGAAGCTGACCTCAACTTGGTTGGGAAAAGGCTAGGCAGATGTTGATGAGGTGTGGTACCTACGTCACTCAAAGTGTCGGCGAGTTACAGCTTCATATTTTTTTTTAATGTTAGCCAATACTGTCCCACTGCTGAACAAAGGCCTCCCCCGAATCCTTCGACGAATTCTTTTCCAGGGAAGCCTCTAAATCCAAATAAATAAGTAAAATACTTTTTAGGGAAATAGATTTTATGTTTGGATTTTATAATTGAATCCTTTTAGAATATACTAGCAAATAAGCTCAGTTTACAATACCAAACCAATTCTTAAATTAACTAAATCGAAATAAAAATCGTCCAAAACAATATCAATTACAAAGCTCAATGTGCCTAGCCTTTTCCCAACTATGTTGGGGTCGGCTTCCCGTCTAACCGGATGCAACTAAATACCAGTATTTAAACATGGAGCGACTGCCTATCTGACCTCCACACCACATCCCAGTAACTGGATAATACGATACCCATTGGTAAGACTGGTTGTCAGACTTTCGGGCTTCTGACGACCCGTAACGACTCTCAAAGATCCTCGAATGGCAGCCGGGACAAACGGCCGGCAAGCGTAGCTTAACCTGATGGATCGACCCTTGCGGCTGTTATTACTTAGCCACGAGCTCCTAAGAACTATTATCCAAAATCCTTACAAATCTCAATTATAAAACTATTATCCAAAATCTCCATTACCATTCAAAATGCAACGTAACCTCACAATTTAATAAAAGGATTTCACTCTTAGCAAACTATTCCACCAATTTCCAGGTCGCGTGTGTTTAGGCGATAAATATGATGTAAATGCTTTAGTAAAATCTAGAAATAAGTCTTGTATTAATTAGCTGAGTTAAATATGGTTAATTTATGCATGTTTTCGAGGCAGGTATGCTAGGGCGGGCTAAAATATTGTTGGTTCCAAACTGTCCTGTATGCGATTGAATGAAAATTCATGTTTCTGTCGTTTATTTAGTTTAGGCATTTTTGTGTTTTCGATGTAAATTGTGTGTTTTTGATACATATTAATAGGTAAGGTTATTTTAATGTCAAATAATAAAATTGGTGTAATTTTTTATAAGAAGTTTTCGTTTTTCCTTTGAATAAATATCACAGTTGGTGATACTTTATTCACATTACAATCTAGCGTAATATAGCCTTTATTTATAAAAGTTACTTTAAAAGAGACCTTTAAACGTCAATAATGTATGGTTAAACCATCGCTAATCGTTACTTAACTTTATAGCAACGTTTATAAGTAAACCCCTAAGGAATTTAAATTTAACTTGCACTGCTGAGTAATTATACAAATAAGAAATCGTCCATTAACGTCTTTCTTATTCACTTAATGTTAAATGGAAGACACCTTGATCCACGTGTTTTTTTTAAATCCATACTTCCTTACTTCCATACTAATATTATAAATTCGAAAGTAACTCTGTCTGTCTGTCTGTCTGTCTGTCTGTATGTTACCTTTAAACGCCTAAAACACTGAACAGATTTCGATAAAATTTGGCAAGGAGATAGATGGCATCCCGGGGAACGACATAGGCTACTTTTTATCGACATACCAGAAGCTAGTATTTAATATTTCAAGCGCCAGTTGATGAGACACAATCTAAACAAGATTTTACGACGCAGCATCATTTTGACTCAAGATCTCGTCATTGTCATAAACATAGGCTTCCCGAGTTCAAATATTCTCCATATTATGCACAAGAGTCAAATCGTAAATATTTACGTGTGATCATTCAAATGATAAAGTCTAGACACACGCAAATTACCTTCTTAAGTGCTTAGCAATACGACTACTTTCGTATTACTGCATATTTGTTGACTTTTTCTGTTTTTTCATCCTGTTCGGATACAATAAAGAGTTATCTATCTATCTTGATGGTTATCTTAATCTAAATTACCATTTTTTTTAACGCTCTGCGCACTTAGTATATTCACAATATAAACGGGTTTTGTCGGCGGAAGAATAGACAAATGACAAATAAACAACCACAATCTGTAATTTTGTCTATTCTTCCGTCGAGAAAACGCGTAGAAAACCCGTTTCTATGCTTTTCATGCTACACGTGCTGTGGTTACAAAGAAAAATGGATAAAAGCAACAGAAATGTTACGTTTAAAACAGTTTAGAAATGTCAATTTATTTTTAAATCTAAGGCTTCTACTTCTGGTTTCATTGGTAGCCAGTTAAAAAATAAAAGAGTCAAACTCCACGCCAATACCGCGAACAGACCTCAGATCCTAATAGGTGTCCCATTTTACCCTGGAATGTGTCCAATATGCCAGTGTGACCTCACCTCAAGGGTCACGGCCCTCCGCCCTTTATTTATATTCGCTGGAAGGGCACGCTTTTATGGGATATCGGCGTTATGGCGATTTCCGCGCGCCTTTTTGAGTGGATGGGCATTGAAGCTGAAAGAGGCGAATTTGGAATTGTACCTTTTTTTTCGCTGCTGTAAAGGTAACTCTGTCCAGTGGGTCGGAAGCTGGATCACGAAATTATGGACGGGAATAGTTGGTTAGTATAATTCATATAAACGCTTACATTCTATTTTATCTTAAAAACATTGATATTTTAACATTTATTTTTTCTATTTTTAAAACTGTTATTACGTGCGGCCTGATCCTCACTAGCAGTTTTTATTCGACTGTGCAACAGCAAAGACAGGATTAGGATATTTTAGCATTTTTTTATCAGTTCAAACTTGTTTAAAAGGGTCAATTTTTATATGAACTTGAAAACTCTCCCGGTTCAACAATTTTTAAAGGCTTATCTCTCCATTAAGTCGAGCAAAAAGATAAGGTGTATAAGTTTTTTAAAGTATATTTCAAAATGGCGACTTCTATAATGAGAACAAAAAAATCTTGTTACTTACATAGAGCAAGAATTCTTAATTTTATTTATTTTATTTTGCTTCCGTAACATGAAACAAAAAAAACCAAATGGCTGCCACGCTCAAAGACAATGAACAAACTGTCTGCGTTTGTGTTTTATTTATTCCTTTTATGACTTTTCAATATAAATTCCATTCTGTGGCAGCTGAAATAAAATGCCGCCGCTCGTTTCATGATATTTGGATACAAAATAGATATTTCTACTGGGGGTACGAGTATTTGAAAGGCGATCTGATTCCTACTTTACAAATTATTGGACGCATCCAGTCAAGTATAATTAAAAAATTGCAACTGAAACGGTTGAAAACTCTTCCACATCAATCCTTTTGCACATCAGCGTAATTGGAGACATCTACCTACGTCTACTTAGTTCTAGAAATGAGATTTTCTCTCTAGAGTGTGCCTAAACGAGTGAAGGTAAGTACTAAGTCAGCCGCGGTACCTACCTGCTGACTGGCTAATATTTTCATCACGACAATGAGCTGATTTCCGTATCGCTAAATTACACTAAAACTATCGCGGCCTGCAACTAAGAAAAAATCCAGAATCAATGACGATCAACGATAATTTTTCACGCGCCAATGTTCATTTGTTTCTTCTTTACTGTAAGCAACTGTATTTGCAAGCCAAATCGAAATTTAAATAAAATCTTTGATAAGTTGCCTCCTTGGTTGTTATGCGTTGAAGTAATTCCATTTTTAAATAACATGCCAGATATGGGTTATCATAGTAATTTATTTGGCCGCTAAACACGACAGATATGGATTTTCATAGTAACATTGCCGGCCGGGCATTGTCACTTGTTTTTACCAGTACAGCAATTTCAATTTATCTCATAGAAGGTTGTCGAAATAATGCTTGAATTTCTAAGTATGTTTGAGAAAATCATATTTATTTCTGTAAAATTGGTTCAAAAAACCATTTTTACCCGTCAAAAATCCCTCCTAAATCACCTTACAATCCTTTATTCAACTACAGTGATACAATATGTCTCGATCGCCTGTCCAACTCGCTTAGCACTCGCGTGTTCCTACTAACATTAACAACAATTACACATATTACTAATTCACACATAAACATTAAAGAAATAAATAACAGCACGCGAATCTTAATAACTGTGTTAGATAATGTCGTTTAAATTGTATATTGTGTACGACGATGGTATGTACAAAGTATGTCTACTTAAAATCTTACTTTATACCTACAAACATTCATAAACGCACGTCTTGTTCCCATGAGGATAGGCAGAAACTACAGAGCGCCATCTGCTACGATCCTTACATACTCCTTTTGCGTCGTTTACGTTCATACATATGGCCATACACGCACGCCGGTTGCGAGCACTACGCGCCTAACCTTTGTGAAGAATATCACCAATAAGGTCACTATATTATGTCTTTCTAGGGCGTACCCTCCTGGTGTTGCCACTCACATCTGCCTTGTCTTCGCCTTCCATTCATCATGCCCATACGGTCATGTTGAGATGAGAAAAGAAGAGAAGTAGTACCTAGTAGTCCTTAGATGGTATCATCTAAGGAATATGAAAGCTTTGGGTGACGTTTGCGTATTTCGACTTAAAAGGATTATAATAAAATTCTCAAACAAGCTTGAGGGCGTCCTAAATCTATCAAAAATCGGCTCATAAAAGCACCTATAATAGACCCCAGAACGAATTTAGGCCAGACGAATTTTATAGTGCACAAGTGTGTGCGCAGGCACAGATGCACTCTCTCTTCCCTCAGTCTCATAGTCCGATGGGACGGCAATCCGACACGGCCGGAAAGAGATCAGACACAGAGCTAACAGCTAAACGTGCTTTCCATCACAACGGCAATATCCAAATTCCGGGCTGTTACTAAGAAATTTCGAATGGAAAAGTCCAATAACACTTTGCCCGACCCGGAAATCCGACCTGAACCCTAGCAGCAGTCGCGCTTCTGACTACGAGACCACCTACATCTACATAATATATACCTACTTCACTTATTATAACAGTACCTCCCCGAGGCCGAAAATAATAGGTAAAACCAAACTTAGGTCTCACAATGAGAAATTAAAACATGAAACTACAAGTAAAAGTCAAGGTGATAGATAAACCTCATTACAGCTAACACCGCAAAGTCTAAGATCTTAATCTTTACACAAATGACAAAACTGTAACACAAAGACAAGAAATAAATAACTTAAAACTACTATCTTGTATGTAATCTAAGTTAGCTAGTGGTAAAACTGTGTGAGGAAATAATTTTCGCGAGGGGCGGCGACCAAAGTTGTATTAGACTGAACGGTTTCTTGGATATTCCTATTTCTTTATTATTTAGGTTTACTATTTCATATATAAGGTGATCCGGCAGAGAACCAAAGTTGTCGACATAGCTCACAGAATAAGCAAGCTGAAGTGGCAATGGGCCGGCCATATAAGCCGTAGAACCGATGACCGTTGGGATAGACGTGTTCTTGAGTGGAGACCGCGAATTCGCAAACGTGAGATAGGACGCTCTCAGGCTAGGTGGAGCGACGATCTGCGCAGGGTAGCTGGTAGCAGCTGGATTAGAGTTGCTGAGAATCGAACTGAATGGCGTGCAATTGGAGAGGCCTATGTCCAGCAGTGACTGCTAGAGTCTTATGATGATGATGATGATTTAGGTTTAGATTGTTATACAGCACTAAACGGATCTAAACCACTTGAAACATCAAAGCATTGCGTTTCCAATTTAAAAGAGACTTTTAGAAAGCTTCATTCATCTTAATGGAATTTGAAGGTGAAACTTATATTGTGAACATTTCAAGCGTTTACGCTTGAATTCTTATTATTTGCAGTAATTTATTAGTGCAAATAATAAGAAATTCCTGACATTGTTATTTGTTATTACAACTGCAATGGCTTTCATTTGACAGTTCAACAACATTTATTGCGTTATTTAAGTTATTGAGCAGACAATTTTTACAAACATATGTAAAGCCATAGATTCAATTCAATTTCAATTTATTTATTTATTTAATTAAATAGTGCATATTTACAATATTAAGCCTTATACTAAAGTGGTAGGTATAAAATAATGGTTCGACCTGAACTAGGATAAACCTGTATCTCAGGTGTCAGAAGTGCAAAATTACAATAAAATTTTCTACAATTGATGGTAGACATAACTAGTGGGTAACTTAACAGACTAATGATAGGACAATACTTAATTAAAAATAATATTTAACTTAAAACAACCAGTAACTTTTCTGTGTCATCATAAGACAGATTTTGTAACCAAGATGTAATAACATTTTTGCATTGTACCGTTCTTAATGCAGACATAGACAAAATTTTGTTTACTTTATTATACAAAAATGGGCCTAAGAAAATAAAAAATCTATACATAAACGAATGTCTTAATCTATAATTATCCATACAGATGTCTTTACGTCTTTTATCAGTGACAACTCTATTGTATGGCAATTTAGAGTGCTGTTTTAATAAAGTATTCATAATGAATAACTGCCGCACTGTCAGAACATTGAAAGATTTATATAAAAGTTGGGTCGGGAACAAGATACGCCGGAATGTGGATACTTTCAAAACAGCTCTTTGCGCGCGCTCCAGTGGTAGTAAAACTGTTAGATGTTGTTAGATGTTAGATTAGCAATAATATCCTACAAAATCATTCAGATTGTGATTAAAAGTGTGTTACAATAAGAGTGCTGGCCTTTTTTTTTTTTTTTTTGAGGGTGGGAAATCATCCAATGACTTCTCCCGCTCTGGGTGGAGCGGAAGGGCGTGTCAGACTTTTACTGACTAAAACCCACCCGTGTTCCTTCAGTTGCCTGTTGCCAAGGTCCCGGTATCCCTTTCGGACTAACCCGCAACCCTGGCAGGCATCGGTCCTAGCGGACCCCGCCAATTGTGCTGACATCTCTTTGAGGCGCGCGTGGAACACGACGCGCCATCGACCCGGGCCTGGTCCTGATCGGACGGCGAGCTACCCATTGCTCGCCGTCCGCAAGCCCGCGCCTATGGTGGCCGGGAATCCGCCTGGGATTCCCGACGCCCAGGGCGTCTCCAGCGGCGGCGGCGGTTAGGGGCGTGAGGGCGCAAACTTTGCCTCTCCCTCACGCGTTCCGCCTCCTCCTTCGCGAGCATTACTGCTTCGCAGAAGGAGGTGTAAATAATAAATTCTACTAAACCTTAAGAGTGCTGGCCTGGCTAAGGTTTAGAATTTATGTAGAGACACAATCGTAATCAATACCACCTAAAATTATACTTCCGATTAAAATAATATATGGAAACAAACTTCGTCACGAAGGAGCAGTGGTGGCCCAGTGGTAACGGTGACGGAGTTGTAGGTCGTAGGTTCGAACCCTGACAGGCGCTTTACGTGCGTTACACTCTCAAAACGTTGAAGGAAAACATCGTGAGAATACTGGCATGTCCTAGAACCAAAAATTCGCAGACATGTGACATCTACCGCACAGGGCACGCGTGGTGGATTACAGTCCGCTCCCTCTCACAGAGAGGAGGCCTGTGTCCCAGCAGTGGGAACATTATAGGCTGATTATGCTTATGCTTCGTCACGACGTTAAATTATTTAATAAAATAGTTAAGCGGAATAGGTTACTAAATATATCAGCGTCTATTACGCTGATATATTTAGTAACCTATTCCGCTTGACTATTCTTCAAGAGTCATAAAAAACCCTGTAAGAAACACACTCTGCGTCCAGCGCTCGGTGTGGAAACACGTCGCGTTCTGGTTTGCAATTGGTCAATCGTCATCCTGAAGATGCCTCGTTGAGAGGTGAAACACGTGTCGATTTCTTACAGAGTTTTTTATGACTCTTGAAGAATAGTCAAGCGGAATAGGTTACTAAATATATCAGCGTCTATTGTATTTTATAATGGATTTCCACAAAGTCACCCCTGAATCAATTAACTATGTTAAATTATTTCTTAAAACACATAGTCCACAGCGTAAAGACACTAACGCAAGACAAAAAGCACCATTTAATCCAATAGCCGTACTAAGTTGAGTCTCGCCTGTGCTCGGGACATTAACACGCTCATACATCTGGCCAAGCGATGCTAATCTGATGACCTACATGCTGAGCCTCCTAATTGGGCGGCTTTGTACTACCCGATTATGTATCAGTTGCGATTTATTTCTATTGCCTTATGGGTGTACTGCCAAGAAAAATTTGGAGGCGAGACCGTGGTACGGAATATGGATGGCTTGGTAATGTGTAAGTTTTTTGAATTTGGTTTACGTTGATTTTATGATAATTATTAGTTATTTATTTAGTTTTCGACAAAAAAAATTTCAATCTGCCTAGCCTTCTCCCAACTATGTTAGGTCGGCTTCCAGTGTAACCGGATGCAGCTGAATACCAGTATTTTACATGGAGCGGCTGCCTATCTGGCCTCCACAACCCATTATCTGGGTAATACGATACCCATTGACAAGACTGGTTGTCAGATTTTCGAGCTTCTGACGAACCGTAACGACTGTCAAAGATCCTCGAACGACAGCCGGGACCACGGGCTTAACATGCTTTCCGAGGCACGGAGGAGTCTCAGTATGTAAAGATGGTCACCCACCCACGGACCAACTAGCTAGCTACTAGCTTAACCTGATGGATCGACCCGTGTGGCTGTTATTTCTTAGCCACGAGCGCCTCCTTTTCGACGATGAATAAAAATACTGGCAAGAAAAAATAAAAAGTTAGAAAGACAAATAAAAAGTATTTATTAGGACTTGCATAGGAAGACCACAAACTAAAAAGTAAGTTAATTAAGTAAGCTAAGTTGATTTTATCATCCCACTGCTACACTTGCGATTTTAGCTCCTACAAGTCAAAACCGCATCGATATACTTTTAAACTCTTATAAACTTAACGCAAGTAACAAGTTGTCGCGATACGTTGCCAGCTTTCTAAAAACTTTTAAAACAAGAACCATTTAGCTTGGTCGAGTTATGAATTGTCCAAAATATGTGCACAACCACTCTCGAAGTTTTACGTTTTTAAAAAGAAACTTAGTCTTTGAAAACTTGAAACATTTCAGTTACTCCTTGTTCACGATATTACTGACAGTATTTAATTTTAGTTCATATATCATCTTAAACATCCAAAGTTTTTCATTTATCATTTATACAATACATGATATTAGCAAAATAGCTCCTTGAGTGCTCCAAACTACTTTTCTTACGAGTATATGCTAACTACAATATTATAAATGTTTTAAAACGAAAGTGAGTTTGTTTGTTTGTTTGTTTGTTACGCTTTCAAGCTAAAACGGCTGAACAGATGTGGATGAAATTTGGCACATGGGTAGGCCATGACCTGGAAAAGTACATAGGATACCTTTTATCCCGATATTCCCACGGGATCTAGACTTATGAGGGTGAAACCGCGGGGCGCAGCTAGTACCATTATATTATGCAAAATGAAGTCACTTTTCATGTCTGTCTGTGTGACCACGTTATTCTTCTAAACCACCATAGGTACCTACGTGTATAGCTCGTACGATAGTATGAAAGTTACAAATCAAAAAGAAATCTCGATCTTTGACAAGTCGTAAAAACCATGCGAAGTAGGGGCGGGTCGCTAGATATGATAAACTAGCGACCCGCCCCTGCTTTGCACGGGTTTTTTAACCAAAACTCTTTCGTAAACATCCAACATCCAAGCAAAGGCAAGTGCATAACAATTCCATTTCCTATGATACCTAATTAGCGCCTATTATTATGTTAGTTTTGCTAAGTCCGGTGCGAACTTTGCACTCTGAACCGTTTTCTTTTTGCTTTAAGCAGTTTCCGCCTTCGTAGCCTTTATTGCTTTTATCTTTTATCTTATCTTTTGTAATGTGAAAACTTTCTTTTTTTGCGAATATTTAGATTAGCTTCAGAATATTGCGAGGTGTATTATGTTTTTGTGGGTAGTTAAATATTTGGTTGTTTTAGGTTGTTAAACGGTAAAAATGGTCGGAAATATGGGCGTAACTTGTGTATTATTTCGTTTTTACAGCTGAGGAAGTTATTAGATTGGTTAAGTTTTTAAGGTAAAGAAAATATACAGTGTCTACTTGCATTTTAATCGTGGGTAAATAATAACAGCTACGCTTGCCGGGGTTGGTCCGCGGATGGGTGACCATCTTTACATACTGAAAACTCCTCCATGCCTCGGATAGCACGTTATGCCGTTGGTCCCGGCTGTCATTCGTGGATCTTTTACAGTCGTAACGGTTCGTCAGAGGCCGAAAGTCTGACAACCAGTCTTACCAGGGGTATCATATTATCCAGTTACTGGGTTGAGGAGGTCAGATAGGCAGTGGCTCCGTGTAAAATACTGGTATTCAGCTGCATCCGGTAAGACTGGAAGCCGACCCCAACATGGTTGGTAAAAAGCTAGGCAGATTGATTACTTGTTTAGTAGCAAGAGTGAAGACAAAATATGAATTGCAGCATAGTTTTGCTTTCAGAGTAGTTCCATGTTTTGTATGACAGACTTTTTGCTATCTAAAGTGCACTTACGGGATTTAAAGTTAAGGTCTTATTTTGCATGCACTTTGTAACCGACTCACTGGTTTACCGATTACGTATTGCTGACATTAGGACATTGAGAAGGTAACAGGTGCCTGTGATTCGAGAAAGAAATGTATTTGAAAACTGGTTAGCCTTTTCTTTCCGTGAGCATACACGTCAACGTGTGTTCCAAATATGTTTACAGCTCAAGAGTTTAGATCAATAAAATTCTCCAAATCGTTTGAAAATTGCACACACATTTCTGCCATCGTAATTTGTGATTGTGACTCCGGCCTAAACCCTCCAATTTCCGGCCAGTTTCCCCCACACTCCACATTTGGGCAAAAGCGTACATTTTTAAACGCGATACGACAAACAAAATACTACATTTTACCGACGAAAATTCTCGCCCCAATTCGCGAGCACAGGCTTACTGGACTAATAACAAGGGGAATAGAAGCTTATTGCCTTGAAATTAAGGTGGGATTTCCTTTGTGTGCTGCTGTCCTTTGACAAAAAGGTTCTGAAGCCATCGTGTCTAATGAGGCATGTAGAAAAAAAAGCACTAGTGTTTTTTTCATTTTCCCTTTTGGCCCTTGGGCTGTTTATTTAAGAGGAAAGGTTGATTCAATATTAGCGAGGTTAAGTGCCACCTTATTGATAGGAAACCTGTTTTTGGCGTATTGTGGAGCATAGGGCCATCGGAGATGTTTTAGTTAGATACTTGTAAACATAAAACGGACGTCAAAGGTAAATTTTTACCGATAAATAACAAAAAAGAATCGTCAAAATCGATTCATAATTGGCGGAGTAATCGGATATCAAACAAAAAAACATTCCCAAGAATTGAGAACCTCCTCCTTTTTGAAGAAGTCGGTTAAAAATAAAACATATTGTGATTGATCGTGTGTTTCGCAATTAAGGCGCTGTTTCTTGGTACAGCATAAAACACACTGCTACCATCCTCTTCGTCTCGTCACTTTTGTGACTTTTACAAGTAAATTTTAAAGCTTTCGTTTTCGAGTTAAACTCAGGAGACTTGTTGCAAATGATTTTTGACAAATGTTTCAAAAACTCTCGTTTCAAGCTCTAGATCACACCCACCCATACGAAATCGAGTATCGTTAATCGGATAACCATCGGCATATGCCAAAAATGTAAAATGCCAATGCAGGCCGCAAGCCTACAAACCTATTTCAACAACTAGGTATAAAACCATACCAGGAAAATACATGTATTTTCCTTCCAATCCCATTGCAAAAAAAGTAATAAAATAAATCTGTTTTTGGCAAATACTCAAGATAATGCAACGAAAAACATGTAGCTCTACTTATTACAAAATAAAAGAAATATTGCCTCAGCTGGTTATTGCCCTGGGCGGAGTTTTTGGTGTGAGCTATTTTAATGCTCGTAAAATATGATATTACTTTTGCTTTAAGATTTTTGGCTTAGAATGAGCCTATGTCATATCCCGTGTCCTGACCAAAAGCGACGGTCGAACAAGTAAGCGATTGTTTGTATTATGACGTATCAACGCGACTTGATTGATCATGCGAGTACGTCATATTCATCTAAAAGAGCGTGACAATAGCATACTCGCGCCTTAGGTAATATACTTTACCATGTCGACTTATTTGAGATCTCTTCTGGAAAAATATCACCATGAAAACTTTGGTGAAGTGAGCTGTCATTACGCCTGATGCTAGGATACTAATGAATATCGTTTTCCAAAAAGTATTAAATGATGAGAAAAGTAGTAGATCTATAACTAGCTATGACGGCCGAGAAGACTTTGAAAAAACTGTCTAAAAACCAAAAAACACGTCAAAAAACAATCAAACACGCACAATTCACTTCAAATGCACAAAATATTCAATTCAACTCACCAGAAACCATTCAGAATTTACAAAACGGGACCCTAAACCGTCCAAATGTAGGACAATAGACCATTGATCTATAAAGGTAGCGGAACAATACGGACAAACGAACCGACGAGGCATTTTCTTCGCAAAAACGATGTCGCAGTCGAAATCGTCCGGTGAATCAACTTGGAAATGTCAATGGGAAATGTACCGAGTGTTGTGGGCAAAGATGAATATTCTATTTGTATTGATAAGTCTGTTTTCCTGTTAAAATGTTTGAGAGAATCTGTTTTTCAGAAAATTAAGAAAACCCAGTAATATTATTTATAGTTCTTTATTTTCTCCTTCCATTTATGTATTACTAGCTGCGCCCCGCGGTTTCATCCACGTAAGTCTTGATCTCGTGGGAATATCAGGATAAAAAGTATCCTATTTCCTAGTCCAGGTCATGGTCTACCCATGTGCCAAATTTCATCTAAATCCGTTCAGCCGTTTTAGCGTGAAACTGTAACACATAACACATAAACAAAAATTATACTTCATGCAACGCAACGGAGTAAAAGAAAAGTAAAAATAAATAGCTTCTGTTTTCTCAGATATTGTTAAAGTTTTTGCAAATAGGATTTCTGAGGCCGTAGGTGCTGCTTAACAATTCAGTGTTAAACTTCAAACATTAAAACAACGACTTTCTTTTTGAAGTCGAATGTGTTACCTCTGTCTTTTGGGCTTATCTATTCTAAAATTTTTGCCGTCGGGGCAGAGAAGGATGCCCAGTATTTCAACTGAGTTTTTTTGAGAACACAAGTAAAGGAATTACTTTTAGTAATGACTATAGGCAGTATTCTTACAAGCTGTTTTTCTCAAATTGACTCATAGGTATATCTAAGGTAAACGAATTTGTTGACGGTAGGCAGTTCCTTTCACAAAAACCACACCGTCTGTCTTTTTAAGATTCCATTAATGGCCTACAAAGGAGACCCATATTTAGCAGGAAGCAGCTACCAGCCCTCTGATATTAACGTCGAAAGTTCCATTTTCCCTTTCAGCAAAGCCCGCCCAAAAACATTGAAAATGTGTAAAACATTCTAACAAAAAACTTGGTCAAATATTTTGACTGACAGCGCAAACTCAGCCTATTGTGTCTGGCGAACTATGACCGAAACCAAACAATGACATCGCACATCAATCTGGTTCTAACCGGTTGGCGTGACAGCGGCCATTAATATAGTGCCGGGACGTCGAGGGGAAATGCGGGGGGGCGGGGACACAAACATGGAGGATTTGTTTTGGCGCGCTCCGAAATACGATTAATTGATACGGAACACGCTAACGTGGTGTTATCCCGTTTTCGATATGCGAATTTGCGAGCGATTACGTAAACGGTTCTTGTATGATTGCTATTTGGGGTAATGGAGGGCCTGGTGGTGTCTATAAATCTGTTTAGTTTATTTTATGGCAACATTAGATGTCAAAGCCTACGGAAGAAGGAAAAGCAAATGATAAAAAAGTTAATTCGTTTTATGTTCACTTTATGGTCCTTATACCCGAGTCGCCTACAAATAGCAGGGAAATTATCTAGAAGTTCATAAATAAAACCTAACCTCATTTTTGGTAGACACATCTGCAAAAAACAGATTTGAGTGACTGCCATTTATTCTAGGTAGAATAGAAAAGAATATTGTAACTTCCATTAAACTACACTTAACTTAAATATTTTCAAACTCTTTTCTTAACCACAAAACAGTTTTATAACTGTCAAAATTACTAAATAACTAAGAACCCCCTATTAACAGCACGGAACCCCACTAAAAGTGTCACATTAACGTTCAAAACATAATAAGTTTGAAAGTCATTTAACAAAAAAGTTGTTTCAATTCTTTTGCGTGACTTCGCTGAATGGAATGACACCTATTGAAGAAATCGTTAAGAATTTTATAAATAAGGAAACCAACTTGAAGGTCACGCAGCCATCTTTGTAAAGGCTTTCATTTAATTCTTTTTTTCAGCGATATCGGAGAATGTCACACGGTGTAGGTTCGTTTTTTATTTATTTTGGCTCGAAGGACCAAAAGTCGTGTTTTAACAAATGAACATCGTGATTTTCAGAACAAAACTATACTTTGGTAGAAAATGATGACTCTAATTCACATAGTCGCATACCTGCGATCATGCTGCATGTTGCTGTAGCTTTAATTATCTGTTTTTTTATATGATTAAGTACCTAAATTTGTTTAAGACAAGTAAATGATACTTATTCAAGTTATGCAAGAGCGGAGTCGCCTAACACAGGTACATTTGCTTAAAAGGAGGCTCCAATCACTAGGTTAACTTGCTAAAATAATAAACAAATTTTTCATTTTTCAAATGATACTATGTTAAATAATAAGTAGGCACTGTAAATGTTCTCTGCTAAAGGAATCCTTAGATCATGCAGGGCTGGTAGAAAAATAACTCTAATATATAATATACATAACCCTAATTGCGTAACACAAGATCAATCACAATCTAAATCATTTTGAAGGATATTACTCATCCATTGCTTGATATGTTCAATAAATTTGTCTTCTTCGCAACGTAAATAACTCAATGAATGTTGTTGAACTGTCAAAATGAAACATTTATGTTTTGTTTTGCATAATGTAAATGATTTTGCATACTGTTGTATAGAATCATTTTTTTCTAACTGAACAGACAGCTGTGCTGCTGGGGAGTTTGTTGCGCCACTTCTTCTTCCCAGCTAAAGCACTAGGAAGTGGTGAAGGGTGAGCGTATCGGGGGACTGTCTTATGTAATTTTGTCGTTCGAAAAGTGCTAATTCTCAGCCTAATTTAATTATATGACTTTTTATTTTGATTCGATCACTCAAACGATTATGTGATTGGCGCTTAAAAGTGAGCACGACTTCTTGAAATAAATAGCGAAAATTCAGTATTGCTTCTTATTTTATTATGTATCGCCTACCTCATAAATTCCTACTATTAATAGTTTTATCATCTGACATTTTCTGCTTCCGTTCAATACCTACCTATTAATAACTGCATCTGTAAGATATAAGCTTGTAGGCAGAAAGGCAATAATAATATTTATTATGTAGGTCATATAATTTCCTTTAGCTCAGAAATGAGATAGATATCGTATAAAAATATTCTGTGGCAGTTTAATTAGTGCGGGAGAGTTAGGCATTCTTCATATTGTTTATGATATAATAATAATGTTATTATGTGAAGGAATTGTACGTTGAGGATACAGTCAGAATACTTTTTTCGGTAGTGTAAATTTTATGTAGTTAGTACCTGCAGTGGAGAACTTGTAAATCTATATACATACATATAGATACAATAGATACAAATAAATAAAATTGTCTGTCAAAATAAAAGCTTTTAACTATAAGCATTTATGAAAATATACGGTACTTATAACAAAAAGCTAATCTCCGAAACGGCTGGACCGATTTTGACGGGACACTGGCAGACAGCTGATGCTATAAGAAGTAACTTAGGCTACTATTGTTTTAGAAAAAGAAGTAGGGCGGGCGAAGCCGCGGGAATCAGCTAGTAGGTACTAAGAATAAACTCAGCGAGTTTGCGCTCATATGCGCGGGCCCAATGATAAACTGAAACCGACTATCTTCATTAAAATTTCATAACTAAAATTAAGTCAAAGTCAAAGTCAAACAATTTATTTCAAATAGGCACATAAAAGGTACTTTTGAACGTCAAAAACAAAAAAATAGAACTGATTCTAGTTGCCCCTTCCAAAAGGTAGTTTTCGTATGGAGAAGAATGGGCACGAAACTCCACCGTTACTCTTTTAAAAATGTTTTACAATATTTTGTATACATGAATTATATTATTATATGTGATTATTTTGTCCTTTAAGCCTTTGAACTAAATACACATACTGAAAAGTCAACAAACTTTCATTACAACCTTGATTTAACTATTTCAGACCAGAATATAACCCGAACATACCAAAAATAGCCAACCAAGTCGCAGATTCTCGCGATAAGACTGAACTAAAAAGTTACGTCATCGAATCCTGAAACTTGACGCCTGAAAGACATTTTTTCGGCCTGAAACCAGCTATTCAGGCGAAGTGACGTTATCGGGCGTTTGTCGCACGACTTTAGGAAATTCATGAAAAATTCACGTTACGTTTATACTACATTAGTTTTTTTACCAGCGTAGCTTTCAGTATATTTTATGTTATCTAAGGACTGACGCAGATTTGGGCGGGCCGCATCGCATCGGAAAAATCTTCCTTCATCACATTCCTACATTTTTTTGATCCATTATACACTGCAGGCGGGCCGCACCGCGCCTTTATAGGGTTCCGGACTACTAAGGCTCCGGTGTCAGTCCGTCCGTCTGTCTGTCAGCGGGCTGTATCACACGAACCGTAAGGCTGCTTGTATACGCTAAGAAATTTCACCGTGTCTGCTGCAGATAGGAACAATTCATCATTTACACGACATGAATTTTGTCGGATCTAAGCACAAAAATCTAGGCATTTTTCATTTGTAATATAAAACAATTACAATAAAAATGATTTTACCTACTAAAACTTAATAACTGTGTCGTAGCTACCAACGCCCGTCGAAACATACGAGCACATTGTTCAAGACTTAACTATTATATAGGTTGTCAGAAGGTAGCCAAAATTGGGGTAGACTTTCAAAAATCAAAATCAAAAGTAATTTATTCAAACTAGGCAGAGAATCAGCACTTTTCGAACGTCAAAATTACATAAGACAGTCCCCTAAAAGGCCCACCCTTCACCACTTCCTAGTGCTTTAGCTGGGACGAAGTGGCCCATCAAACTCCCCAGCAAATAGAACAACTTTCAAAAGAAGTACCTGCAAAAATGAGTAGTCAATCAATCAACTCAGCCTATCGCAGTCCACTGCTGGACATAGGCCTCTCCCAGGCTACGCCACACCATCCTAGCCTCCGCCTTCCGCAAAAAATAAATTGTACATATCTCCAATTAATCTAACAACAAACAGAATAATAGAACATTTTCCTACAACAACAATAAATGATCAAATCTGTGAGAGAATCGAATGCTACCTTATTGGTGGCCCAATAAGCCTGCTGCCTAGTCCCTCAGATATAATGAACGTACCCAATAATGGCCAATGTTACTAATAAAGGGAACAAAAGCAATTGTATGGGTAATAAGTGGTTGGTTGTGTGGGATGCCAAACTATGTCTATGGAGATTGTATATCGTTGGGAATGGGGACTATAAGGTAATATCATTACAAAAAAATAGAAAAAAAAAATGGAAACGAAAAAATGGAACCTTTTTTCATCACTTTTTATCACAGAGGTTTTTGTCCAGATCTATGTAACTAAGGAATTTGAATTTTGGCATAATGTTTACGGTCTTGGTGACGCATAGACATATGTTTCGCCAGTCAAAGACCCACAATTTTGTCGTTTCGTTTTTTTTTAAATGTATATTTTATGTGTGAAAAAATGGTTTCATATACATATCGTATTTGGTATCGTTTAAAGGAGTTTTCTTTTAGTATTTTATCACCTATTATAGGCCTTTTATGACCAAGAACAATTAGCTTAATAATAATAAACATGTCTGACTGGACCTGCCCGGATTTGTCCAATGACGTCTTGAAGACGTCTGCGAGCAGTTACCTAATAATGGATGGAAAAATTAGTTCACCTTATATTAACAACATAAGTCGCGTTCTACTTCAGGTACTTTGAAGATGCGGACGGCGAGCAATGAGTAGCTCGCCGTCCGATAAGGACCAGGCCCGGGTCGATGGCGCGTTGTGTTCCACGCGCGCCTCAAAGAGATGTCAGCACAATTGGCGGGGTCCGCTAGGACCGATGCCTACCTGCGGGAAAGTCCGAAAGGGATACCGGGACCTTGGCAACAGGCAACTGAAGGAACACGGGTGGGTTTTAGTCAGTAAAAGTCTGACACGCCCTCCCGCTCCGCCCAGAGCGGGAGAAGTCATTTGACGATTCCCCACACTCAAAAAAAAAATACACTTTTTACAAGGTCTGGTATATCAAACATTCATGTCAAAAGATTTCTACAGAAACATCCTTTCAAGAGTATCGGACAACAAGTCTAAGCAAGTACTCACAAAAAAGAAACATGTAATTATTTCCAAGAAAACTGGATCGTACTTCACAATAACCCGTAACGACAAGACCCAAGGAAACACGCTCCCTTATTACCCAAGAAAAACAGGAAAATATAAATCTTTATACACATTCCATATGGTTCATTGACTTTCACATCTGGCTATCCTTTTGAGGGGTCCAGAGAGGAAACCGTGAGTGATTTGTCAAATAGAAAATCGTTGACCGTAATTGCAGTTTTTGGCGCGCTCTGATTGAAAATTGGAACGTATAAATTGTGTTCTTCCTGACTTGATTTCCGTACGTCTTTTTCGGGTGACCACTGAAAATCAGCGCTGTGCTGTGGGTCCCCATAGCGCAGCATCTTGGTGAGTGGAAGCTTCCTTGTCACACTAGTCACCAGCTGCCGTTTATTAATCTTTATACTCATGAACTCATATTTGTACTTACTTAGATCTTTTTATTTAATATTGCTGATTACTATTATCTTTTTGTATGCACGTGTTTCTGTGACAAATAAACCTATTTTTCTTTCTTCCGCCGTAGTATTTAAATTTTAACATGTAACTCCAACCTGGTAAACTGGGGTTACCTCGACGGAACGAGAGCAGGGTGTGTGGAGCTTTTTCACAAACCATTCTGCACATCCTATCCTGCCCTCTATAGGCAATGGTAGCCTAATGGTGTGACCTTCAGACTGCCAAGTCATACGGCTCGAGTTCGAACTCAAAACAAGCACCTCTGACTTTTCGGATTCATGTGCGTAACGCTTGCTTCGAAAACGGTGAAGGAAAATATGGTGAGGAAACTGGCTTGTCTGAAAGATATTTCTTGATGGCATGTGAAGCCCAAGAGCGGCTAACTCTGACACCAGGTTAGTAACTAACCATGCGAAAAAAAACAGTCTTTGGGGACTGTCGATAGAAATAAAAACTAAGCAACATTGCGTAACCTCAACGTAATTCAAACGGTGACGGTAGATGGCGCTAAAAAAAACAAATCACTTCAAGCGTGACGATGACGCGAGTTCCATGATTCACCCAAAAAGTGCTCAACGCGACTAAAGAAGTTTTAGAACACATGCGGTCAAAGTAACCTCTGCGCTGACACCGATGACGCCATGGAAATGGCGAAGTTTAGGCCTACGAGATTTAAAATACTGTCTTGCCAGTGACACGAACAAGAAGAAGTACGTGTGAAGGGTTTTATTGATTTGATTGACCTGATGGTAATTGGTCACCACTGCATTATGGATAATTATCTGCAATACCAGAAGAATTGCCCCAGAAACAAACTGAAATGTGTCATGTGTATAAAAAAAAAACCTGGACTAGATATCAAGCAGTTTATAAATCCCTACCCTACACATTTCATTTATATTAAAAAAACACCGCAACCCATTATTTAACTCTTATAAAAAAAATAGCCGGATCTACAACATTTCATACAGCTTACATAAAAAAGAAAGTTTTTTAACTTAATCCAAAGACACTAACGTATCACCAAGCGTAGACAGTTGTCATAAAAAGTCTGTTTTACCGACACGTAATGGTAAACGGTCGGTAAGAAGTGTAGAAGGAAAAGGGGCATTAAGATAACTAACGGTGACACATTACTTATGCAGTGAGTACCTTTGACGGCCTGACCTACACGCACTTTGAAAACCTCTGCCCTATTTAACGGTTTACTGTGTGAATTTTTAGAGGGTATTATGATATTAGACTTGTTAACTTGGTGTATGTGGAGGGTTGATCAAATAAGATAAAAGCAGAAATAGTCGCTTCTTTAAAAACCGGTCAAGTGCGAGTTGGACTCGCGCACGAAGGGTTCCGTACCATTACCTATAAAAACGGCAAAAAAATCACGTGATTTTTTTGCCCTTAAATATTTATTTGATTCTATTTTTTTGTATTTTTTGTTATAGCGGCAACAGAAATACATCATCTGTGAAAATTTCAACTGTCTAACTATCACGGTTCATGAGATACAGCCTGGTGATAGAAAGACAGACGGACGGACAGTGGAGTCTTAGTAATAGGGTCCCGTTTTACCTTTTGGATACGGAACCCTAAAAATAAAATACCTACACACATTAAAAAGCATGCTACTCATTCAAGTTGAACTCCGTAAGTTCTGAGTTGAGCTGGTAGATGATATAATTATTTCACTCCATCACTGTTATTTACATAGCAGATAACGGTAAACGAATTTGTATGGGGTAGGTACCACAACTAAAAAGTGAAAAATAAAAACATTTTACAAAAAACAAAACAACCGATTTAAAAAAAACACTAAAAAAGTGAAAAATAACTTTAATTTCGGAAGTCGGCGGCAAAAAACGAAAATTGAAAAGCAAAGACACCGACTTCCGAAATTAAAGTTATTTTTCACTTTTTTAGTGTTTTTTTTTTAAGTCGGTTGTTTTTTTTTAGTTTTTGTTTTTTTTTAAGTTTTTGTTTTTTTTTAGTTTCTGTTTTTTTTATTTATTGACTTATTGCGGCTTGCGGTTGGCCGTAAACCGTGTTATAGAACTTCGTTCCAAAACCGAACATAAGGACCAAAAACAATTCATATTTCTAACCCAAATAGTTACTGGTAAAGAATACACTGTGGCATAAGTCCCTATGTGCCAGTACTGTGCATGAATTTTGGTAAATACTTACCTACTTTTCGCAAAGTCTTGACCAATTCAAGAAAAAAGTTATCCTATCCAAGCAAGTGATTTAAAGTCTCGTTCACACAGATACAGCCGCTGGCGCCAGCCACTGGCGGGTGCATTAGCAGCGCAGTTTGAAATCGCATAAATATTGTTTACACAAGCGGGATGCCAAATCGAGGGTAATGTTTTACACCTACTCAGGCATTTATGAGTGTCATTTGTCCTGTACGACTTAAGTAGTCAGGAACTTATTTTAATGAGATGTGATAATAGTTATTTCATTCTTATGAAGTCCTTGTAAATGTATAATAAAATGTACGGTACTACTTTAGGTGGTTTATAAAACCAGTACACACAAATGAAGATAAATTCCAGACAGGGCAATTGGCACATGGGTAGACCTAGAATAGGACATAGGATACTTTTTATGCATTGCATTTCACATGCATTTCTTTATGTGTTTATTATTCTAGAGTATGACACTCGTGGGCTGCAGCTAAAAATCAGCGTCAGATGGTGACATTGTGTTGTCATTTGACATGATGCTGAGCTGAGGGCCTTTTGGCATTAAAAGTATTGTTTTTTTTGTTACTTATAGTTTTAAGGTTTTTCTTCTACTTAATGCCAATAAACGCAATTTTATTTATTTCTTTCTTTCTTTCTTTTATCCCGATATTTCCACGGGATCGAGACTTACGCGGGTGAAACCGCTAGGCGCAGCTACTAGCCCAAAAAGCTAACACTCCCCTCGATCATCCAAATTCAAACATACTCTACTAAACATATTATACCATATCGTAAGCCTAAAATATTCTCCCCTAACATATTTTCTAATAAATAATGAGGATAAGCACGTTATAGTCAAGTTTTTTCGCCCATACCCCGGGTCACCTGTTCGGTGGATCGTTAAATTTCCATACGTAACCTAAAGGAGTGGATGCCGGTGTTAACGGAAGGTGTAAACAACGGGGGGTTGGGGGTTGCCAGTACAGTCCATCCGTTTAAATAGTGGCGCCCTTTGAAAAAATATACCGAGCCGCGACCTGCACATCAAAAGAAGAAAAAGAGAGATCACCTGCCAAAGATATTGTAATTTCATAGTATCAATCAATAGAGCAATGAATTCTGATTTCAAAGTGATATTTTACTTTTTATTTGTTAATTTTTTTTATTTTTATTTATTAATCATATACCTACAACGTTTATAAAAATCTTTACTTAATAACTACGAGTATACCCCGCAAAACCGTTTTCACGGTTTATCTGTGGGTACAGAACTAACCATATTAACAAATTGGTAAGGTTTATTAGTGAAAAATGTCCTTAAGCTACTTCATGTTTATTTTCCACAATGGATATCGGAGCGTGATCTTTGATTTTTATTTTTATACATTTGGAAGCTTGTAATTAGCAATTTATACTACCTAAGAATGATTCTCAATCGTGTTATTAGTCTGTAAGCTATCTGTAAAATAAAAAAATAAAAATAAAAATAATACGGGTGGGAAGAAGACACTTCTACTTATGAAGAAATAAGGTTTCAATTTATGTAGTTTGCCTTATTCCATAAATTCTTATGAATTAAAAATATACTGTCTTCACATGTTTTCTGCCTTTTGTATTACATTAAATTCCTGCAAGCCGCACTATTTAAGCGGATACACTGTAGTGTGAGGAGGGGGTGACAGGATTAAAGTTTGAGCCCTTAAGTTTAAACTTCTTATCGTGGAGGGTGACATGGGAAAGTTCTAGGTTATTAGTGTTATTAGATTGGGATTTCTGAGAAAGGCCTGTCTGGGGTAGTGATAGGATTACTGGGAGTCTGAAGTTAATCAATATTCAATTCCATTAAATGAAAGGTTGTTGACATGAGCATCTGTTTGCGCGAATGTCCTTATGTTTTTGACTTTTCATGGCGGGGTTATGTTCAAACAATTTTTTTAACATGAACAATATTCAACTTAGGAACTTCTTAGATCTATCTAGATTAAAATAATAGAGAAAACTAGTTTCCCCAAGTAGCATTCCTTTGGGAAAGCTTAATCCGCGATCGAAACCCATGGTTAAAAGCAAATATCGTATACAATATGATCCAACTAAACGTACTTTATTTCTGTCACAGCAAACCGACAATTTATCTCAAAGTGCGCGATCACTGAGCCAACACAAGCACCGAAACCCTTTAACGTCCGCCGGAGTGTTATATTGAATAGAAACGCGGGTATAAGTGACCGGCGAGAATGACGGCCGTTACAAAAGTTAAGGTGAGCTTATTGGCCTTAACGTCACGGCAATACCGAGAAATTTACGGCAATTGCTAGATTGTAGCAATTGTTGATAAAGATTCGTCTGTAAAGTCAGGTAAAGTACCGAATTGTTTACCAAATTGACTACCAACTTAAATTGGCAGTGGGTATATTCAAATCATAACTGTCATTTTTTGACAATTGTATGAAACAGCAGATAAATAATCATTTACCGAACTGAAACTCAATAATAATAATGGAGTGATGTGGAGCAATATAAACCAACATAATAAACTGCGAACCCATGGATATACTGTAATTTATTTCGGCGATATTTAGCAACACAAAACTGGAAAAATTAAAGCCAGTATTGCCAAAAGAATTAACAAAAAATCAAAATCAAAATATTTTATTTCACATAAACCTACATGGGCACTTATGAAACGACACAAGCTAGGTGCACGGTTCCAATTGGGCGTTTCCTATGGAGAAGAGCAGGTAAGAAACTGCACGGTTACTCTTTTAAAAATAATTGTCTTTTACAAATTTTCGAATTACCATCCTACGTAACTAGAGACTAGAGTAACTCCAACTTCTGCTACTTGTATCGATAATGTCTTCTGCGATTGTGATTATTAAGATAAAGCCATCGTAAACTATTTGCCGTCTGATCATAGTAGACAAACGGTAACTTTTAAGTTTAAAACACCAATGCAAAAAATGCAAATACAATTTAGACCGATTACAACAGGCAAATTAAATAGATTCAATAGTACCCTAAAAAATAAGTTAAATGCCCTGGGCCAGAATACGGACGATGCAAACAAATTGTATGAGGATTTCTTTTCAGTAGTGCACACTGAATTCAATAAAACTTTTGAAAAGAAAACAAAAAATATTTGCCCTAATTTTATTTTTAGTGACTGGGCAACTAGAGGTATTAGGATAAGTAGGGAAAGATTGTTCGAGCTGTATGGCCTTAAGCCTTACATTAACACTGGAACTTTCAATAAGTATGTTGCTACATATTCCAAAATTTTTCGAAATACCTGCAAGATAGCTAAAGCCCTGTTTATTAGCAACAAGATCAAATCAGCAGAAAATAAAATAAAATCAGTTTGGAAAGTTATAAATAGTGAAACTAATAAGAATAAAATACGAAACACTGATTACACATTGGAGACTTCACGTGGTGCCATAAGCTCTAATTTAGAAGTAGCTCAAGAATTTGTACACTTCTTTACTAACATACCAGCTAAAACGACGGAAGTTTTAAATTCCTCACCCGACGTCTCAATTGATTTATTAAGAGCGAACGTTCCAGGCTGCCCAGTTGAATTTCAATTTAAGCATATAAACCCTATGATAGTTATAAAAGCTTTTCGACAAATCAAAATAAAATTAACTGAAGATCTATGGGGATTATCTATCAAAGTTTGTACATCCATAATCGAGACTATAGCACCATACTTGGCTTTAATATTTAATTTATGTGTGGATCAAGGAGTCTTTCCGGATTTAATGAAATACAGTAAGGTTATACCACTTTTTAAATCTGGAGACAGTAAAGACACCAACAATTATAGACCAGTGTCTGTTTTGCCGGTGTTCAGCAAGGTCTTCGAAAAGGTAATGCTCAATCAAATGCTTAATCATTTTAACACCAACCAAATCTTACACGATCAGCAGTATGGTTTCACCAAAGGACGTTGTACGACTGACGCCGGTGTCACCTTATTAAAACACATTTTTACTGCGTGGGAGGAGGCCCAAGATGCCATAGGAATCTTTTGTGACCTCTCCAAGGCATTTGACTGCGTAAATCACAAAACCTTACTCTTAAAACTTGAGCATTACGGACTAGGTAAACTTGCGCTTAGTTTAGTAAAATCTTATTTAAATGATAGACAACAGCAAGTTCAAATAAATGGTGTCAATTCACTCGGTTTAAATGTAAAAATGGGTGTTCCACAAGGCTCAATATTGGGTCCTTTCCTCTTTTTAGTATATATTAATGATCTACCCCATTTATTAAAAAACCAACCAGAAATGGTGTTATTTGCTGACGATACTTCCTTAATTTTTAAAATAAATAGACGTGCATCAAATCTTGACGACGTAAATAATGCCCTACTGCAGGTCCAAAATTGGTTCACTGCTAATAATTTAGTATTAAATGGGAAAAAAACTAAATGCATGAGATTTGCTTTACCGAATGTTAAAAGTAGTGATTGTGACATAATATTGAATAGGGAGAAACTAGAATTCGTCGATAAGACTGTTTTCCTGGGGATCACACTCGACTCAAGGCTGCAATGGGGTACTCATTTAACATCTCTTGCAGGACGGCTAAGTTCAGCAGCATATGCTGTGAGGAAAATCCGTCAATTCACTGATGTAGATACCGCGAGGCTAGTCTATTTCAGTTACTTTCATAGTATCATGTCTTACGGTATTTTACTATGGGGACGGGCTGCAGATATCGAGTCTATTTTTATTCTGCAGAAAAGAGCTATCAGAGCAATATATGGCCTCCGTATGCGCGATTCTCTAAGGGAACTGTTTAAAGATATTAACATCATGACTTATTGATTTATTTTAATTTTTGAATTGTTTTGTATCGTTTTATCTTTTATTTACGGACTCTCTTAACCTGCACGTTTTTCTACATTGTACTCACATGTATGATTCCATAAATCCATTCCATTGAATGATGTAAACAACATATTGTAACAATATTCTGATTTAAAAGAGTGTCCGTGGAGTTTCTTGCCCGTTCTTCTCCATAGGAACCTACTACGCTTTGGAATGGGCAACTAGCTTCATATTTTCGGACTGACCGACCCTTTGACAATTCAAAAGTGCCTGTAATTGGTTTATTTGAAATAAATGCTTTGAGTTTGAGTTTGAGTTTGAAACGTTTCTCCACTACTTTCGGCACTGAGTGCTGAAAAAAGTGGTAACGTGTAAGCGTAGCTTTATAGCAATGGCAAACTACCGATTTAGATTCCAAAGGACGTTTCGTGAGAAAATAGTGTATTTAAGGTAGGATTTACTTTTCCCATTTTACATTATGGTAAGTTTTTGTTAGGTAAATCCTTGAGATTTAGAGATTTTTTTTGAAGATTACAGATCGTGGGCTGCCTAAAAATAAATTGCCTCGTCCTTTAAGGATTTGTAAGTAGTAACGCCTCCAAAGTAGTTTTCCCGTCGGTAAGTAAAATTTTTATAAAAATAGATTTTCGTTCTTTCGGCGAATAACATTCAGTACATAGTACAAGTCACATGCAGTGCCAGTATATGAGGTCATAATTTATATTGTCTCGCTTAGCGAAATTCTTAGGAGTTTAAACCGTTTGATTAATAAATTCAAGTTTATCTCCATTGAATATGATGTCGAATTCGCTACTTCTAACATTAGGCAATTTAAATCCCTGCCGGGGTCACGGGAATGTCCGAAAGGGATACCGTGGCCTCTGGCAACTTACAGGCAACTGAAGGAACATGTCCGCCCAAGTTATTTTATAATTTCCCACCCAAAAAAAAGCATTTGTTTTTTTTTTATTTAGTACCAAATGGTTTACCGTAAACCAATCTTGGACCTGAAGAATAAAGTTATTCACGTCATCAAGATTTTGTGACCGTCTGTCGGTCAATTTTATAGATCAATTTATATCTATAAAATAGACCGACAGACGGTGTTGGACAGATGTTGATTTTGAAGTAATAGGGAATATGCATGTATTTTTTTTAAATTTTTATTCGATAGTTTACATCTTCAAATAATTTTTTTTTTTTAATTCGACCGCTAAAAAGCAATTTAAAGTACTTACATTTTTTTTTTAATATCCAACCGATCCGGGCTATTTAAACGCCCTCCATTTGGTGCGCTTGGTGTGGTGACGTCACAGTCCGTGAAAACAAACAAGCAACTGTCAAGTCGACGTCAAACACTCTGAACAACAACTCTCTCAACTCTCTCTGTTTGTCTCTGCATCACCCAAAGGTTGACTGGTAGAAAATGCCTATGGCATTAAGTACGCCTCTGTACATTTATGTGCTTAAAGTATTAAATAAATAAATAAATAAACACTCCTTTTTGTAGGAGCGTTTGACCTTGACTTGACACTTGTTGATTGACTTGACATTGACATTTTGATTGTTATCCCGGATTGTTACGTCACATCCGCTCTTAGGTTTTCAAGTATTTGAATTACCCACAGTTTTTTGGGACTTTTTAAACATTAATTTCTCGCTCAAAAAAAATTTTTATTTAAAAATATTGATGGAGGCATAATTCTGAAGTAATATAGTTTATAAAAAAAAATATTTGACCCATATTTGATTCTCATGCATATTCCCTATTGGGGTAAATCAAATGTAAACTATAAAGAAGAATGGGTCCAATATCGCATCTGCATCCGGTTAGACTGGAAGCCGACCCCAAAATAGTAAGGAAAAGGCTAGGTAGATTGAATATACATACCCAAAATAGTTGCCTAACATAACATACACGAATTTGAAACGGAATTCATTAGGAACGACCCTTAATTTAATAGTGCCTAACGTTGACATAATCACTTTGAACTTTCTCCCGAGGGATACTTGGATATTAACCTAGTGGCATAAATATCCCTATATTATGTGCTGTAATGATATTAGGGAGAGGCTTGTTTTATTTAGGGGTTAGTGAGAAGTGGCTAAAAACTTTTAAGCTATTAAATTATGGATAATGCTGGGTATCCATGTCCAGATTATTTTGTTTACCAATGAAAATATTTAGTATGAAAATGTTTATGCCGAGATACAGGTTTTTCACAATATGATTGTATTGTATTTTTTGGCCGTTTGTCGGTTGAAACACTAGGGCCGTGGGGTCCGATTGCTCATCGAGTATTTCGGGACATCGGCAAGTTGGTCGACTCTTCACGTGACCAGAGGGGCTGGCCAATTTTTAGGTCAAAGAATCAGCATTGCCATTCAACGTGGCAACGCTGCCAGCCTTTTGGCCCACTGACATACGATAAGGACGATTTTTTTTATCCCTGTGAGCTTTTCCTTTATATTTCGAGGTCAAACTGTCCCCAATTTTAACACTTTTACCGAAACACGCCGAATTCAAAGCGTAAAGTTTCTCATGAATATTTATAACCCCATGTAAGGCATAAACTGCTTATGACTAACGATGTTTTGTTGGCTTATAATCCCAAGCTTGTTTTAAAAATTCATTATGATCATAATAAGCGTATCGAGCATATCAAAAACAACTTTGATTTTCAACATTATCTAATTATTTTACGTTTTTTTTATATCCTAAGCTTTACTCTCTTTTCAGCCTTCGCCGCAATTGGATAAAAAGGAACAGACAGGGGTGTCTGTTTAACTATACTGATATTATTGATTCTACATAATAATTATTCTTTCTGAGACATAATAATCATTATCATTAAGACCTTTGTTGTACCATGTTTTAATGCAAATATTATATTCTCTTCTCATACCGACAATCCGTTTGTTAAGCTTGGGTATGGCCACCGATCTATTTCCAAACCTTCATTTCCGCCGCCTAACTTGGATCGGTACCAGGGCATTAAAGCTGATTAGGAGTATTAACATAATAACTGTGACACACGTTCCGCACTGTAATTTACACCTAACGCATTTCATTAGCCGTGCTAATGTAAACAATGCACCTACTAGGAGATCACGAATCACTGAGAGCAATATAGAATAGTACCAGAGCGTAAAAATCACATATCCAGCGTTAGAAAGAGACTGTCAGCCCGGTATGGGTGACAGGGACGACGTTCTGCTAAGCTGACCTTTTTCTAAACCTACTTGTTTCATATCTACGGCCGGATATACCGTATATAGTCTGTTCCAAAAATATCTGATGAAAGTATAAACAAAACCTGTTCAGTTTATTATTTTTCGGTTATTAATCACTCAGGGCCCAAACTTACGACTCAGGGGGTCCCGCTTAATGGAGATGGCGGGATGTGCTGGACTCCTTCAATAAAAATTGGTCCTTGGCAGCTCTGGACAGAGAAAAGGGAGGTCTTTGCCTAGCAGTGGGACAGTAAAGGTTAACCTGTATAATCCCACTGCTGGGCAAAGGCTTCCAGTGCTTGCGATCCAGGGCTAAAGTGGACTACTTTTCCAACAATTATTGTTTGAATAACTTTATTAATTATATTTGAAAAATCATCGACGTAAATTGAGGTTTATAAAATTACCCTCAATTGTGATTTAAAATTAGAATTACGGGGTTAAGTTTGCACCTACGTCTTTTGATCCATTTGTTTACATTTTCATCAAACACTTTTGGAACAGGGCATACATTTTACAAGTGCTGAACTTACAAACAAGCAGCTTATTATGACGCCAAGACAATAGACGGCAAGGTCCTCAAGTATTCAGTGTATTTGCTTTTAATTTCTCCCGTCTCTTTCTTTTTCTAATGAAAAGTAAAAGACAGCAATATTTTTTGTTCTATTTTATTGATGCTCCATGCAAACTAAAACTAGGTTACAAATATTTTAACTCAGCAATTTTACTGTTCGAGTAACGAGAAATAAACAAAGTGGCTTCATAGTTTTATTGAAACAGAAGATTTCTACGTTTCTTAAATATAACGTTTTGAGTGACTGATGACGTCATCAGTAGTATATATATAAACTCCAAAATAAGATTGAACTATTTAAGGTACCTATACTTCCTGCCACGAAGGGGAGGCCTACAGTGGGACCAAATCTTGCTTCTATATTTTTCGAAATTTTAAATTGATGACACACAACTAGTAGGGGTCGAAAAGCTAATCTACGCCACGTTAAGTAGACTAAAACATTGCCACACCGAGATATGAGACGTTCTGTCTGTTTGCATAATACATACATTAGCGCGATTTATACCGCGCGTTCCCGCGATGTGGCGCGATACCGCGTCAACGTTATTGTGACTTTATGTATAATTAATTTTAATATGCACGGGCATTCCTTTTAGGCTGGTTGAATTTGATATTAGATTTAAAGGTTCCTTTTCAAGGTTTTGTAATTAGAATATTTCAAAAACATAATGGGTTAAAGGGTATACTTCACATAAACTTTTTTTCTTTTTAACATCTAATCTTCACAATCCAATAGGTAACGCTCGAGCAAATCCCCATTTAGCATCATGGCCTCCCCTACTATAATAAGCATATTTATCAACTAACATCATTATCAAGTTGAACGGAATATCGCTTACGAGGGTATATAAAGTAAAGTACTTGGGACATCTTTTGACCGCTGACCTCAAAGACGATGATGATATTGAAAGAGAACGGAGGGCGCTGTCGGTGAGAGCTAATATGATCGCTCGCAGGTTTTCACGTTGTTCTAGGAAAGTAAAAAGAACCTTGTTTCGTGCATATTGCACCTCATTTTACACGTGCAGCCTGTAATTAGAGGTAGATTACACTCAAAAATAATACAGCGCCCTTCGAGTGCAATATAATAATGCGTTCCGGGTATTGATGGGGCTGTTCCGCTTCTGTAGCGCATCAGGGATGTTTGCTAATGCGCGTGTCGATTGCTTCTACAGGACGATGCGGAAAAGATGCGCTTCCCTGGTGCGCCGGGTGCGGGCCAGCCCCAACATTATACTGCAGTGTGTTGCGAGCAGACTGGACTGTTTGTGTGTGAATCGCTGCTGCAAGCTTTCTACATCGGTTATAAGCTTGTAGCAGGGATTTTAAGGGACCTTTAAGGCAGTGTTAGGTTAAATGTGTAGGTTAGTGTACTAATATAGTTGATAAGATAGATTGTTACTAACTTTTTGAGTCCTGTTACTTGTTAATTAAATATAAATAAATAAATAAATTATCTATCTAACCTTTTCCAAACAATGTTGGAGTCAGTTTTCAGTTTAACTGCATGCAGCTGAATACCAATATTTTCCATGGAGCGAGTTACTGAGTAACTCTATACCCCAAGGTTGGTCGTCTGACTTTTGGGCTTCTGACTACCCGTAACGACTGTCAAAGATCTACATCTGACAGCCGGGACCAACGGCTTAGCCTATTTATAAACTATCTTTACGATACGCTTAATTATAGAAATTGATCTGAACGACATCTATTTTTGGCCTCAGTTTCTTCCCACAGAGACGTCCTGTGACGTCCATAGACGTCAAAAAATGGGTGGGTTTGATTTACCGCCTCGGCTTAGACGCCTGTCTCAGTTTGAATGGGTAATTCGTGCTGGAATAAGGACATCCCTCGAGTCCCCTGGGGCCAGCACCTTTGGGCACCTTTGGGTATCTTAATATTGATTGTAATATAAAGTTTATAGTTAAGAGATAGATGGCAACCCGGGGAAGTACTTTACATCGACATACCACGCAGGCGAAGCCGCGGGCGGAAGTTAGTATGAAATAATTTTTCAAATCCAACTGTCAGTTCCAGAGATTAGCGCATTCAAACTAACAAACTCTTCAGCTTTATTATCTGTATATATAGTATAGATTTATTGTTTGAAGTTGACACAGAGATATAATGTACTGTTGATTAATTATCATTTGTGCTAATTGTTATAATCTAGAGATTCGAATATAAAATAATATAGGTATCTGAATTCGGCGTAAAAAAATCAAACTAAGCTGAGAATCAGCACTTTTCGAACGTCAAAACGTCGTACGTAATGAATCAACGTAACCGAAGCAAAAGGAGTATGTAAGGATAGAAGAAGATGGCGTACTGTAGATTCTGCCTAAGCCCTTGGAAAGATGGTGCGAGTTTATGTATTACTTTAAAAGTATCTAGTAGATAGTACGAACACCCGACCTGCCCTGACCAGTGCTGGGGCTCTGTCTCGCATAGGGTCGCAGCATTGTGCTGAGCGATGGCCGTTTTGCGTAAATGTGACGCATATTTTCCTCCAACTTGTTATTTTCGTATAAACATTTGTCCTTTCTTAGCGTCATATTTGCCGCAAATAAACGTATTTTCTTTCTTTATTTCTTTTCTTTACCTACACAAACAACTTGTAATTAGACTTGTAGGTAGGTATCCCTAAATACATATGTAGAGCAAACAAAAATAAACATAATATGTTCTGTATAATTTAAACGTCACTTTCATTAGTAGACATCGGACTACAATTGATAAGATTTTAATAGCAGTTGTTAACGTGACTGATAAGATACGAGTGTCGAGATTTCTTACAGTTTTATATGCCAAGGTTAGTTGCCTAAAGTGATGAACTTGTTTTTATTTTTAAGTTTTAACTTAATCAAAGTTATAACTAAGTTTTTTATTTTATTTATGTAGTCATGTAGACAACATTGAGTACAAATGGTCATTTTAATTTGCTGAAAATTCTTTCTCAAGCTCGATTGTTTGTTGAACTCGTCTGTCATCATTTTAATATCTATTATCAATAAAAAAACTACACGTAAAGCAGTTGGCACCACCACTTTTTTCTTATCACTTTTTTTTTAATAGCTCTCAACCAAGTTTTTTGGATACAAACTAGAAATGAGTTGCATCGTCTAAACACTGTTTAGTTTAGACAGTTCAACTTCTAGAGTTGCTGTTGAGTACTTATGGCATGTCACAGGCGATTGCACAGTATAAATTTATTTTATATCATCAAAAACAAACAGCTTAAAACGGTCACTTTAGCAGAATAGAATATAATAAAAAGGAATAGAAATGAAAATATTATGAATCATCGTAATATGTCACAAACTGACAATTCATATAATGATCTGTGAGTAATTCATATTACGAAATAATTCATCTCTTTGACAGTTTTCTATGGAGATTCGTAAAATGGTCCACAAATTATGAATTGCTTTTATGTCAAATTAGAGGAATTGTTAATGACAGCTGGTATTCAGTAAATGAACTGCTTTTAGAGAAATTGCTTATGTGGCCGGTTTAGGCTCCAGAACGCTCACTACCACCATTGACAAAGATTCCCTAAGAAAAAAAAATTACACACAGTTATTACGGTCTTTCTCAATTAAAACACTAACCTCATTGGTGTTCCACCGGTGCCTCTGTGCTGCGAAGTGTTCAGCTCTGGGTAGACTCTCCAGGTTTTCTGGCAATTTGATAGGCTCGCCATCTGTAACAAGGAATTTTAGACCTTAATAACTTGGTATAACAAAAGATGCATCATCATTATCATCACAAACACGGTTGGAAATAGGCATCTCCAATTTACAGGTCATTTAGCCAGACACCGCTGAAATGTCAAAGTGATGTTAAAAGTATCAATAAGTATTGAAAAAAAAAACATACTGACGAATTGAGAACCTCCTCCTTTTTGAAGAAGTCGGTTAAAAAAATTTGCTGTTCCTAACATTTTTACCGCGTAGGTATTGCACATTCGTAGTTTTTTTTTTTTAAATAACTTACGTCACTTTCAACGCAGGGGTGTCCAGAATGATGTACTGACATTACACTAAACTCGCGACAATCTAAGAAGTCCGTTTTGACAGCTATAAAAATTCTTTGGGTATCGATGAAAAATAAAATTGGTTTCGTATATACAGATTCTCGAGACATATCGAGTAAACATACTTAGAGAGTTTGTAATCGACGAGTTATCTACATTGCTTAAAACTGATTCTCAAAGCATAACGTTTTATTACAAGTACGAGAACGAAACTTCAAAACGGACTTCTTAGATTGTCGCGAGTGTACATGGTAACAGTTTGTTAGTCGATGTCCCAGCCACGCTGTAATATAGATTATTTTATATTTTGTGAATTTGAGAATTTTTTAGGCCATGTAGACTGTAGATTTGTTGACCATTTTCTACTACAAGATACAACACAATACTGCAATTTGAAAATATTGTAAAAGCCAATCATTTTTTAAAGAGTAACCGTGGAATTTCTTGCCGGCTCTCCATAGGAAACGACCAATTTGGAACCGTGCACCTAACTTCTAATGTTTCATAAGTGCCCATGTAGGTTTATGTGAAATAACATATTTTGATTTTGGCCCAAGAATTGAACCCTTGGTTGCATCTTACATCCGACACCAAATCATTGAGCTAGACCATTGAAACCAACAGAGACAGACATAGATTCTTGGCTATCTGTCTAGATTTGTTTGTGATCTAGAACCTACCTATGTCCGACACTACTTGTAACTGAAACTAGAGACACAGAACTCGCTACTATAAATCGTACCGATTTAACTGAGCAAACCAACCCGGTGCGATTCTATTGAGAGTGATAAGATGTCTTTAAACGAGTACCCGGATTGTATTTAGTTTTCTGACAGTCTATAACGTTTTATGACCATCATATCAGTCTCAAATACTTTATCATTAACTAGCGACCCGCCCCTGCTTCGCACTATTTTTACGACTTGACAAAACATCAAGATTTACACCTTCCGTAATAAATTCTCTAAATGATGGTAAGACCCACATCAAAATCCGTTGCTTAACTTAGAAGAACAACGCGGTCCGCAGAGAGACACGAAAAGCGACTTTAATTTATATTGTCTATATAGATTACTAGCTTCCGCCCGCGGATTCGCCCGCGTGGTATGGCAATAAAAAGTAGCCTATGTCCTTCCCCGAGATGCCATCTATCTCCTTGCCAAATTTTATCGAAATCCGTTCAGTGGTTTAGGCGTGAAAAGGTAACATACAGACAGACAGACAGAGTTACTTTCGAATTTATAATATTAAGTATTAAGTATGGATTAAATCTTATTCTATTTAGCTATTACCTACAACACAAGAGAGAGTTAGTGAAATGGTGACATAAACAGCTTGTCCACTTCCTCTGAAACCACACGAACAATTAAGTTCCTTGCATATTCAAACTTTAAGTTCTAAGTCCTACTAGAACTGGGCCGGGGAAGTAAATACCTCAAATAACAATACATGCATGGTGCAAGTATGCCGGATATGCTGAGTAGAGACACAGAATATTGGTACAGAAGGTTGGCTTTAACGACGAACGAAAACGCTCGCACACATACAGGGTTATTGGTAAATGTCGACAAACCGTGCAGAAGAGGTCATTTACAACCAAATGACAATAAGTAAAATTATTTATTTTTTATAATTGAGTATGTTTTTTTTTACTGAGTGTAAAAAAACAACATACTCAATTATAAAAGGTTAAATTACTTAAAAATAGTTGACATTTGCGTAAGAATCAGAAACCTCATTTGGTTGTAAATGACATCTCCTACATCCCCATAATGGATTGCCGACATACCAATATGCTTGTAGATATGCTTTTCGTACTGCGAGTGCAAGCGATTTCGCTGCATACAAACTCAAACTCAAAGCATTTATTTCAAATAAACCAATTACAGGCACTTACATACATAGTCTGTTCCAATAATATCTGATTGAAATGTAAATAAATGGATCAGAAAAGGAACCTGTAGATGCTAATTTGTAGAGCCCTTACAAATTGAGTGCTTTGGTTTGAACCCGAAATTATAATTAATTTATTTTAGTCTTTTATTTGACAATCGAGGTTAATTTAAAAAACACATTTTTATTCAATAACAATTTATTAATTTTATTAAAAATAATGGTTGCTGGAAAAAGTAGTGTTACATAAAGTTGAAAGCTTCTAAATACAGATGAATGTCTTACTAATTCCCTGTCTCTCCCTTGAGTGAGTGATTGCGTAAGAATTTAACCTGAAGAGGGTTTGTTTACACTTTCATCAGATATTTTTGGAACAGACACTATGCGTCTATGTTACGAGTCGAGTCGTTATGAGTCGTCAGAAGCACGAAAGTCTGACAACCAGTCTAACCAAGGGGTAACGTATTACCCAGTTACTGGGTTGTGGAGGTCAGATAGGCAGGCGCTCCATGTAAAATACTGGTATTCAGCTGCATCCGGTTAGACTGGCAGCCGACCCCAACATAGTTGGGAAAAGGCTAGGCAGATTGATTGATTGACTATGCGTCTATATGTGAGTGCACCTGTTTTCGCTCTTTGTATGAACCTGGCCTTCTGTGCTAGAATGTGGTGCAAGAATGCTGGCTATGCTGAGTAGAGGTGAGGAATTCTCAGCAGACGCACATAAATTGTATCCGCGGCCGCCTGGCTAAATTTATTGATGTCTAAATCTTGTTGTGGGACTATCAGTCCACAGTGTGGGACATTAGTTTAGTGATGGATGAAGTGCAAGCGAGTGTGTTTATTGGGTTCTAGAAGAGAATGATTGTTTTTTGGACATGTGTTTCTAGATGGAGTGCAAAGAAAGTTTAAACTGGAACTAAGGTCGAAAATTATATTTTGGGTTAGGATAAAATCGATGAGCGAGTTAACGGTCATTAGCTTTTATTTGACACCACGTTTTGGCACCCACGAGGCATACTTGAAGAAAATTAGTGGTACCACTCTAGTAGTCACATTAGTGGTGGTGGCACTCTGAGACCAAATAAAAAACCAAGACAGAGCGCCGTCAATAGTGACGTGAGGCCGGTTTCTTAAACATGTGTGCACTTAGTGAGGCGTAATTTGACTGTAGGTACTCGTAAATGGTTGTAAATGTGAGCGTGTATGCACAGAGTGGAAGTGTAGTTTTGGCATGGTTTAGTATATTGTTCGCAGCGCTCTGTATTGGTTTTTTATTTGGTCTGAGCTTACACCTAATAATTATAAAACATTTGAACATCTTTCCAGAAACGAATATGAGAGATAAATCGAATCATAGACAGCTAAAATTCCCAGAATGAAAGCTTGTTGACACCGCTAAAGTAAATACGGACTAATCCAAAAAACACATCCTCTTCATTTTTCACAATGTCCCGAAACTAAACCGCCCAAAAATCCAGTAGAGAAGCGCAAATAAAACAATAAACTGTGCCCGAACGAGGTGAAAACTGCCGGGTTTTTGGCAGCATTCGTCAAGAATGTCTGCACTGCTACCGGGGCCACTGCCTTCCAAACAACCGCTTTATACCACCCCCCGGACGATCCAAATCCAACCTTATCTCTCCAGCCATAAAGACCCGAATGAGCGCATTCATAATCATGTATTTTGAAGCAATCGTCCAACTTGTTGAAATTCCGCCGCCGTCCGCTTTAGCGACTGCAAAATTAACTTTAACATCCCTGGGTTCTGTTTGATCTTTATTTGAGGGAGATAAGATTCGTTTTGGCTTGGTTTTTGGTTGTAGTAGTGAGGGTTCTAAGTTGGTAGGGCGTATAGGATGTAGGAAATTCGCTAGCCAAGCTTTTGGTCTAGTGCTCGCTAATTTCGCACCCAATCGTGGCTAACGGATAACGTGGGCGACATTCTTTGCTTTTATTTAGTCAGAATATATTTTGGAGGTCAGAGGTAGGTATTTGAGATGCGGTTAGCGTCTCTAAGTAATTTCGGTGGGACCCCAGTTGGTACTGTCGGCGGTTACCGTGCTAACACTATCGTAGGCTGTACATATTTGAAATGGCTGATTAAGCAAAACACAACAGTAGTATAAGGCCTTTTTCCTTAAATTGTTATTGCACAAGGAAATAGAAAATATTTGAGATCCTCGCAATAA
Source organism: Lithophane semibrunnea (assembly GCA_947363905.1). NCBI lineage: Eukaryota > Metazoa > Arthropoda > Insecta > Lepidoptera > Noctuidae > Lithophane > Lithophane semibrunnea. Next base: position 15,618,238 of record OX376200.1, read on the forward strand.
GCCTTTTCATTTGATAAGTATGTCACACGGTACAGTTTGAAAAACTTCTTTTTTTCTAATTTGCCCCCCAAAAGCGACCCCCATATTCAAAATTAATTTATTTTCTATACACATCCGTCTTTGGATCACAAATATACAAATGTGTACCAAATTTCAACTTAATCGGTCTATTGGATTCGGAGCAAATTGGCTGTGACAAACGGACAGAAACACGAGTAATCCTATGTTCCGTTTTTTTTTCATTTGAGGTACGGAACCCTAATTATCATCTGTCCCATAGACAACTTCAATACCTACTAGACCCAAATGTATGGAACGGCAGAACTTTTTTCGCGATTAGATGTGGGTCCAATGGAGAAAGTTGTTCACTTTGATGGTTTGTACACCCGTAAAATGACCACATCTTTCTGAAACATGCTGTGTAATGGTTTGCCCGACCTTTGGCTCGAACCAGTGACCCACACGGTGACAAGCAATCGCACTGCGACCACAATACCAAACATGTTTTTATTCCAAACATGATCAGCAAAATGATAAATACATTTCCCTGTTCGTGGATTCGTGATTGATTACAAATGTGGTGTTCATCTAAATTACTTTGAACGACAACTGTCCTGTTGTTTGTTAAGAGTTAATCCCTTCTGATTGGTTCCCGATTGGGGTTAGATTAGGCGCTACCTCATCGTGATGTCAGAGGCTTATTTTTTTGCTCGCTGGGGTCTGTTTCCATGGCAACCACAAGTAATAGTAATTTACATTCAATAATTAGGATTCTGAATAATTTTAATCAGTTACTTTCAGCACCTTAATTTATTGCGCAATTTGGATCACAATCCGGGAGTTTTAAAGTATATTGCTAATAGATTGCTTCATTTAAACTCCATTTGAAATAAGATTAGACGTTTAAACAAACCTTTTTACAGTCCGTTCAATCGATTTTGACTTCTATACCGTAGGCATAAGGATGGCATTAAAAGCAAAAAAGATAAGGTCTACTGCAGCTGCCATTTTTCATGCCACCAACGCAATAGAAGTGAAAATCGTTTGAACGAACGGACTGTAAAAAAGGTTTATTTAAATGTCTAATATTATTTCAAATGGAGTATAGGTTTGAAACTTTCTTCTCAACAATGACGTAAAAATGAAACCCATTGCGAGGATTTGTGTTTTTTATAAATTAATCATGGTGTCAATCAACTCTCCTGAAGATAAAAAGCTTCTATGGAAACTTTTATCATCTTTTACCAAGTGTGAACGACATAAAGTTATAAAATAATCGTACCTAATCGATAAGTGTTAATAGTTTCATAATTTCAAAAGCAATGCAGGTTTATTATCATACACATAAAGAAGATGGTTTTTGTAAATAATAATCTTATCAGATCTTGTTGCAATCGTTATCGAATAAGATAAACATGTTTTCGACCCAGTCTTCATAATTATGATAATAGTATCAAGTAATGATCAGTTCCAGAACTTATAGGACAAAAGACTTATGTGCTAGGCATAAGTCGATCAACAAATGTAGGGTAGGATGCCTTTAGGCTAGGTGGAGTGACGATCTTCGCAGAGTGGCGGGTAGCTTCTGGATGAGAGTAGAGGCCTATATCCAGCGGTGGACTGCTATAGAATGATATGATGATGATGAAAATTAGTGGCATTTTGATTCTTCCAGACTGTTTATTATAACTATGAAATACTAGCTTTGGCCCACGACTTTTTTTTTTTTAATCCGTTCAGTCGTTGAGGCCCAAAAAGGTAACAGACGGACAGCCCGAAAGGCATGTGCACACACGTTTCTTCAAACTTATTTTCAAAATTATTGTGTTATAAGATTTTGTGTCCCATTCCCAACAACAAACTAACAGACAACCAGTGCCTGTAGAATATTCGTGTAGAAGGATATAACGCTGTACTCATTACTAGGACCACAATGGTTAAAGTTAGCCTTCAGAACGCAAGAGCATTTGGGACGTGAAGTTCAGGTAAGTTTTTACGAGTCTACACCCTATTCTTTGTACAGACATTTGTGTGCTAAGCAGACAGAGGTACTTTCGCGTTTATAATTAGTATGTAAGTTAGAAATGGATATTATGGATGAGCATTGACATATGTAATTTAGTATGATATAACCCAGAAAAGAAAAATACAATAGACGTAGATAATTATACTAAGTAACCTATTCCGCTTAAAGGCTCTTACATACTGGGGCGATTCGTCGCCCGACGCGAATTTTAACAAAACAATTTCTGAGAAAACTACACGGCGAACAATGCGGCGGCGTCGGCGTCGCCTTGCGCGACAAATCGCCCCAGTATGTAACAGCCTTAACTATTCTTCAAGAGTCATAAAAAACCCTGTACGAAATCGACACGTGTTTCACCTCTCAACGAGGCATCCTCAGGATGACGATTGACCAGTTGCAAACCAGAACACGACGTGTTGTATGTTTACTAAATATATCTACGTCTATTGTATTTTATCATGGATTTCCGCAAAGTTACGCCTGAATCAATTAACTACCAGAAATGAAACACAGAAGCCTATCATATACCATCTCAGCCTGCATTAATAAAAACCTCAGTATCAATGATCTTCCACCGTTTAAACAAGGTCATTTAGAGGGCGTAATATAATCTGTTATCAACACGATTACTTAGCAATTTCGGCCCAGATATGAACGTTAGATAAAACTAAATAATTATATAGAATAATGAGCACAAAGTAATAAATATTGTGCAAAGTTTAGCGATATGCACATGGTTTTATGTAAGTGAGTTATAATTATGGCGTCTGTTAGTGTCGTGGTTTCGGACTTAAAACAGTTAAAATTCAGCGACTGACCTCCACAACCGGGTCCGGGCGCCTTTTGAAGGTTTCCCCTCAAACAATATATAAATAAATGTCACCTGTGCGCCAAATTTCATTGAAAATCCATTCAGGCGTTAAGGCGTAAAATAAAAACGTAACAGACAGACAGACAAATAGAAAAGTAGAGTTACTTTTACATTTTATTAAGAAAGAATGGACAGTAAGTATGGATTTTTATTTTTATTTTAGTAAATAAAAGATAAAAGATAATATTGAAATAGCTGAAAATGATGTATAGTTAATTTACATAGTCAACCGCGCCAGTATCGGCTTTACCTTCAGAAAACTTTATTTTGATATAAATACAACAATTCGTCTCATCGGCTGTGGACTTGGCTTGAGGGATTCTGGGTTGGATTTTGTTATCGGAGAAATCGGAAATTATGCGTTATTCAGTTTACATTTTGATAATTTTCTAGAAATAGAATTACAGCCCGCAAAATTCAAAGTTCTTCTAAATCAGAAAGGGAAGTCGCATCCATATAAGAGAACAAGACATTGACCGTGTTATATTTATGTATATTCTCCACTCCCCACCGCTTTTAGGAAATCCGGTGCGATTGTTTAGTTGACGGAATAATTTAGACCCTGGACTGTCTGGCCACGAATGTGATGCATGATGACCAGAAAATAATGAACTGATGCAACATAAGCATAATCAGCCTATAATGTTCCCGCTGCTGGAAAACAGGCCTCCTCTCTTCAAAAGGGAGTGGACCGTAATCTACCACGCGGGCCCAGTGCGGGTTGGTAGATGTCACAAATGTCTTCGATTTTTTGGTTCTAGGACATGCTGGTTTCGTCACAATGTTTTCCTTCACCGTTTTGTGAGCAGTAGTGATGAAATTATTTACACATAGTAAAGCACCTGCTTGGGTTCGACCGACGACGACCTGCAACTCGTGAGGCAGACTAACACCATAAAGATGAGAACCGGGTGTTTAAGGACAACTTATATGGGCCTTTTGTCAAGTAGCCCACCATGTACCTAATACTTTCTTCCTTGAAGGCTATTGACCCTATTAATACATATAATGAGGTATGTGACAAGCAGCGGCGAGGGGTCAATTTTTATGAGAGGGAAGCCGAAGCGGTTCGGTCTTAACTTACTTATGAATAAAGTTAAACATTAATTATTATTAACTTTGTATGAATTTTTAGTTCCCGATTCTGACGTTTTGGCACCGGGTTCTTTTTTTTGTTGTTTGCTAATTCAAAGCTAGAAATAGACGTTTTTGTTGTTTGAATTATGGTGAATTAAATACCCATAGTGTAAATATATTTTTTGGCAATAGTAGACCCTATTGACGGTGCCATTTTTCAATAGCGGTAGACTTGATGATGCGGACTCCTAAGGGAAGCCAGTAGGAATCGTGTTTTACGGTCCTTTCGCCACTGGTGACAAGTATAATTTCAAAATTTCATAAAGGTCAATTACACAAAGGTGACATCAGCTGATATTAAAATGCAAACGGTTTTTGCGTTCGATAGGTATGTAAATACAGCACTATGTGTGTCAAAGAACAATGACCTTTGTCATTAAAACTGAACTCAGATCAGTTGAAATTGGCATATAACAAATTATACAACCTGTTTAAACACCGCGCATTCTATTATACTAATTGTTTTTCGTTTACCTATTCTCGACAACATTTAGTTTAGTATAGAAATAAGGGATATTTTTTTTTTTTTTTTTTTACCATTAAAACTTTTTGTATTTTTTTATAAATATCTAAAACATTGATATTAGACTGCCTCGATCGAGCGGTCGCGCTACTGCTGAGCATGAAGTACAGCTTGGCAAAAAAGAGTATTATGCGGTGACAGATGAAACTAAATATTTTACTGAGGTAATGCAGACCTATGATGTTGGCACTACTTTGCCGACAAGTGCTAGTAGGTTTTTGAGTCAGTACGAGTACAAGCAGCGTTTTTAACTATTTGTTTAAATTCTTTTACTCATTTCCCATTTGAAGTGACCTATATGCGGTAGTGGCGCCCTCATTTTTTCCAAACCCTTTTTTGCCAAGCTGTACTGGGTTAGATTCCCAGGTCGGTCAAAGTGATATAGGGTTTTCACCAGGAATTTCTCAGTAGCAGCCCGTGCCCTGTTGATGACAATACGTATAGATAGACTCACCACCTATTTCATGGGACTTAAACACAACTGGCGAAATGTGGGTGTCTCTCTGCCTAACCCTTCGGGGAATACAGGCGTGATTATATGTTCTGTTAATTCTTTACAATGACAGTTAAAAATAAAAAAGCAAAATAAAAATGTCGGCCGGAATCTCAGCCTTAAAAGGAAAGTGAATAAAAAATATATTTTTTTCTAAAAAATCTGTTAATTTATTTTAAAACAATTAGAGCTTACATCTAATCATAATATATTAAATGATCTATGCTAACATCACACTCGTTATACATATATGCTGCACTTAGGTACACACATAGAGAGAATTTTAAATTCCCTTCAAAAAGAGCATAACCGTTGAGCACATCAAAAATAAAATCGTGTTATTTTCATATTTTACGATTACTTATCATAAATAGTATATACCTACTATATATATTAAAATAACATAACAATAAAAACAACTATTACTTTTATTTTTAACACTTCACACAAATCTTGTTATAATAATTATTATTTTTATTTTATTTTTTCCAAATGCAAGCTGATAAGCTGATCTAAGATACAAATGTTTTATTTGTACATAATGCCTCAGCTATTTGGCACTAATCAGGAACAAGTCATTGATACTACACAAAAAAATGTTTTAATTTGGTATGTATTTAATAGAACCCCAAATAATTCCTTAAACTTTTATTTTCTAAAACTATGAGTGGACACTAATATAATAAATACTTATTCGTAATAAATACATAGTCTATTTTTGCGAAAAAAAGCGTACATCATTAGAAAGTCAATAAGTTTTTAGAGGATCAATTAAATATTTCCATGTTAATTAATTTTGCTGCTATGAAAACACATATATGACAAAATTAATGTGGATGGACCTACTTATGTAATAGTAAACTATACATAATTAGAAAATACCAAATCACTTTATACTCAACAATGACTGACTCGAACTAACAACAGTCTATTAGTCGTACAAATGATTGCCAACGACCTTGCGCACGAGTCTAGCTATCTCAAGACCAAATATAAAAAAAAAACCTTTACCTAATGAAACCAATAGGTATATTTAATTTTATTATTGGATAGAACTCTTAACTTTTGTTTCTCAGACCAAATTATGAACTAAAAATTTAAAAAGTAAAATTATGTAGAACTTTTTTTTTGTTTTTGCTGATCCCTTTACGAAAAATGCGTTACCTATGCGTTTTTGAATGAATTGAAAATAATTAAATAAAAAATAAAATAATTATAATTATTTTATTAGATTAAAAATAAAAATAAGACGAGGGGTACATCAAGCGTCCATAATTAAAATACCCACATTCATTTCGATCTTTGAATATTAATGAATTATACTCTTGAAATATTCTGCCTTTATCGAATAATAGTATGTATATGAAACAGTTCAAAATATTGTTTAATCATGTTAAACGATGACGTTAAATCATCTGTTACTAGTCTGTAAGACGCAGAATGACGAGGCAAAACGGAAGATACTCAAATGATTATTTTTATCATTCAATGACTTGCACCTGATTATAAGGACATGCTCAAATTAATATTACTGTTAAACTCATGATGATACACGACAGTTTATTTTTACATTCATCCCTGACATACATAATAATATTATTTGACATTTTATACCTACAATTCAATTTCAACTCTTTATTAGCGACTTTTGCCGACATGTTAATTATTCAGATTTGTTACAGTTGTAATGGCAATAATATCATTTGGTTTAAATAGGTTTTTATTTGTAGTTTCATATTTATCTTATATAGATTCTTTTCTACCTTGTGAATGAGAGAACGTTGTAGGCTTAGTGGATTGTAGACTTTTTTTTACCTAAAACTTCTTGAAAGGCCTACACCGTCCTCCCATAACTATTAACACTGTAATTCAAAAATATTGTAAAAGCCAATTATATTTTAAAAGAGTAACCATGGAGTTTCTTGCCGGCTCTTCTCCATAGGAAACGACCAATTGGAACCGTGCACCTAGCTTCTGACGTTTCATAAGTGCCCATGTAGGTTTATGTGAAATAAAATATTTTGATTTTGATTTTGACATACTTTTAGAGAGTTTCTTCGGAGTACGTATGATATAAGCTGACCTCGCATTGTAAAGGCTTGCCGTACAATGAGAGGTCCGCTTATACTTGAAATGTAGGTATAGTTTGATTATGTCGTCGTGCAGGGAACCTAAATATTTTAATGAGATTTTTTGTGTATCATGTGATCGTGTGTGCTACATATTGGTATTATATGTGTTATTGAATTTTGAAAACACTAATATTCATCTCTTTGCCATTCAATCTACCGTTACTTTTGAGCCGGAAGTTTGAAAGACTTCACAGAAAGACTTTCAACCGACTTCAAAATTGTATGTTTGTTACGCGATTACTCCGCCAATTATAAATTGATTTTGACGATACTTTTTTTATTTGCTAGGTTATACTTCAGAGGTGTCCAATGTAAATTTTATTAACTTTGCTTGCGTAATTTTTGAGTTAGCTTCAATAATACGTATTTTTCCCACTTAGCCTATATGGATGATGTTTTAAGTTCCTGTCACTGTTATTTATATAGCACGTAGTGGTATTCGAATTTGTGTGGGCTATGTAGGTACCACAACTAATAAGTAAAAAAATAAAAACTTTTTAGTTCAATTTTTTTTTGGTTAATTAATTTGGAAAGGACAAAAATGATTTGATTAGGTATGTTTAAATATTGATTACTTATTTGAAAGATTTTCGTGTTAATTTCATGTTTGTTCCCTTTTAATTTAGACTTTAATGTGAATGAAGAAAAATGGACGTTAGAAGGTAAGTTATGACTAGTGAAATAATTGCATTTTTAATTAATTGTAACAATTTTTAATTGCAGTAGGCTATCAGTTAAGAGAGTTCATTGAGAATTAATACGGTCTGTGTATCTTAAGAAAGTACTGCCTTTTCTACGGTTGCTAGGTAAAATGCGATACTGATTGATTCTATTGATTGCATGTCTCCGTATCAATTGATAACAATCATGAATGGCTATAGTTGCTTATTTTAGTGACTGTTTCAAATGGTTTTAATATTTCCAGAGTATTGTAAATGCTTGTAAAATGGCGGAAAATTTACCAATACATAAATAACTAGTAGCTTAGCGCGAGGATTATCTTTTTAGGTGTGCTTTATTTCTACTTATTTTTGTAAGTTAGATATTATTATAAAGAAAAACTGACACTTATTATAACCGTGGTATGGCATACTTAATAATAACCAATTACTAAATTACTATTGAAGAATGATATAAATAGAGTTTGCTAAGTCAATCCTCAATCACACAAATGTCCATAACCCCTACATTTGTTCAATGACAGAACACTCTTAACGCAACATCTACATTTTCTTCTTTTTATCTGCTTTGGCTGGCAAGAACACTGCGATCATCTTCTGTAAGATTTCTGTGAATATCATGGTTCCAATAAACACTAGGAGGGTTCCAATCCAGTGTCCGAAAGTGAACGGATTCCTGAAGTACACGATAGAAAAAAGAAGTGACACGAATTTCCTCAAAGTGACGGTTAAAGTCACGATCAATGATGCGCATTCGGTTGTCAACACGTACACAGCACTGATGCACAACCCTTGAGTTAGTACATAAAGAATCAGCCACAGTACTTGTCTTGGGAAAGGAAAACCAAGGAATTCGACAATTGGAGTCTCTGTAGCTAGCTTAACGTGTCCGATTAAATTAGGGGCAGTCGGCAGCCAGAATACTAATGGTAGTAAGTGTGTGTAGTATAATGCTTCCCAAGGATGCTTTCCGTGCTTCGAATACAAGGATTCCTGGAAGATTCCCATCCTTGCAGAGACGAAGAGTGCGAAGGTAAGGATGGCTATGCCAAGGCACCACCACAGCCAATCAATGAACTTCAGTTTTTCTTCCTCAGCGGCATCTGCATGTGTTTCTCTTGGCGCTTTCACGTCGCCACTGGATACGATGGTACATAGTGCTATACCAGCTGATATCATAAAGATAGCTAGGTACTTCAATGGTGGGTAGCTCTTCTTCAATATCCATACACCCATAGCCATGTTTGCCATCAGAGAACCAGCTCTGAAGATCATGTGTAAAGGCATCGGTATGTTGAAATCAAATGCATAATTATTTGCCACACTGCTTGTCCAGAAAAATCCAACTAAAAGCAAATATTGCTTGAAGGGAATGTTCCTCTTAGCTGTACCAAATTTTCCAACGGTCACAAATCCAATTGAAGCGATGAATAAGAATTGTAGGAATGTAGCCAAATTTCCCGCGCCCGGGTCTTCTTTCACAACCATTTCTAGGAACACTACGTTGGAACAACATCCAACGAAGACCATCGTAATGGCCGCAGCTGCCTTCACGGAAACCATTTTGGATCTGAAAAAAATAAATTCAAAATCAAAAAAAGTTATTCCGATACCGGGAATCGAACCCGAGCCTCCTGGGTGAGAGCCAGGTATCCTAGCCACTAGACCATATCGGATGTTATAATAGTAGTGAAAATATGGGTTCTAATACCGCTTAGCTACAAAACCCGTAAATCAAATAAAGTATAAAATAAACCATAAAAACTTTAAAAGAAAGTCCATGAAATGTCTTCCTCAGTTTAGTTCTAAGAGATAACACCATTAAATAATTAACCTGTCATGCGCACTGCAGCCGAATTCAGTAAGGTTATTTAAACTGCAGTTTTATGTGATAAATCAACATCATACGTCTTTGAACCGATACAAATCTAAAATACTATAAAATAATACTTACATTTGTTTCTTTTCACTATCACAAACACAAAATAATCACGTAAATTACAGCATTATTTACTTTAAAACGTCAGACACGTTTGACAACGGAGCTAGCCGGGCGCCCGCCAGTGTGTGCGTAATCAACCAGTGATTGTAGTTGTGACCGTGGCCTCGAATACGACTACGCATGCGCAGAGCGGCGCTGTCGGTAAAACTGCACGAGTTAAATAACTAATATTATTAGAAATAGATGGCGCTATTAACAATTATGTAACCGATGTATCAATGTGTGGAGATCATAATTTTAGGGGACTGTGTGGGTTCGATCGAAGCCTTCGTTATATTATTTACATAGCAAGGATCACTGTCTGGAGTAAAACAATAATAGCGTTAGGTGAAACATTTTTACGTAGAACATACAAGTTGAGTTTGTGTCAACAGGTAACTGTAGGAGGTACTTACATTCTGTTATCTTACTTTAGTTTTGGAAGCCTTTTCTTATAAATAGTTCGAGTTTTCTATGCCTAGAAACATGTTTATAATAACATGAGAAAGGGGAATAATCTCAATGGGATTAAGTTACCGATAAAACTCAACCCTTTCACCATTTTTTATTAATAAATACATAATATTGTAAATTAAGTCGCTTTTCGTGTTTGTCTCTCAAACCACGCAACAGATTTGGTTGGGGTTTTCACCATCGTTTAGAGATTTTATTCCGGAAGGTTTATGAGTATAATACGTTACTATCAAAGTTACATATAAGTAAAAAATCTCCATGTTTTGTCAAGTCGTAAAAACAGGATTCGCTAGTTTACTATAAATTATAACACGGTTTTTAATAAGGCAAGCTTTACCGGGAAAGGACTAGGCAGATGGTGATAAGAATAACTTATTTAAAGAAAAAAAATCTTACTAGGTATACAGTCAACATTTTTCTCCCAATAAGTCAGCATCAGAGACTAACACTATTTCTAACCCCGACTTCTTCAAAAAGGAGGAGGTTCTCAATTCGCTTGTATGTTCTTTTTTTTTTGTTTACATAGCAGGGAGTGGTATTCGAATTTGTGTGGGGTAGGTAAAGTGAAAAATAAAAACTTTTTAATTCAGTTTTTTTTTTATTTTTTTGTAAAAAGTTTTTTTTCGTAACAAGTTATTGTAACTCTAATTATAGTTTTTTTTACACAACTGCCCAATAGGAGTATAGTATTTTTAGGGCTCATGTTATTTATAAAAATGCGAACGCTTGTGAAACGATTTTTCAGGTTCATCCAAGCTAATTCACATTAACTTCGCATTCTTTGGGATTATAAGTTATTACCTAATTGTTTCCTAAATGAAATGGACCAGTACCTGTGAAACGGTTAAAAGTAGAGAAACTTGTTCTTAGGAACTACTTTGTCAGTTATTAAAACTATATTCATAATAGGTTCGCCCCCTATTACATAGGACAGCCTCTGAACAACTGGCCGGAGCGCGCGCGCAACCAATTAACTAATTAGTTATTGAACAATTGTTTACCAGTTAAACCTAACTGGCGAGGTGGGTGTACTTTAGGTATACACCTCTATATTATAAATTTACCTACAGTACGACACAACTTATTTGTAGCATAAATTTTAAAATTTGCATTCCTTCATTTAAATTTTATAAATGTAAGTACTTGGTGACTTTACAAGTTATTATTGCATTTGCGTAACGATAATTTTCGCCAGCAGTAATAAAGATTACAGATTATGAAGGCGCACTCAGTTCAGATGGTGATCGGTTTTACGAATTTTGCCGATGTTATATCAAAGTTGTGTCGTGCATCGTACTATACGCATAGTTTCAGGTTTTTCTTCGTCCACTGACGTCACAGTCCACGAGCAAAAACCTGAAACTACGTTCTATAAGGTCACTAGTCCATACATAAATCGCTTAGGTCAGTACATAGATCACCGGGTCACCATACATAACTTCAATTGGCAAATAGCCAGTTAGATTAACAAAAGATTTGTAGCCATAAAGACCATTACGTACCCCTATTGAAAATGTGCATTGATCTGTCAATAATTATCTAACCCAAACCGAACCCGTACCGAACCCGTACCCGAAACTATCAATTGCAATAAATTGCAATTATTGTAGTAATATTGTCAATCGCTTCAATTGCATTTAGTACACACGGCTACACATCAAGCTATACATTTCCAGTATAAGCTGACCTTGCATTTTGCGGAAATCTATACAATACGAGATCAGCATAAACTGGAAATGTATAGCTTGATGTGTAGCCGTGTGTACCAATGTATATGAATCACGGATAAATTGCAATAATTGATCCTTTTAGGGACTTTAAAGAAAAACTACATCACTTTTAAATCTCTTTATGGAGAAGCCTGTCCGGGCTACATATACGAAACTATGACGTGTTGGAATGTATAGAACTCTTTTCAATTTTAATTTTTCACTTTTTAGTTGCGGTACTTGCCCCTCACAAATTCGAATACGCTACCTGCTATATAAATAACAGTGACGGAGTAACTTAAAACATCGTCCATATAGACTGAGGGCTGATTTCATCAAAGTCATCTTTTATCCATGGAAAAAAAAAATCGTCTGACAGTTTTTGTATGGAAAAACTGTCAAAAGTTCAAAATTTATTCGCAGGGTAAGACTTATACTCGGTATAAACGTTTGGTGAAATTCGCTCTAAGTGGAAAAAAACGTAATATTGAAGCTAACTCAAAAACTCCGCAAGCAAAGTTAATAAAATTTATATGGGACCACCTCTGATGCATAACCTACCAAACAAAAAAATCAATCTGCCTAGCCTTTTCCCAACTATGTTGGGGTCGGCTTCCAGTCTAACCGGATGCAGCTGAATACCAGTATTTTACATGGAGCGACTGCGTATCTGACCTCCACAATCCAATAACTGGGTACCCCTTGGTAAGACTGCATAACCTACCAAACGAAAAATACAAAAAAAAAAAATGAATTACGAATCTACCTACCTTTTTGAAGTCAGTTACTTAAAAACTTTTTACAAAAAAAAATCAACCGACTTCAAAAAACAAACACAAGAAAAGTGAAAAATAACTTTAATTTCGGAAGTCGGTGTCTGCTTTTCAATTTTCGTTTTTTGCCACCGACTTCCGAAATTAAAGTTATTTTTCACTTTTTTTGTGTTTGTTTTTTGAAGTCGGTTATTTTCTTTTTGGAAAAAGTTTTTATTTTTCACTTTTTAGTTGTGGTACTAACCTCACACAAATGCGTATACCGTTATCTGCTATTTCAATAACAGTGACGGAGTGAAATATTTACATCATCTACATAGCAAAGTGGGAAATATACGTAATTATTGAAGCTAACTCAAAAACTACGCAAGCAAAATTAATAAAGTTTATATGGGACCACCTCTTAAGCATGACCTACCAAACAAAAAAAGAATCATCAAAATCGATTCATAATTGGCGGAGTAATCGCGTAACATACATACAAAAAAAAAAGAAAAAACATACAGACGAATTGAGAACCTTCTCCTGTTTGAAGAAGTCGGTTAAAAATAAATGATCCTTATCGCAAAGATATCGTGGGTACCCTTTTAAGGGTATTGAGTTATGCCGTATCGGTTTCTGGATATTTCTCACTTTAAGGTAAAAAGCGGTTTTAGAGGAAATTGTGTGTTTATGCTACGGTACCTTTTCCAAATGAAAAAAAAACCCTAAGAGATATACCTAATCATATTGTTCTCACATACTAATGTCTACAATATCTTTTCATTTCTTCTTTCACAAGTCTGCTGGAAGATTTTTCTCAAGAAATAAGTACCTACCTAGTACCTTTGTACCCAAAAAAAAACTAAATAAATAGGCTCTAAGTATGATTTTTAACAACACCCTCACGGATCGGACAGGATTTTTGTTACACGCTGTATAAGATGTATACAAAATATTGTAAAATATTTTTAAAAGAGTAACGGTGGAGTTTCTTGCCCATTCTTCTGCATACGAAAATTACCTTTTGGAAGGGGCAACTAGAATCAGTTCCATTTCTTTATTTTTCACGTTCAAAAGTACCTTATTTGAATAAATAAATAAATTGTTTTTCGTGCTAAAACTTTTCAAATCCGCCTAATCTATACTAACGAGTATCCCAACCCCACATGACACGTCACAAGATTGAAGGCCCCTCCCCTAGAACCTTGACAGACCCCCCACTCCCCCCCAGCACCGACGACTGATCGAGCAAACTCTCTTGACAAACATTTCCAAGTTATCTCGTAAAATCTCTCATACTTCACATCGTAAGACATTTTGCTTGGTAATGCTTGGACTGCATGTAATAAGATCTGCATTTGTTTTTGTTTATCTATGATTCACTTGGCTGACCAAGTGATGGGTGGAACTGAGCGACAAAAACAACCAAAAAATCGGGGAAATTCGGTCTGGTTCAGCCCTATAACGCTGATTTATTTATGGAATGTCTTTAAAGAAACTATAGGTCTTCTAACCTCGTTATTAGGTCGTACTAATAAGTAGGTATATTTATTATTATGAAGTATTATGAACTGAGAGCAGTGGTGGTCCAGTGGTTACGGCCGCGACTTACGAGTTGTAGGTCGTAAATTATTTCATCACCACTGCTCTCAAAACTACGAAGGAAAACATCGTGAGGAAACCGGCAGGTCCGGAACCAAAAATTCGAAGACATGTGACATCTACTTACCCGCACTGGGCTCGCGTGATGGATTACGCGCCCACTCCCTCTCACTGAGAGGAGGTCTGTGTCCCAGCAGTGGGAACATTAAAAAGGCTAATTACCTATTCTGAAATTCTAGAAGGCATGTTACTCTAAATAAATAGGTTAGTACTAAGTAATAGAGAATTTAGTCGCTCAAGTTAATCCACGCGTGTTCACGCGAAGTTAAGTGGACCACAGTCGAATCAAATCTTCACAAGTACTGGCTACTTCTCCTCTATATTATGTACTAGGATTCAAATAGTACAACATCTTCTACATAAAGAATAAAACCATGAACGGGAGATTTTCTATCAAAAAGGAACCGGATGAAAATATAACACAGCCGACCATTGGCACCCGAGAAAACACGTATCCAGAACTTGACTCGCGAAATAATACAATTTACTAAACACATACAGTCCATATTCGCTTGGCACAAAGTTAGTTGCATAACCGTGACTGTAATTCAATTATTACGGACCGACGCGTCCAACTAACGACCTTATAGATATAAACGTAGTCTGACCCAATGATATGTGAAATTTTGTTTGATTATCAGGAGATTAACCCCGGAACTAATTTCCTGTGAATATTGGACGAGTTTTAGTTTATTTTAGGTAGGATTTGTATAAGGTATTCATAAGGAAAAAGGCCAGCATTTTGTATTTAGTACAAGCATATTCTGCAGTAGTGAAACGTAACGGCCCCGACTTACGAATTTTAGGTTCGAACCCAGGCAGGAACTTTACTTTGTGTTAATAATTTCATCACCATTGCTCTCAAAACGGTGAAGGAAAACATCGTGAACAAACCGGCATCATCGTGAAGAAACATGTCCTAGGACCGAAAGTTCGGCATTTGTGACATCTACCAACCCGCACTGGGGCCCGCGTGGTAGATTAAAGCCCACTCCCTTTCGGAGAGAGGAGGCCTGTTTCCCAGCAGTGGGAACAATATAGGCAGATTATAATTATGATAATAATAACACACTGAAGAGACCTATAATATTCAACAGCACGCATAGCATGACAACCATAGAAACGGGTTTTCTACGAGTTTTGTCGATGGAAGAATAGACAAAATGATTGTTTATCTGTAATTTTGTCTATTCTTCCGTCGACAAAACCCGTTTCTATTGTGGTCTTGCTAAGCGTGCAGTAGACTTTTAAAAGTCAACACCCCACGTGCTAAGTGGCCGCCGTCTTTGAACATATGCAGTACCAGAAACATATTATTTATTGAGTTGCGTTGCCATCAAACATATTATTAAATGATTCATGCCTGTAATTACTCCGGCATCCATATCCTTCAAACTGGAACCCGGCAATCCTGCTTCGCGGACGAAATACACCTAATCTGTCTCAGACACATGTCATGCTACAACATCACCAGAAAACATAGGCTGCTCTGCCTACCCCAAAACGGACTGTTAGCATGACAGCTAAGTATTATTTATGATAACGGTTTTATATTTCCAAGGTTTTTTAAAGCACATGCAACCTTCTATCGTTGTAAATACGCAAATCAACAAAGACTATGACGAAATAACGATTGTATTATCTGTATTTCAATACTTGATAATACTTTCTGAACCGAAAGGATGAAATCGTTTTTGCATTACTCATTTCCTGTGTCATTGAAGGAAAGTAATAAAGAAAGGAATAAAAGTAAAAAAACTGTTTATTTGGTACATGGTAGAAGATACAAACAAAACGTCGTCAGACACAACAAACACAACACACACATCACACACACACACATACACACACATCACATCACACACGTACACACACACACACACATCATCACATTTCACATTCATTAAACACTATCAATTGTGTTTAATCTCTCGAACGGAAAACTTGGATCTTCCAATCTTACCAATACTAAGAATTATCTATAGACAGACAACTGGTACCTATAACCTTTGGTATCTCCCAGTAACTTTGCGGAAGTAAAATATATATAAAATATGAAGAGACGGTAAAGTTTCATTTGTCTAGAAAACATAAGTAGGTTAGGTAGCACCAGTTGCTCTAGTAATTGAAAAGAAAACAGAATCCAGTCTCATTCAATTTCTAAAATCACCATTTCTTCCACCATTGCCTTCCAAACTATTATAAATAAAAATCTTTCAGCGCTTGTTTCCACTAAATAAAACTGGAACGTCGAATGAAAAACACGTCCCATTTTTCTGAACAAAAACTCCTAAAGAAAAATATTTGGTCACTCCAACATGAGAGCATGAAAATACCAGTCCATTGACGATAGATCTTCGACTTTATTTTTCTCTAGTTAAGGTATGTTTTAGACTGATATCGTGATTTGTTTTTACAGTAGAGGTTTTAATAATACGTAGGTTTTGAATAGTTACTTCGCGTGGTACACCGTGACTAATCGCCTGATATTGGTTCACTGATCAAGGTCCGCACACTAATCAGGGTTTGCTTAATATGAGTGATTTGGACATTCAAATGAGTTTTTTAAAACAACTAAGCTAGTTAATTCGGCTCTGGTAGCACGATAGATTGATTTATCGTGCTTGATAAGTAATAACAGCCGCACGGGTCGATAGATCAAGTTATGCTACGCTTGCCGCGATTGGTCCGTGGATAGATGACCACACGTAAAGCCGTTGGTCCCGGCTGTTACTCGTGGATCTTTGACAGTCGTTACGGGTCGTCAGAAGCCCGAAAGTCTGACAACCAGTCTTACCGAGGGGTATCGTATTACCTGGTAACTGGGTTGTGGGGGAAGATAGGCAGTCGCTCCATGTAAAAAAACTGGTATTCGCCTGCATCGGGTTTAACTGGAAGCCGACCCCAACATAGTTGGGAAAAGGCTAGGCAGATGATGGACTTAATAGTGGCACCTCAGACCAATTAAAAACCAAGACAACAGTGAAGCATGGCAAAACTAAACCTTCGCTCTGTGCATACACGCTCACACACACACGTTACAACTATTTACAATCAAACTACACCTCACTAAGTGCACACATGTTTACGACACCCCGGCCTCACGTCACTGTTGACAGCACTCCGTCTTGGTTTTTTATTTGGTGTGAGAGTGGCACACTAAGAAAAGCTAAATACATAGGTCACTTTCTTTCTACCCGTTGGTGCTTCTTTCTACCCGTTGGTGCTTCTGGCATCGCCACAAATCAAGTAAACAATGAAGTAATATATTTCTGTTTGATGATAACTAATTAACAACATAATACAATCATAACAGGAGAATTCCTGCAAGTATGTTGATTCGAAACCCAGAGGCGATGTAGAGCAGTGAAAGTTTGGCTGATAAAGTAATGCGAACTGTAACTTAGGTTCAACATAATATTCAATGCAAATAAACGGGAAATCTTGTAAGGTAAACATATCTAGGAATCACCAAATTCAAGGCGACACGACGAAGGATTATATACTCAAGTATGCATATAGTAAGCTAACATGAACGTTCGTTCAATCTCGAAATGTGTTCAGGATTTGTAGTAAGTAATCCGTTGCCGTCAACTTTAACTTTAAATTCTCACATTCGTGGATATGTATTAGAGTGCTGACATATCTACGTTCCAATTTTAGATTTAAGAACATAATTTGGTGAGTTCAACAATAATGTTTGAAGATTTTTGTTCTTAATATCAAATTACGACTCAATTAATCACAGTCCGTCAGTCAATCTAAATGCTTGGATATAGAAACAAGAGTTACCAACTGGGCAGATTGCTACCTACCTAACTTACAGATTCCATTAACCTGGGTACTGAGGGAGCCATGTATTATTTAAAACGCTATGGACGGATCTAAGTCTGAATGTCTAGTCCAGTAAACAATAGCCGACCAAAAAGTTTAGCTGTCACATTGGAACGCCTCTTTAGGGTTCCATAGTCAACAAGGAACCCTTATATTCGCCATGTCCGTCTGTCTGTCCGTCTGTCTGCGGCTTAGCTCAGAGACTGTTGGTTCTGGAAAGCTGTAATTTGGAATATAAATCACGCCGACAGAGTGGTAAAATAAAATCGTGAAAAATATTATTTTTAGGTTAGTTACCTCCCCTACACGTAAAATGGGGATGTTTTTTTTTTTGGGGGTAGGCAGAAATTACAGAACGCCACCTGCTACGATCCTCACATACTCCTTTTGCCTCGTTTACGTTCATACATCTGGTCAGCCGGTGCGAGTACTACGCACCTGACCTTTCTGAAGAAGATCTCCAATGAAGAAAGAAGAAGTGAAGGGAGAGCTCGAGGCTAAGTAATAACAGCCGCACGGGTCGATCCATCACGTTAAGCTACGCTTGCCGGGGCTGGTCCGTGGCTACTGACCATCTTTACATATCGAGACTCCTCCGTGCCTCGGAAAGCACGTTAAGCCGTGGGTCCCGGCTGTCATTTGTGGGTCTTTGACAGTCGTTACGAGTTGTCAGAAGCCCGAAAGTCTGACAACCAGTCTTGCCACGGGGTATCGTATTACCCAGTTACTGGGTTGTGGAGGTCAGATAGGCAGTCGCTCCATGTAAAAAACTGGTATTCAGCTGTATCCGGTTAGACTGGAAGCCGACCGCAACTTGGTTGCAAATTATAGCATATTCCATTGCAATAAGTTATTTTCAATGTTCTTCCAGCAACATTATGAAGATTCGTTCTTTAAAAATACAATTTTGCACTCATTCCCACTTTTAAAGCCACGGACAATGCCGTGAACATGATCAAACAATTAAAGGCCACACCATAAAAATACATTCCACAGCAATCCAGGACCCTTAAAAATCCAGGGGTTTGCAATAAAATACAACCTATAACAAAAATCAGCAACAATACACGTATTAGTTTGATTTACGATCTCCTGTATCAATGCTAGCGACCTATCCCAGTATAACACATTTTTTGTGGCCACACAGTAGGATGATTGATGGGCCATAAGATTAGCGAGCTTATTAGGATTATGGCGCGCGGAAAGTGTATTAGATGATTATCGCCACGGGTGGAAAGGGGGGATTTTGATGTTGAAAGTTCCTGTTTGCTTGAAGTAGAAAATGACGCTAGGTTTCTTTGGACATAAAGGGGACCTTAGTAACCAATAAAATACATTTTTTTTTTAAGTGAAATGAAGTATTTATTTTAAAGTATAGTACTCGTGAAAATGAAAAACTTTCACCTTAGTGACTTATGAAATAAAAAATCGTGCTGGTGTCGCTCTTTACAGGGCATCAGATTTTTTTATGAAAGTATACCTTCGTTTAATTTAACACCCTGTAGAAGTAATTTGCGAGTGTATAAAAGACATCGATGTATTCGAAATGTATATAATATCATATTATAATTATATCTATCATACATGTAAGAAACTATGTATATATCAATATTCCCAGCTAAAGCACTAGGAAGTGATGAAGGGCGGGCGTTTTCGCGGATTATCAGTAATTTTGACGTTCGAAAAGTTCTCAGCCTAGTTTAAATAAATTACTTTTGATGTTTATCTCCTTAAATTCAGCTAGCTGCTCCAATGGTAGCTGCATATGGGGCAGGATGATAAAGGCATACACCATCTTGACATAACTATTCATAACATTTACATATCCGTAACTTCAATCAGTTCTACACCGTGTCACTGTGGTATCACATCAAACGTTTCAAGTACCGAAAGGGGTAGGCCATTGACCCGACAACCGTTAGTCGTAATTATAAATTCAAATGTATTTGCTCTGTGGCTGGTTATGTCCGTCGCGGGGACGACTTCGGGGTTAGACCGTAAGAGCTAACTTACTACACATATAATATAATTTTGTATATAGCTATGAATTACAATATTATCCACCTACATAGTTTGCATATGGTTATGAAAGGGAGATTTGAAGGGTTAAGTACTCATTAAAGTGAAAATATTGTTATCAAAATCTGGCAGGTTTAGAATGAGTGAGTTTTGGGTAAATAAAACTATGATTAATTACCTTTTTGGATTATTTAGCGTATTTTTAGCGGTTGCTCAAAATGGCGCTGATGATGATAAATAATGCCATTAAATTCAACAAACTTAATAAGTAAGTACTATAGAGAATGTAAATGATAATAAAAGAAAAAATAATGATCAGAAAGATAAAACTTGACGTTAGCTAAGAGTAATAATTGGTATGACCTTCACGATCAATTTGAATGACGTAAAACCATTAGAAAGTTATTACACTGTAACTCTTATCTCATTATTATAACGTATAAAGAATGATTGTTGTAAGTTTTATAAATCATTCTAATCTATACCTTACTTTACCGAGATAAGAGTTACATTCCAAAGACTTACTAATATTTTACATCGATCGTAGGAGTCTTAGGGCGAATTTCACCAAACTTTTATACCGAGTATAAGTCTTATCCTGCGACTAAATTTTGAATTTTTGACAGTTTTTCCATACAAAAACTGTCAGACGCCATTTTTATTCCACGGATAAAAGATATCTGACTTTAGTAAAATCAGCCCTTACTAGAATAACTTCAGACATTTTTTCAACGTGTGTCTAATGCCAGTCCTACGACAAACTCTATACATAATTATCGTGTTTAAAAAGTGTTTAGGCTAAACAACTGAACACGGTTTTATGTTAATAAGGTATATGTCCTACCTAAATCCACAAAATAGGTACTAATTTATATAAGATAAGCCCTACAACGCTTTGTCCGACCTGAGCATTGAACCCAGGCCCCAACGCCCAACACCACTACACCATAGAGGCAATCAAACGAAGAAAGAGATCCCATATGAATAGGGAATACGCATGTGATTCAAATATGTGTCAAATATTTTTTTCTATAAACTATGTTACTTCAGAATTATGCCTCCATCAATATTTTTTAATAAAATTTCTTTTTGAGCGAGAAATTATTTTTTTTTAAAGTCCTAAAAAACGGTGGGTAATTCAAATACTTGAAAAGGCTAAGAGCGGATGTGACGTAACAATCCGGGATAACAATCAAAATGTCAATGTCAAGTCAATCAACAAGTGTCAAGTCAATGTCAAACGCTCATAGAAAAAGGAATGTTTGACGTTGACTTGACAGTTGCTTGTCTGTTTTCACGAACTGTGACGTCACCACACCAAGCGCGCCAAATAGAGGGCGTTTAAATAGCCCGGATCGGTTGGATATTTTTAAACATTTTTTTAACTACTTTAAATTGCTTTTTTGCCGTCGAATTTTTTTTTACTATTATTTGACGATGTAAACTATCGAATAAAAATATTAAAAAAATACATGCATATTCCCTATTCTCATATTAGTAACCATAATTTAGTTAGCTAACACAAATTTACGTTAGTACAAAAGACGTCCAGCCGGTTAGTCTGACGCTGTCCAGTAACTAAACCAGGTGCTGCATATTAATTCCTCGCTGACTTGTCCGGTTTAATCACAAAATATTTACTGTACGGTACAGGTTCGATGCAAATTTATGCTAAAATATCACAGAGTTAACGGTTTCCTTAGGAGCAGTAGAGAAAGTGGAGAATATGGGGAATGACGGAGAAGATTCTGGTGATAGTGTTTTTAATTGAAAGGTTTTTGATGTTATAGAGACTGACTTGTACTATACTTATACGTATAGTCAGTAATTGACTGGCAAATTGTCATCCTACATCACTTTACCGTGTAGTGTATTAAAATAAGCCTATTTTAACCGACTTCTTCAAAAAGGAGGAGGTTCTCAATTCGTCAATATGTTTTTTTTTTTTTTTTGTATGTATGTTACGCGATTACTCCGCCAATTCTGAATAGATTTTGATGATTCTTGTTTTGTTTGGTAGGACATGCTTCAGAGGTGGTCCCATAATAATTTTATTAATTTTGCTTGCGTAGTTTTTGAGTTAGCTTCAATAATTACGTATTTTTCCCACTTTGCGTATGTAGACGATATCTTAATTTTCCTTCACTGTTATTTACATAACAGGTAGTGGTATTCGAATTTTTGTAGGGTAGGTACCACAACTAAAAAGTGAAAAACAAAGACTTTTTACAAAAAAAAACCGACTTCGAAAAATAACTTTTATTTCGAAAGTCGTTTTTTTGCCAGCAACTTCCGAAATAAAAGTTATTTTTCACGTTTTTAGTGTTTTTGTTGGACGTTGTTTTTTTTTTAGTTATCTCAAACTTTGAGAGATATGATTTTTTTTTTACTCGCAAAGAGGATATCGCACACCTAGATCTAAACGGAGACAACTCAAAAAAGGTAATTTTTCAAGAGACAGTAAAAACGTATATCTGCCTTTCTTGTTAGGGAAGTTATACACTTTAATTTGATTCTAGATAATACATAGCTTGTAAAATGTGACTGTATATAAACTGGGGCTAAAATTAAATCCTTTCTATGATCACCGAGCATTCGAATACAAACATAACTCAAAATTAACGATTTTTGAGTTGTCTCTGTTTAGATCTAGGTGTGCGATATGTTAACAAAAAAAATGGCTGCGATGCGGGCTGACATAGCGGGGAAGTGTATTTAACCCAAGCTTAGGGTGTAATTGCACTTTAAAACAGTTTATATTTAAGTATTTAGAATATCGCTAGTCCATGTCCGGACACACTGTATAGCCATATCAAACAGCTGTCTGACTGCACTACCCTGAATAGCAATTGTGATTTGAATATACGGACAATTTAAGTTTGTAGTAAATTTGTACATGCAGAACACGGCCATAAATATGTCACTTCACTCAATCAAAGACTCATCAGTCATCACACAAGTATAAATGAAGGTTTTCTTCGCTCTAGAAAGTCGATAATTTTTTCAAAACCTTGATTGATCATTTTCAGGCGGGGGACAGTCATTTACAGAGCAGTTTTTGGTACTTGATTTCTAAGTAGTTTACTTAATAAGGACCAAACTGTGACTCCACTCTTCCACAACCACATAAACTAATTCTAACAAAGCAAACAAACGTTCATAATAACAGGATGAATAGCTCCCACACAACGAGTCATACATCACACCGATAATTTGAAATACCGCAAAAGCCCCGCACAATACCATACATTCCCGGCACAATACGACAATGAGCGACCTTCTCGCGTACTAAATACGCAATGCATTGTGAAATGTACGATACGATGCGTTCCACAATCGCAATTGATACATGGTAATTAGGTGTGAGGTTTTGTGTTGCGATTTCGTAATTAGAATTTTGATAATTGCTTGTGTTTGTTGAAACATTTGTGGAAGAATATTATGATTTGTTTACAACTTTCGTAAGACACATTTCGATAGATATTTTTTCAGGATTGACGTTTCGTCGGCATTTTTATTATTTCGGGCCCCTTACTAATAGGCTTATTATGGGCAAGAACTAATCCTAACTATTATTATAAATGCGAAAGTGAGTTTGTTTGTTCGTTACGCTTTCACGCTGAAACGGCTGAACGGATTTGGATGAAATTTTGCACAGGGGTAGACCATGACCTGAAATAGGACATAAGGTTTTTATCCAGATATTCCCACGGGATCGAGAATTACGCGGGTGTAACCGCGGGGCGCAGCTAGTTATAAAATAACAAAGCAAAACTAGAATAAAAGTCTTACGAAATATTATGGTTGTTAACACAAACACAAAATAACCATGCGTGGTGATTTTTGTACAATACTCATACATTATTTTTATGAGAAGAAGGTTTTAACTTTGTGTGTCACAAAAATAATCATAGTATTCAATAAATCAATCTGCCTAGCCTTTTCCCAACTATATTGCGGTCGGTTTCCAGTCTAACTGGATGCAGCTGAATATCAGTATTTTACATGGAGCGACTGCCTATCTGACCTCCACAACCCAGTAACTGAGTAATACGATACCCCTTGGTAAGACTGGTTGTCAGATTTTCGGGCTTCTGACCACCCGTAACGACTGTCAAAGATCCACGAATGACAGCCGGGACCAACAGCTTAACGTGCTTTCCGAGACACGGAGGAGTCTCGATAAAGATGGTCACCCATCCACGAACCAACGGCAGCAAGCGTAGCTTAACCTGACGGTTCAACCCGTGCGGCTTTTATTACTTAGCCACGAGCTCCTCCATAATATTCAATAAATAATATGATTTTTTTGTCACACAAAGTTCAGTGAATATATAATATATAAAAATACTTTAGTTAAACGATATCACATGGAGTTTTATAAAGAGACTGACACACGAAGACAACGCTCTTTCGAACTTTTTCTAAACGTCAATATGCCTTATTTATCAATAGCCGAATAATCAGTCTATAATGTTCCCACTGCTGGGACACAGACCTCCTCTCAATGAGAGGGAGTGGGCTGTTACTACCAGTTCAGGTTGGTAGATATCACAAATGTCTTCGAATTTTTCGGTTTTAGGACATGCGTGAACTCACGATGTTTTCCTTCACCGTTTGAGTGCAGTCAAAGTTAAAGTAAAAGTCAAAGTCAAAGTCAAATAATTTATTTCAAGTAGGCACATTAAAGGCACTTTTGAACGTCAAATACATAGAAATAGAACTGATTCTAGTTGCCCCTTCCAAAAGGTAGTTTTCGTATGGAGAAGAATGGGTAAGAAATTCCACCGTTACTCTTTAAAAAAAATGTTTTACAATATTTGGTATACATCAATTATAGCAGTGATATATTAGCAGTGGTGATGAAAATACTTTACACAAAGTAAAGCGCCTGTAAGGGTTCGAACCTACGCTCTCAACAACTGCGTATATATTAAATAACCCGGTCAAACAAAACAACTACATTAAGTAACTTCCCAGTTGTCACAAGTTACTTTTATAATCACCCTAATTACGAACACCCAATCATTTTAGCTGTAATTATTAGCCGGTGAAGGTTTGTCGTGCCTCAACCGGGTCGCCGGTCAGAGCCGGTCACGATCCGTATTGTACCTGTCGTGCCGTGACAGCGTATGCCACAAATATCGTGATGTATGCTAACTGTGAGGGTAGGGTTGGAGAATGGCGGAGCGGTAGCGGACCGATGAAAACAGAGAACTATTTTCGGACCAGTGGTGTTTCGTTCCTTTTAAGATTAATATTATATATGTAACTAGCTGCCGCCAGCGGCTTCGCCCGCGTGTAATCTTTATAAATTACTAGCTGCGCCCCGCGGTTTCACCCGCGTAAGTCTCGATCCCGTGGGAATATCGGGATAAAAAGTATCCTATGTGTTAATCCAGGTTATAAGCTATCTGTTTGCCAAATTTCATCCAAATCCATTCAGCCATTTTTGCCTGATTGAGTAACAAACATCCAAACACACAAACACACAAACTTTCACATTTATAATATTAGTTGGATTATAGCCTTTGTTACTCAGGGTGAATTTAGCTTTCTAATAGTAAAAGAATTTTTGAAATCGGCGCAGTAGTTTTTGAGTGTATTCATTACAAACATGCACACAAAAATACAGATCTTTCCTCTTTATAATATTAGTGTAGATAATTTACACGCAAACAAAAAAGAAGAAAAGCTATGCTAAAATACACCTCTGTATCTCAATGTGTAAACAAACGAAGCGTTCCGGATGCATCCGTATTGACGCCTGTTCGCTCGTGAATTCGATTTTTAGCAACGATAATGAAAAAATTGCTATGGCTTACCCTTCTAAGGGTAAGGCAAGACCAAAGAAACAATGGTTCGATTGCGTGAAAGATTATATGACTAGATATGGAGTGAAAACAGGTAATAGAGATGTATTTAAGAAGAAGACTCGTTGTGCAGGCCCATAATAAACTGGCATGAGGGCAGCACGCGTACCATGACCACCGTAGAAACGAGTTTTGTCGACGGAAGAATAGACAAAATGACAAATAAACAATCACAATCTATCATTTTGTCTATTCTTCCGTCGACAAAACCAGTTTTTACGGTGGTCATACTACGCGTGCAGGATAGAAGATTGCCGCCTCCTTTGAACGTTTCCTAAACCGAGTTTGAAAGAGCATCACATATTCGCAAGTTACACGCTCGCTTTAAACCAAGTTCGTAAAACGCTGTTCTATGCACGCAGGTTTACAGCACTTTTTTGATTCACATTCTATTTGTTGCAAGTTCTGACTTTTGAATTCGTGAAATAAAATTACCATATTGATATGAATGGAGGTAAAATACAGTGTGCCGGTTATAGTTCCGTATTTTCTGTAGCGTTGAAATAGGTTGTCTGTGAGTGCAATCAGCTGTTTTTATTTAGATTATTTCCGGAGATGGGTATTTTTTTTTGGTATTTGCTACTTCACAGATGAAAAATGTCCGGATGGACTAAGTTGATTGCCAAAAACTGAAACGTTTATAGCAGAATTGGGTTAAAAATTGTACAGTCTCCTATACACGATCATGTTCGCATGTTTATTTCGATTATAAATGCAAAATTGCGCACGCGTACCCTTGCCGCCTATCTACTTAATAAAAGTCATAAATTAATTTATTTATTCATTCACTGACAAACAACGCACTGCCTAAACCGCTGGGTCTAGTAGCCGTAGCCTGAAATTTAGCTTAAGAGTTTGAAGGTGAGCACTAAGGATGGATTTTTGAAAATTCATCCCCTATGGGGTTTAAACAGGGGATTAAAGTTGTATGGCTGATCGTCACATTTGCCGATGGGAAATCCCACACGGCATGTAGCCATAATAATTCGTAAAACATCTGTTCAGCCAGTTTGAAGATCATCAGCTGTTTTTTTATACTTTTTAAGTGTCGGGGCTTTTTATACTCGTAACTTAATATCTTTTTTCAAAAAATCTTATATTTCTACATAAATAAAGAGGTATACTCACTGGCATTAAGCGGCACGGCGGGCGCCCGCGCATGGTACGCCCCCGTGCCGCCCGCGTACCGCCCGTACCCCGCCACGCTGCCTACCCGCTGCCCACGCACATGTCGCTGAATCTCGCGCACAGACACACCGCGCGCACTAAGGTAGGAAGCTGGAAAGAGAGAAAAAATCATGTCAGTAACAGTATTCATAGATAGGGATACCTAACTCCATCAGAGATTGCAACTATACAGTAGAAATGCCAGTTGTATGACAGTTAAAATGTATAATAAATTACCACCTGGCTTGAGAATGTTACCAATTAATAAATTCAAATGTAAAATGTTTACTTGGCTCTTAGACATGTGTTTCTATTCTTTTAATGAATTTTTAAATCATACTTTTTGACATAGTAATTAATATTCTATGCTTTTTGACATAATAATTAATATTTTGACATTACAAATAATACTATTCAATTAATCTGAATCAATATTATTGTATCAAATCAAAAATATAAATTCAAACCAATTTTGTTAATTTAATATAACTTTTATTGTTATGTCTACGATTAGCATGCACTTAGCTTATTTAATTTTTCTACACCAGCAATGGTAGTATATGTGAATCAATGTTTAATTTTAGATCTCAATGCACATATACTTAAAAATAAATTATTCTTATTCTTATGGCGGATGTCGTTCAAATGAACACAAAATCATCTCAAAGTTTTGATGAATTGCATGTTTCATCAACTTGAACTTTAAGCTTACACTCACTCACTCACTCACTCTCTCATTCTGAATTACTCGATAATGTCCTGTCCACAGGTCCTGTTAAATAAACGAATATTTTCAAAACTAAGTCAAAGAAGTTGATGACGTGGCAACGGTCACTTCAAACCACCATAAATGTGACAAGGTCGCACGGTTTATGTAAGATTCTCATTTCAATCTTTTACTTTGAATCGAGTTGAGGCGATAAAAATGTCGTCCGCAAAAATCATAAAAATACATTGTAAGTAAATCAAAGCCGCAGTCGTCAGAACCACGTGTAGCTTAAAAACTTTTTTTATTCCTACTTACGTCACACAATAATAATTCCTTACAATGTAAGGTTCGGTTTTACTAGTTATATTTATGAGCTAACTAATAAAATAAAGTATACGACCTTCCCAACATAGTTAGGAACAAAGTTCTAGCACTTTGAGGCAGCCTTATTTATAGGGCAGTAACCCTAAACGTTTCCCTAATTTTACCTCCGAAAGTACTTTACTGGTTGGGATAAAATCGTATCATATGAAAGACACTGTATATGAAAATCGATTAAGTATCTCAAGCGTGAAAGTGGGACTAACACTTTCGTTTTATAGATATTCTATAATCATGGTCAAAGACTTTGGATGACCAACGGCTGGGAATAATCTCTTCTCTATTGGACCTTCTGTTTTCTTGACTTTAAAAGAGACTGTGAACTCTTTCTTTTTTTTTTAGGATGGGAAATCATCAAATGACTTCTCCCGCTCTGGTTGGAGCGGGAGGGCGTGTCAGACTTTTACTGACTAAAACCCTCCCATGTTCCTTCAGTTGCCTGTTGCCAAGGTCCCGGTATCCCTTTCGGACTTTCCCGCAGACTGTGACCTCTGAGTTAGTTTCGATCTTTCTTGTCAGAGTAGTCAGGAAAAACCGAACACGTCTACTTTAAAAAACATAATTAAATCAATTGTTTATTTTTACAGTTAGTTTTAATCAGTAATTTAATTTTGTTTATAATGTAAATAGTTAGTATTATTTCTTAGTTTATGTAGTACTAGCTTCCGCCCGCAGCTTCGCCCGCGGCTTCACCCGCGTGGTATGTCGATAAAAAGTAGCCTATGTCCTTTCTCAGGGTCTAGGTTCATTTAAATCGGTTCAGTAGTTTTGGCGTGAAAGCGCGACAGACAGACAGACAGAGTTACTTTCGCATTTATAATATTAGTAAGGAAGTAAGGAAAATAAGTTTATCAGTGTATATACATTTGAATAAATAAAATTATACTAATTGAATTAAAAGTTGACGTGTAAAAGTGTGTTTTTAACCAATTTACTGAAATAAATATCATATATTCACGATGTTTTCATTCACCATTTTGAGAGCAATGGTAATTAAATAATTTACACAAAGTGACTGCCTCGGTTTGAACCCACGACGTTACGTAAATCGGGAACTTTACCCCTGGGCCACCACTGCTCGTGGTAATTTTAATGATAAATGAAAATAAGTAGTATTTAATTAGCAAAGCAATTAAAACATTATATATTCCATGACGTGATAATGTTTTGAATCCCCGACGAATCAGAATTCTAATTAATTCGTAGTTTTCTTGTAAGTCTCGCATTTCTTAGAAGCCCAAAGTTATTCGCCGAAGACATTTAAAGATTTATTTATCAAAGAAAATACTAAGTTTTAAGTAAGCTGAGAAGATCGTATGAAGTTAATTAAAGATGTATGATTTCTTGGTAAATAATGTTCTGTGTTTTCATTTTCTGATCAAAATATACCAACTTAGAATATACAGGGTGTTAGTGTAAACACCGTTATCCTTGAAACCAGTGGTTTGGTTTCATTTATAGAACGTAAAATCAATGGAAAAATACAACTTTTTTTTTTAAAGGAAATCTACTTTTTTCCACAAGAATATTTCACCCTACACGCAAGGGCAACGAACTTGCGTCTCAACACGGCGGCCGGCGGTTGGCAGAGGCGGGCGGGGTGCGCGGGTCATTACATGACCGGCCGTCAGCTGTTTCGCAGCTCTCTCGAACGCGTATCCATGAGTATCGGGACAGTGACGGATATTTACTTTTTTAAATCTTTTAATGAAAATAAGGTTTTTGATTTGTTGTTACTGGGTCATTTATTTGTATATATAAGTCAACTACCCATGGTTTGAGTGACAACGGTGTTTACCCTTGCATACTGTAGAGAACAGAATTAGCTCATAAATTATGTTTTTATATTCGCTGTAAATATAACACCGAATATGCCAATTATTATTATGTTACGCTATGTAAAAGTAATTATCAAACTAACACTTAATTACTAACCTAAATTACAACTTAAAACTAACCATGGGCCAATTGAAGTTCAAACTTGCCTTCACAAAACTGACCTATCTAGACACAAAGCTACCTCAACACAGTCAAATAGAACCTTCATAACGAACTCTCGTCTTCCATCGCATCTGACCGTCTTTGTCACAATATTCTTGACACAAGAGCGAAACTGCGCTAAGTACAAAGCGGCTAAGTTGAAAGAACAAATAAGCCAGACTGGGTGGCATGTGGCCCCTACGACTCTCATCAAAGTTGCACGCCGTAGCCTCGTAGCCTCGTAGGCCTCTACGCGGCTACGCGACTTGTGGTCTACGCCCGCTACGCCACTTGTTGTGTACCGTTTGCATACAAAGCTGGTATTTTGGGATAACGTTATTTACGTTTGAGGCGTCTTATATTTTTTTGGTTCCGAATATTTTTTACTTTAATGCTAGAGTCATGTTAGAAATGATTCGGTAAAAAATGTTTTATAGATTCAATCACTGAACTTAGTTGAGACAAAGAACACACAAAAACGTAAACATTTTTTGCTAAATTATGTATTTATAGTCAATTAAAACAGTAAGTATAACACGAATTACATTTAAAAAATATAAGAGACGTAGATAATATTATTATTATTATTATATTTATTTAGTCACGCCTGAATCAATTAACTATCTTAACGACTTACATTCATTAACGTGGAAATGAAAAGTTATTATGAAAATAACATTAATCAGTCGATCCAAAAATACCCAAAAGCTATTGAAAAAACAAATACATACCTGACACTAAAACTTAACAAATAAACATGTCTGTGTGTGCCAGCATGTGTAAATGCAAGTCTTAGTCTATTGTTACCTATATAAAGTACTTATGATATAATATATATATACAGAAGCTGTCGGTATACCTTTATAGAGGGTATGTGCATATGACCACACAATAGAAATGAAATCATATACCCTTAATAGGGCAAAGGGCAATTGCTTACCACCTCAGCTTTTTCACCATAGAGCAAGAGTCGTTCTATGTACACTTTCTTTTATTCAATATTTATAATGCTTGAAGACCTTTAAAACTTTTATTAGTACTGGCAATTACGCTACCTGTCCAAGTTTGCAAACTACCAACATTTAAAAAAAAATAGCGAAGAATTTTGAAAATCGCAGGTGTTTGGCGCAAATAAATTGAAATTTTGTACTAACAAGATTCTGGTAAGTGGTTTTGTGATATTTGGTGAAACAATTGATTATATTACCCTGTATGACCCGTAGAATAACTTTTGAAATGAAACTTGAACTAATTAGAAAATCGTCGTAAACTCGGTGGTAAAACTCTTACCTTTGCCCGGTTACATCAACATAGTAGTATTTGGTGGTAATATAGTTACCGTTACCCATTACCGTGCTTATTATTTCAGGAGAATGTCGAAGAAAACGAAGTTATCTGAGGATACTATCGCCAGTATTCTAGAAGATAATCTGTCCGCTATTGAAAGTAGCGACGAAAGTGTTTCGGAAGAACCACTTTTGGGCGATTGTGTACTGGATTACGATGATGAAATTTCGCGAGGTCTTTCAAGAATATTTGGTGACGAGCCTGAGTTGGAGACGAGAGGATTAGAGAATTTTCAAGACCCTCCCGGGCCACGTGTTTCGGTAGAATATCAAGAAAGCATTGAACCAGTCACTGAAGAACCGGTGAGGGAAGTAAGTACGCGTAATGAATATGATTCGGACGTCTATTTTGGCGCTCTTTCTGAACGAAGCTACCCGATTCCAGCTGAGTCTGACTTAGCGCAGCCTAATGAAGCGGTGAGCACAAACACAGTAAGTAGACCTATTCGTGTGGCACAAAACTGGTCAGATAAGGTTCCAAAGCATAGTATACCAAAGTTTGATAAACGGCTGACTGTAAACATACGCGTCACTAATAAAACACAGCCTATTGAATTTTTCGACAATTACTTCCCTCGTGATCTGGTAGAGTTGCTGGTTGAACAAACAAACATTTATGCGGCACAAAGGTAAACGCTTCACTGGAGTCCAACATTTGTAGCTGAAATGCGTGCATATCTTGGTATCTTGATAATGATGGGTCTGCACCCCCTACCTGATGTCAATCTGTATTGGTCAACTGATACTTTTTATAGAAATGCTGATATTGCCCAAACTTTCACTCAAAAGAGATTCAAAAAACTGACTGAAAACATTCACTTGAATGATAATACCAAAGAACCCGCAAGAGATACGCCAGATCATGATAGGCTTTATAAAATACGTCCTATGATAACAAAACTAAACGAAGTATTCCAGACTCAATGTTCTCAATCAAGTGGACGAATGCATGGTAAAGTTCAAGGGTAAAAGCACACTAAAACAATACATGCCGAAAAAACCCATAAAGTGGGGTTATAAGGTATGGGCCCGGTGTGATGCTAAGACCGGATACATGTATGTCTTCGATATCTATATCGGCAAAGCAGACGAAAATGCATCAAGTGAGGAAGGCTTAGGATATAATGTCGTAATGAAACTATGTCAAGGTGTTCCCCGCAACACTCTTGTAGTTTTCGACAACTTCTTCACTGGCATTCCTCTAATGAATGATTTACTGATAAAGAAAGGAATTTATGCCGTCGGTACCGTGCGTTTGAACCGAAAAGGCTTACCAGAAAAGTTATTTACCAAAAACAAACTCAAGAAGGAAAAGCTTGAAAAGCACGAGTTCATGTATAAAGCCAAAGCTCCCGTTTCAGCTATACAGTGGATGGATACACAACTAGTGAATATTTTGACAACAGCACACAACCCAAAATCTGTGTCTACGGTCAAACGAACACAGAAGGATGGTACAAAGAAAGATATTACTATCCCTACCGCTATTGCCGAATATACTGTGAACATGGGAGGTGTGGATCATTTTGATCACTTCCGTGCCTCGTATCCAATCGGCCGAAAATCGAGACGCAACTGGTTGCGCCTATTTTATTTCATGTTTGATGCAGCTATCATCAACGCGTACATAGCCTACATACAAATTCACAAGCAAACGGTTCACACACATCGAGAATTTAGACTCCGTTTGGCTCGCAGTCTTATAGATAGATTCACAGGCAAAAAAAGAACCACTAATATTATTTTCAGGAACAAACAAGGTGGAAATTTCGGGGTACCCGCTGAAATCAGACGCTCTTCTGTGCCACACTACCCAGAAGACCAAGTGAAATTTACTAGATGCCGATTTGGCAGCACGAAAAACACTCAAAAGCGATCTAGGATAATTTGCAATGTCTGCAAAGTAGCTTTATGTGCTACACCGTGCTTCAAAAACTTCCATATTGCTCCAGAAGAAGGAGAGGCTATGGACTGTAGCAGCTCTACTTCAAGTACCTTAACGGGCTAAGGTCAAATAATTACCACCAACACCGAAACGTAAACGGGCGATGGTAAAATGATTACCACCGAATTTTCGCGTACTTGTGATTATATATTTTTAGATTTTCATAAATAATGTTAAAAAGGGTCCTAATAAACGTATAAATAATAACACAAAACCTGGTTTTTCAATCATTTTTATCTCTGCCCTATTAAGGGTTCATGATTTTCTAATTTTAAAATCTGATTACGACTGGAGCCGAGTATACCCGATTCAGTATAACCAACAAGCGTGAAGATTCGCCTAAAAAAGTTTTCACTTCACTAAATAAATAATAAAAATCCTTAACTGCTTATTCTGCTAACACTACCAAAGAAAATTTCATAGCGCTTCAGTTTTCGTCGCGCGCCTTGTACAGTCGACAATAAAATGCATATTAGATAACCGTGTTTTGTTGGCGGCACGTGATTGGCTGGCCTTACGTGAGCGGGCGGCGCACGAGTATTACTTTGTGGTACTTTATGCGGCCTCTCATGGATGGAATTATCGTTATGATCATTTTTATGTTACACCAATTTTAATTTTTTTTAGAACCGTAGTTGTGTGTTTTTTGAGATATTCTATACTGGGATAGTGTAGATTTGAATTTTTAATTTTTACCTTAAAAGTGAAATGTTGAGATATTAGACACAACATCATGCTGTAGTGAAAAGAGTAGTCAGACAACACAGTACTAATTAGTGGATTTTCTATAGTAACGATTTTTTTTTTACTTTTATGTTATTTAATTATTTTATTTTATTTAATTAAGGAAAAACAAATAGTAGCACAATAAGATACGGTCATAATATCTTAAATAATACAATTTAACAATTATGCTAACCACTACGTTCTCCACAGATTACAATATAAAGTATTTAAAAAACTAGCTAGTAACACAGATACAATACCTTTAACTAGCATTATATTTCTGACTGTCCGACTCCTTGTCAATTCAAAAGAGCCTGTAAATGGTTTAATTGAAATAAATTCTTTGAATGCTTTTTTAATAGATTTTGAATTCTTTTATATGCTGTTTATTGAGAAAAACATCATTTACGAACCTTTACCGAAATTTGTACCTACCTACCTTTTTGGGTTGGGAGAAAATGAGAGATTATATGCGCCGGAAACCCCGCGGGATAATCGCGTAACATACATTATAATGACAATTTTGACGACACGGTTGGCGCAGTGGCTGAGCGATGGACTGCTGCGCAACGTGTCACGGGTTCGATCCCCGCACGGAACAAATATTTGTATGATCTGCAAGTAGTTGTTCCGGGTCTGGGTGTTAGTGTATGTGAGTTTCTATGTTTGTAAACGCACCCACGATACAGGAAGAAATTCTTAGTGTGGGGCAACGTTTTTTAAAAAGAAAAAGAAAGAAGAAAGAAGAATTGATCGTAATGGGTTTCATTTTGACAACCACGTTCATTGCATTATTAACGTTATTGAGTTGACGAATTTTTCGAACGTATGAATGGTGTCGTGTAGGGTTTGCACGATTTTGTCTCCCCCATTAAGGCTGTACCCTACCTCAGATTTTATCTCGCTCGCACCATACTGCTCGCTACCTGACTGAGAACGAGACGAAGTGGGGCGCTAGCGGGTCTCAAGCGTCGAAAGGTTTAGGTAATTGCTTTTTACGGTGAAAATAATGGTAATTAAAAAAAACATAAAAACATAAGACCTGCTTTATAGATATTTAGATATTAGTTGTTTATTTGTACAGTTAGTTTTATTTAAAATTAGTTAGGAAATTGTTTAGTGTTAGATTGTATATTTTATTTAAAATTGTAAATAAATCAAATATAATTTTTAAAAAAATTATAATAAAAAAAAAACTAGATATATATAGAAATAGATAGTTCAGTTATTATTGAAAGTTTCATGATCTAATTTGAAGTATTTTTGAATAGCAGCGGTTTATACTTCTGTTTAGAGGTAACTTTGGATTTTTTTTTATCGAGAAAAATTTATGTAATTGTGTTTTCGCCAAACATAAGACCTAGCATCAATCGTCAACTTTACATTTCAAAATTAATGCTACAGTATTTTCGGCATAACGGAGGATCATGCTAAGCAATTTGTGGTAGGGTGCGCCCTTAATAAAGCTTTATAGACGATTCGAACGATATTCTATCAACACTATTATTATAATGAGGTAAAGTTTGTAAGTTTGGATGAACGAGGTAATCTCCGAAGCTACTCATCCGATTTAAAAGAGATACATTTATTTAAAACGTATTTCGGGACATCGCCAAGTGGTTGGTCGACTCTTCACGTGACCAGAGGGCTGGTCAATTTCTAGGTCAAAGAATCAGCATTGCCATCTAACGTGGCAACCCTGCCAGCCTTTTGGGCACCGTTCCCACTGACAGCGATGCGGAAGAATTTTTGACGCCCTATGAGCCCTTCCTTTATATAATAATTTTTATTTCGCTTTTTATATAATTTTAGTGTTAGATTGTATATAAAAGTTTGGTTGAAAGCTAGTAGATATTCTCGATATTATGTTGGTATTTGCTAATAACTTCATAAAAGAGATACATTCTATTTTTGTTCTCATTTTAGCAGAAAAGTATTACAAAACATAGAACTCTTTTAACGATAGTTGTATCATAAAAACAGTATAATAATCTATGCCATATGTATGTATATTAGCTATATTTATGTATCTAGAACAGGATGATTAAGATAACACGTCCGACCTATATGGGCAGGCTCAAGGGGCAAGAGGCAAGTGTCAGGGCATAATCCAACGGGTACTGGACAATTATAATGCAACAGTAGGTAGATATTCGTGTTCTTATGATATCTTGTAAAGGATGTTCTTTTTTACTTGTCTCATTTTGTAAACAAACATGACGCGCTGCGTTACTGTTACGGTTGTTACTTTTGCCGTTGGCCTATATCATCCCACAGTTGGGCAAAGGCGGAGAGCTGCATGACTTCCAGCTCATGCGATCCAAGGTTAATGTGGACTATGTTTTCTCTAGTTCATCCTACCATCTTTTCCGGGGTCTACCGCGACGCCTTCTGTCTGTGTCAAGGCATCACATAGTGGCTATTTTAGGTCACAGCTCATTGGGCTGTGCGACTGAGAGTTTGGGAAAATTCATTCATTAATTTTTACAAAATCAATATTTTAAGTATTTTTTATGTTATTTTTACGATACACAAACACCACGCAGTTCATCAGACTTATAGTTTGTGATCATTTTATAAACCCGCGATTTTCGTACCGTGTTTGTATACCAAATAAAAATGAAAGAAAAAAAAACTTTGTACTTCAATGGTTTTATATTAGTCGTTACAATATTATTAATTGTTTACTTCTTGATTCTAATACTCTTTTAATGAAATGGAGTAATTTCATCGTTATTATAATAATTATCACTGTAATACAATAATTATAATTATCACACAAATGGTCCCTCCATGATTAAAGGGGAAATTACGTTAATTACCACGTTATGATATTATTAGCAGGCAGGAGGACATAACTGACTTTTTAAGTAGTAAAAGAAACTCCAGGGCTAATTTTATGCTATCATTTGGTGACAAAGGGGCAGTAATGTTTGGCACGGATGATATGAACATGCATATACTAATCGAAAAACGTACAAGTCATAAAAGAAACAAAAATATTTTATTTGGGGCACGCACAGGAAATAAACACAGTAAAGAATAAGAGAGCATTTACAACTAAACATTTAATATTTTAATAATAAACTGGGATAAGACACGTGAACCAAAAACACTTCAATTAATTAAAAAATACTCGTGTCACGCACCAATAACAATAAACATTCACACTTCAAAAATAATCCACATGTACAAAACAGTCAGATATCAATGGATTCGATCGATTACCCATTTAATTATCGCTCGTCAATAGGGCAACACTACGTAATAACGTAATAATCAATTTGTTTAATGGCAACACTATTCACGCTCCCCTTTGAGCTCTGACGTCACACACTAATGAGAATTAGGTTATAGTTTAATTGAAAATGGAACAAGATGGCGGACGCTTCCGTAAACAAAAGGTATTGTTTTGCATGCTTGTGTGTCATAACTATTTTGATCAAGGTGAAAAGCTTGTGTACTAGAAGTTGTACGCAAATTCGTTCAACGAAAACAAACTTAACACTTTCACTGTTGTGAAGCAGACAATATCTACCTACCTAAACAATCGGCTCTTGCATTCCCTTATTAGCAGTAACAGGTTGAATTGCATTTAGACTTTTAAAGAAACAGTAAGACATGATAATATGACATGAAACGATTGGTCGATCATTAAACTCTCATATCCGAACTTGATTCCAGAAATGATTACCAAGTGACTTTTATTTCGTATCGTATCGTATCGTATTACCCAGTTACTGGGTTGTGGAGGTCAGATAAGCAGTCGGTCCATGTAAAATACTGGTAGTCAGCTGCATCCTGTAAGACTGGAAGCCGATCCCAATATAGTTGGGAAAAGGCAGGGTAA
Organism: Lithophane semibrunnea; assembly: GCA_947363905.1. Classification (NCBI taxonomy): domain Eukaryota; kingdom Metazoa; phylum Arthropoda; class Insecta; order Lepidoptera; family Noctuidae; genus Lithophane; species Lithophane semibrunnea. Next base: position 15,656,511 of record OX376200.1, read on the forward strand.
ATTGATTGGTGTGACTTTTACTTCAACACCAAAAACAAATAATTCAAATCCAAAACAGAACAGAACTTGGGCAGAGATTTATTCTACTCTATTCCAAACCACTGCAACTCCTGAAAAATCAAGTGTCGAAGCAATGAAGCTCGAAGAGTCTCGGAGAAATTATTCAATTATCTTGAAACTCGCTACGAAATGAATCAGAAATCAGCGGGATACGTATCTTCCAATTTCCATGTTTCAAAGTTTAGGCTGTATGTTGCCTGTCAGTCAGTTCATCACAAAACTTCTACTAGATATGTTTAGATTACTGATGCTTCCATTTTCCATCATCATCAGCCTTTAGCAGCAGTTCTTTGCTGGACATAGGCCTCTCGAATTGCACGCCATTCAGCTCGATTCTCGACAACTATCATCCAGTTGCTACCAGCCACCCTGCGAAGATCGTCGCTCCACCTAGCCTGAGGGCATCCTACGTATCGCTCCATTTTACATATCTCTATGTATCTAATATATTTCAAAATCTCATGTCGAGTGATATGATTAGCTGTTGATGTTTCCGCCAGCCAATCAGAATTGTCTGCCGATTTACTAATCAGAGACTTGATCAGGCTTTTAAAAATGTGGCGTTTGTGTTTTTTTTTTGTTTGAACGGTCTTAGCTATAGTAATAATGGTGGTACCATAAGTAGGAAGGTATTTTATTTACATTGTCTATAATTATATATGAAATAAATCGGGAAATCAGTAATTAATGTTATACCGTAAGTAAAACAAGTAATTAATAGTCACATTTCATCACTGAAAAACACTTACAGTTGTGTGTTGTATGGATCATACACCTAAACCTACACATACACCTATTTTCCATATGGTGTTAAAAAATAATAAAATCTTAACAGTTTTCTTAACTGCAATCCAACGTAAAAAACCTTTACAAGACACTACACTCAAAGAATCATTAACACTTATTTTTAACCAAAAAAAAAGGAAAAAAATAGATAACTCCGCGCGTATTTTCAAATTTCGAAACGTCCAAGATGGCACTGATGCGTTCAGTTACTGTCACAAATTGTAGTGGGTCATTGTTATCACCTTGTAAAGATAAATGATAATGTAATTAAACAGTTTCAGTTATGACGAATGTTTCAAAATATGTCACTGATAAGAAGATTTGGAAAGGTAAATACATGAGTACATTTTAAGTGTGAATAGCTGCTTAGTACTAATTTAAATTAAATAGAAGAATCTTACAGACGGCCTTGGCCACATATTAGATATACGTGTATCTAGCCGTATTTATGTACCCACAGTACACCGCATAACTTCAACGGGACGTCAACGAGGAACGAGATTATTCGAACAGAACGCGACGTCCCGGTGGTGGTGTGCGGTGGACACTCAGCCATAGTAAATGTATGTATCGCTACTTCGGCACCGTCATCTCATTCTCGTTGACGTCCCGTTGACGTGGCGGTGGACTAACGGCCTTATTCGTTGAGACTGATTTACGGGACGACGAAGCGGTCTGTAAAAAGAAACTCAAGCAGCTAACTTAGAACATTAACAAATTGGACATAGAAAGTATTATAAAATATTTCTGTAGGTAAGCTATTTTGCCAAAAAGCTGAAGTCAAATAATAGAGAAGACTAATGAAATAAACTCCTTTTTTTATTCCAAAACTCTATTTTGCAAGTTGCGCGATTCATGATAACAATCCAAAATCGTAATGCATCCAAAAACGGTAAAAAAATTTAAAACAAAACATGGGCAGTTCTGGGGACTGCCGATAGAAGTGAAAACTTAAAACTATGAAATGCTTTTAGTACTGACCAAGCACAAAACGTCAAACTCATTCCTAGACTGTTAACAGAGATATACCTACTGTCATAAGCATGTCGGTGACGCGAACCCATAAGATTTTCCCCTACCAAAAATCACTCAAAGCGCCAACAGAAGTTTTCACTTGAAAAAATCTTTCAATGCGCCAGGATTTACAAACAACAAGTCCCCATAACTACCCTCACAAACAATACATTTATTGACGCTGTTAACAATACAGTATGATTACTAAATACTGTCCGAACGAGGTGCGCTAATGCCTCCTCATAACGACAACAAATTACCCTTTGAACACAATATTATACCAAAAACTTTAACAGGACCGACTGACCCGGAATTATACTATGTTATGCAATTTTATATATCAATAATTCACATCAGCAGGTAAGTGCTCTCAAATAAACATGGGTTTAGTGAAAGGATAGTTATTAAAAGGAAGAAAACATCCACCATTTCAGACACTAATCTACATGGTCCTCATATGGCCTGACCAAGATTATGTCTGGACCTTAAAAGAGACTGCGACCTTTGAGTTTGTTTCGGCCTTTCTTCTCAGAGTAGTCAGATAGGAAACGCCGACCTCATCTAGCTTATTTTTATTTTATTTTAATATGACGTGTAAAAGTGATTCCGATATCCTATTTACAGAATAAACAATTTCATTTCATCAATTTTACGTATCATATGACGTATATGGTGAGCTTTGGTGGTTTTTGGTAACGGCCGCGACTTACGATTTGTAGGTCGTCGGTTCAAAACAGGCGTTGTGTAAATTATTTCATCACCACTGCTCTCAAAACGGTGAAGGAAAACATCGTAAGGAAACCGGCATGTCCTAGAACTAGAACCAAAAATTCGAAGACAAGTAACATCCACCAACGCGCACTGGGCCCGCGTGGTGGATTACGGTCCATCCCTGGCCTGTGTCCCAGCAGTGGGACCATTATAGGGTGATTATGTAAATATGACACATTGGTCTTCAGAAAGAGTGTCACACAGATTCAAAGTGACAGAGATGACGCTCTCTAAGCCGAACTTTTTTTCTATAACCAGTTAAAATATACTTCAAACACCGTATTTAACATAACTCGGGTGATTACAGCTGCGCATGGGCCTAGCAAACACCGATTCAATATTGATGATTTTATGGAAACGATAGATGGACTGTGTGAAAGATGATTATATGGACAGAAAGGGGGTGACTGAAATTAAATGCAATGAAATGAAATTGTTTATTCTGTAAATAGGATATCGGAATCACTTTCACACGTCATATTAAAAATATAAAATAAGCTAGATGAGGTCGGCGTTTCCTATCTGACTACTCTGAGAAGAAAGGCCGAAACAAACTCAAAGGTCGCAGTCTCTTTTAAGGTCCAGACATAATCTTGGTCAGGCCATATGGAGGACCGATTTGAGTGGACCTGTCCAGTCAGTGCGAGCATTTCTCAGTAACCGAGGAGCTCAACTCAGAGCTTAAGGAGCTCATTGAGATGATGACTAATAGAGAAGTATGGAAGAAAGGGACATGTTGCGCCGACCTTAAATAAATTGGGAAGGACAGGAGAATGACAATGATGGAAAATGGCCCAAATCTTAGCTAGATTTATTGTAAATCCCAAATACATAGCTATTACGTATTTTTCTACGATAATCCTATCATCATTTTCCTCAATAAGCACAGAAAAAAGGCAGTAGTTCCCTAGCTGACACTGTACTACATGTATCGATCTCTATGATCTGGTACTACGCGATAGAATTTGGCTAACAAAACTGAATCATGCACGAGGATTGGTCGTTAAATTAATTTCTGCACAACACTGGCCGTTTCAATTTTTGCCAACATCATTGTATCGAGGTAGGTGGGCCAGTTATTTTGAAATGGTGACCGAAAATTAGTACAAAACATATTCAGTTTTGTTAGCCAAATTCTATCGCGTAGTACCGGATCAAAGAGATAGATACATGCAGTACCGTGTCGTTAAATTAATTTCTGCACAACACTGGCCGTTTCAATTTTTGCCAACATCATTGTATCGAGGTAGGTGGGCCAGTTATTTTGAAATGGTGACCAAAAATTAGTACAAAACATACCTAAATATGTGAAGTAGGTAGTTGAGTGTTTATGGGTTTTTTTTATGTATGTATTTTATTGGCGAACAATCACAACAATAACCCACCAGAGCGGCAATTCCCGTATTTTTTAATAACGTTCGCATTCGCATTTCATTCGCAATCTGTCAAAAACCCAATCAATTTAACAACATTTTTCACAAGTTTGACAGATTGTGACTTCAATGTGAACGTTTTTTAATATACAAGGATGAATGAGAACCTTTGTCGACCAAAGATTGCCATTCAACATTGCCATGCTGCCAGCATTTTGAGCACTTTTCCCATTGGCTACGATGCGGTCTTTGTTGATGCTCTATGCGAAGCATGCTATTTAATTACAAGATGGTGTAAACAAAAGTTTGCTTATAAAACTGGTAAGTATAATAATCTCTGTTTTCTAGCTCCTAAAATGGCAGAATATATCGAAAATCGATTAAGATAGAAGAGGCAATTTGAAGTCGATCGCTTCACTAATTTAATAGAAAAACAACGTAGCTAGATAATCAACACTGGACGTTGATGTGTTTCCAATATGGGTAAGCCATTAACAAAGAATTAATTACGAATCTTTTCTACAGTTTGCAAAATATCTTTAAATTGTAATAGACCTATTCAAAGTCTGTGGATTTTGAATAGGTCTATTCAATTCCAAGGTATACTGCTTAGCATCCTTATCCTATTATTTGATCCTAACTAATATTATAAATGCGAAAGTGAGTTTGCTTCTTTGTCTGTTACGCTTTCACGCTAAAAAGTAGACCATGACCTGGAATAGGATACTTTTCATCCCGGTAACACGTTCTCGTGGGATAATTTCCGACCTCCATGCGGGCGAAGTCCCGGGCATAAGCTAGTTGTCAATATTTTTAAGGTTATCATGTGCGAAATATATTGATAATAAATAATTATCAACCTTAAGATAGTTAATTGATTCAGGCGTGACTTTGCGGAAATCCATTATAAAATACAATAGACGCTGATATATTTAGTAACCTATTCCGCTTGACTATTCTTCAAGAGTCATAAAAACCCTGTAAGAAATCGACACGTGTTTCACCTCTCAACGAGGCATCTTCAGGATGACGATTGACCAATTGCAAACCAGAACGCGACGTGTTACCACACCGAGCGCTGGACGCAGAGTGAATCAAATCGCCCGACACCCCCACTTATATAGGATTGCTGCTCGGCGCTGATTGGCTAGGACCATTATCAGTGCGATAAGCGCGATAAGGGGCGAACAATCGCCACAAAGACGACCTTGGAATACTGGTATTTAATTCGTTCAACAGTGTAACGGTCGCTGTATTATTTTTAACAATTTCTAAACTCTATAATACTGACATTTTAAATCCTTTATCACAAGTGTGTAAAATTTTGAATGTGTTATTATTGTTTAATGAATGACCTGAATCTATTAAATGTTGAGCAAAATGAGATCTTTCTGGACAATTATTCCTATATGCTGCAATATGTTCCTTATATCTTGTTTGGAATTTGTTTTCCCAGAAAAACCACATCAATATATAGGTAGTTTGACGTACTTAGGGTCAATTAGTGATAGGGTTTCAAAAACTTTGTTTAGAAATGAAATTAGGGTAGCATTTAAAACAGATAATTCTTTAAGACGGATTTGTAACGGAAAAGATCGTTTAGAAAACCATAAAAAATCTGGTGTTTACAAATTACATTGCGATGATTGTAATGGTATTTACATAGGTCAGACTGGTCGTAATTTCCAAACAAGATATAAGGAACATATTGCAGCATATAGAAATAATTGTCCAGAAAGATCTCATTTTGCTCAACATTTAATAGATTCAGGTCATTCATTAAAGGGGACATTGGATACCACTGTGGCGTAATAAATAATATTTGTATTGTTTTTCTGGTAGATGTAAGTATTAACACTAGTTTCTAAGTCGTGTGTATACTAACCAAATGGACTATAAGGTCCGAAATAAAAGATTTAATAATTTAATAATGATATTGTACATTATTATGTTAAACTCTCGTCTTAAGCAAAATATGATTTTGCAGAGCATAATCACAAATCAAGTAAGTGGTTTCACGTCAAAGTAGTGAGGATTGAACTATCTCTCTCGTCAGTCAGAGCCTAAACCAATAGGTTATTGCGCATTCTGTATTAAAGACATCATTGAAGTCTACAATCCAAAACACATCATTCGCATACCATCAAACGGTATCGCCCATTCAACGAACACAGAAAGTATGGCACCCAGTCACTTTCCTATACTATGTCTGTGACAAACGCGATATAGACCAATAAAACGCGCTCGCAACGCTAACTCCTACAAATTCCTTCTTCAGTGCCGAAATTGCTTGGATTCCTGAAACTTCCGGACTTTTACTGTGTCCCGAATTCCAGAGAGCAACGTGTGGTTGCCTCGCCAACATGCACCACTTTATAAAAACATACGAACCGTTTTTATGGGCCGAGACGGCGCTTTTACTGCGCGTTATTTTTACGGATAATATCGAGCGTACAGAATAAGAGGTTTTTTAAGATGTTCTTATTATTTTTATTATATTTGTTTTGCGGTTAGCTTCGTACGGACTCATTCTGTAGTAGAAGAAAATTCAACTAAGATTTTTAAACCCCGCAAAAATACCTGCATAAATTGTTTTAAACAACTTTATTTGTTTCAGTTTTATTAAAATATAGCGTATTAATATCATACGAAAAAATACATATAACTTGCTTAGATTTATCACGTACATTATTTTATCATATAAACACTTAGTAAACGTAAAAAGAAACACGTAGTAAAGTATTTACTTACGGATTCAAATGAACGAACACAAATTCTATGGATAAGTCTCGCGGTGTTTACTCATTTTTTAAATAACCAACCCGGCAATCAAAGTGTATATATTAACAGCAGATTTAAAACGACAAGGATCTTAAAAACCGTACAATCTTCAACCGTCTAAAAATGGAGCGAGCTCATTCTTAAATCCACATCGTATATTTTAGCACGTAGACACCATGACCGGTCCGCTCCATAGCGCACTAAGTTAAATACACCGTAGAATGTAAAGCATCTCTTATATTTTAGTCGACGTACCCGACGAGATCGCATTTCCCATAGGAACTACAATACTTGTACTGTAAAGGAGATGCAGAAGGCTAATTTTTGAATATTTTAGTGACTTGGAAAAACCTTGGGGCCTAGACAAAATCCCTTTTCTGTAAGCGTTATAGCCAACGGAAAGATCAAATTATATGGAGTTGACATTAGGTGACACGCGACATCTCTAAAGCTAATGTCAACTCCATACAATTTGATCTTTGCGTTGGCGTTAACGCTTACAGAATAGTTATTTATGCAACTGTTATATAATAAAGGGTATTAAAATATGAACGTTTTATCGGTTTATCACACGAGGCTAAGCCGAGTGTGATAATAGTATCACATGAGTGTTTTAATACCTAATTAATTATATACAGTTGCATACAAGATTTTATCTACACCCATGATATGAATCTTCTATAAAAGTTTTTTTGCAATAGCAATATCGAACAAAAACGGCGCGGTACGACGTGAATTCGAATTTTCCGAATTCGAATTTGTTTTGTTTTTAAATTACGGTGCTTTGTTTGTGAAACGCTAGTGAATGACAATGTTCTTTTTTTTTAAATGAATTGCATTATGAAATTCAGTACAACATTATAACACCCGTTTGGATGATATTATGGTTACTATGACACTGGATGTTTTAATGTTGGCTATAAGCTAACTGTTTCAGAAACTTTTAGAGAGGATTTATAGCATGAGTGTAGATAAAAGGGATTTTACCAAATACTTTAGACGTATTTTGAGGAGTGAACCTTTTGCCCCTCTCTGCATAGTGCTAATATATTGTATATCTTGAGCGAAATTGTTTTCTGTCAGCCGTCATAGATAACTCGTTAGGTTTGGGATCTAGTTGTGTTACGAGTCTCAGGCGACTCACTGTTAATGTGCTGAAATGTTTCCACAAATTGTTTTGTAGGTTTGAATGATTAGTTTTTGGTGTTGAAGTTGGAATTTAGATCTTTGGTTATATTTCTGAAATATAACCAAAGATTGTATATGTCAGGTGCTGAGAAGTTAGAATCAGAAAATATCGTTCCTTACATATTATAAAACAAAGTCCTTCGCCGCGTCTGTCTGTCGCGATAAACACAAAAACTACTGCACCGATTTTCATGCTGTTTTCACTAATGGATTGAGTGGTTCTCGAGGAAGGTTTTAGTATTATAATAACCGAACTGGCACTTTAAAATTCTAAAGGCCATTTAACCTGCAACCACTTCTGAAGAATGAAAAGGTCTCATGTCAAGTAATTAAAACTAAAATTTAAATTCAGAGCAATAACAAATATAACACAGAACAGAGGTCCTAGACAAAGTGACATTCTATCAGCGATAACGATGATAGAAAAGGCAAAAATGTAGAGGACTGACATAAGCTATCGAAAAACTCATGTCATTCTCGTTGTAGAATTACGAAACGATTTCCAAGCGATTGTCACTTGTCTAGGCCCTCAGATGATATAATATGCATCAACTAACAAGATCTTAAAACGAGTAAAATCTTCGAAATCAAAATCTATTCAGACGTGACTATCTATTCTTCCCATGGGGGTAGGCAGAAACTACAGCATGCTACGATCCTTACATACTTTTGGCAGGCATTTTTCCCGAAAATTTTGTTTAATAGACAACTCAACATTTAACCCTATCACTTTCTCAAACTCAACTCAATGTTACCGAACTAGTCAATACGATTCCCTCACGCTACCATAGCCCTGTATCACGGCCAAAAGCCTCAACTTCCGCCTTCTACTACAATTACAATCCTTGCAATTCACGAGCATATCTCAATCACTACAATTTATACCTTATTACAATGATATAAGAGTCACATGACACGCAGTTCTAAGTTGCATTATCTATACCAAGGCGTCGCTACGTCACGCTGAGTTTACGCTGAATCCCTTTAGCCTTTGAACCTTTTTTACTCGACAGCGCGATTTAAACGCCAACGGTTTTAAAATACGAAGTTCGTTGACATTTTGTGCACATTTCGCCACGGTGCACAATTTAATGGCGTTTGTGCACATATTTGTGTGTGGGAATAAAACTTTGTTGTGCGTTGTAAATATTTTTCATCTAGCGAAGGTACTCCTAATAATTTCGGCATCTAACTTGCATCGAGACGCCCTTTAAACCTTTTTTTTTGTAATATATAAAAAGTGAAATGAAAATCTTCGACATATACTAAAAGGCGATTCGACTTTTGGTATGATGTACAGTGTACACGGCATGTTACAGCATTCGAAAGTACCCAATAAATGATCTCATTGAATTAAATAGCCAGAATGCACATGATACATAAACGCCTTATGTGTGCCACATACATCGCATCTTCTGCAGTTATTCGGTATTCTACAGTGTGGACCGCACGGTACATGCTGCCTCTAACTGCCAGTGAGGCAAGATGGTCAGACGCGTTCAAGAAGTTTCAGTTTAATCAAATTAAAACGGTTTTCAAATCAATAGGTACAGTCGAACAAGCTATGTGGCAGATAACTTGCAACTACTTGAAACAATTTGTAAGTGTTTTCAACAACCCTTTCACTAACCCTAAGCCATAGGATCAAAAAGTTAAATAAAACACACAATCAAAGCGAATTTTGGCAGTGTAGTCGAAAATGAATATATTTTGCTTGTATACCAAATAGCTTGTTCGACTGTACAACTAAAAATAATTGATGCGACCTAATTTTACGAAAATAAAGTTCTATAATTACTTAGGTACCACGTTAATTCTTAATCAAATCGACGGAACTCATCGGCAGTTTTTCATCGTTTGGAGCTGGTAAGATTAATATCCGCGTGAAAAGAATAAAATATTCCATCTTCGTCTTACTAATCAATAATCGTTTTCTTTCTTCTTTTCTTTTGGGTGTTCTAAGGGACGTGTTGAGAATAACAAGAGGACGAACAGCTGTTGGCTATTATTGAGTTAGAGCAATCCAAATAAGGTAATAAAGTTAACATTTCAACGAAAAATATCTGGGTAATGTTATGATTTCGAAAGTAAGAGTGGCTGACTGTTTCCGACGGTTTACTGTTCAACTATTTCAACAAATGGCCATAGTTTTTGCTAGATAGGTTATATCGTGCCAGAAACAGGATATAATTTAGTTACTTTTGGCTTTATACAATACTAGGTTCCGCCCGCGGCTTCGCCCGCGTGGTATGTTGATAAAAAGTAGCCTAAGTCCTTTCTCAGGCTCTAGACTATCTGTCTACGTAATTTCATTTAATTCGGTTCAGTAGTTTTGGCGTGAAAGCGCAACAGAGAGACAGACAGAGTTACTTTCGCATTTATAATATTAGTAAGGATTAAAACCATCAAATAGCGTAGACAGATTTAAGTTATCGAAACGCAAACTGAACTTAGCACGTTACGTCATTGTTATAACGATCTGAAACGTGTTTGCATATCTAAGCAAGTTTCCAATAAGCCAAATGAACCCTGTCAATGACCCACGGATTAGCCAGGATGAAGAAACAAGACAACGTTTGACATAACTCGATAAACCGGCACGGCCATCCACCCCCATCAAAATTAATACGCGCTATAAAGATAAACTTCTCAAGGTTTCTATTGGTTCTTGAACGAATAAACATCGTCTTGAATAATGGCGGACAGTGACGTCATCCTCTGTCTCGGCTTGGTCACGCACACTGTGCTTCTCCACAACTACCGACACAGCGTTGCTCCCGACACGCGTTTCTTGCCGACAACGTCGGCACGTCGCGCGCAATGCGAGATCATTAGTATCTTCTTACGCGATCGCTTGTTTAGATACTAGGATTTTCGCTACCTCCCTTTTTATATAACCTGAAGAAAGATATGATTTACGATCGTCTTGACGTTGTTGAGAAGTTAAATTGTTCTTGGTAATGCTCGGATTGTTATTGTTGGAAGACAAAAGTTGTTGAGATCTACTTTTCTTTTAGTAACGAATGGTATCTACTGTTCTGGAATGAATGGAGTCTGTTTTTTGTACGTTTTAGTCAAATTATAGATCACATTTTAGGGAATAAACTGCTCATAATACTGTTTTAGAGAACCCATTTAAACATTTAGATATTATAGCAATTTCAAACGTTCCACACCATAAAAATAAAAATTGAAACGAAATTCTACAATAGACTCGCTCGGCGACCGCTGACCCGTTTCGAATTTATCGTAGTCCAATTTTAGTAGAATAAAACTTATGAGTTTAATGTCGGCAGCACTGGAGAACACGTGATGCTTCCAGCCAAGTGCCTATTTGTCAAGTCTAAGAATATAAAGCGGGTTACACACGGTGCAGTTGCATTCAACACTCGCCAGGGATTTAAACAATCGTTTCTGTAAGTTGCTATAAAACTGAGGTAAACACACATTTGGTGCACAATACTTGTGGTTTAAGTGACTTTACGAGATGTTGGAAGTTTTTTATAAAACATAACGTGTGTAAACTGGGGTTTAAAATACACGTTTACTGGATACAACAGATTTTATGATTAATCTGTTTCACGGAAAAACAATTCGTTGCGTATTTTGTAGAGGAAATACTATTTTCCACTCAATCTACATACGCAAACGCAATACAATTTATCCTCGCTTTCAAGTACAACAATGATCACAAATGACGTCTTCTCATAGCATTTCCTACTCAATCGCGACTTATCAGTTTCTGAGCCAGCCCTTACATGAGTTGTGTGGAACATACACATGCGCCCCGGAGAGATGGGTGCCTTTTGTTAAAGAGAGTGCCAAGTATTTTTCCCCAAGTCTATGAATTATACTTAAGGGCTTGTAAAACCAACATGCTATTGCTCAAGAAAAAAAAGAAATACTATCAAGTTCTTTTTTTATCAGTTCATAGTCACTTAAAATGTCGAAGCACTTAAATCAGCACTTGTGTATCTTCCGTGATTTATAAAACGTGAAAATAGTGTTTAAATTGTCAATGTTAAAAACAAAGCCCCATTGTTTAAAAAATACGCTCTGAGTTTATCACTAGAGAAACAACCAAAATCGTTAAATTATTTCTACCAAAAAAATACAATGCGTTTTAACAAAAAGCTATCGACGAAACACAAAAAAATAGAGGAGGTTTTATAAAATCTGTTAAAACTCCAGCAACAAGAATAAAATGTAACAAAATAATTCAATGTAAGAAGAATCTACAAGGAAACTCGTCTAATTCAACCAGCTATCTAATTCGTTTGACAAACAAGAGAGTAATCCGGCAAGTGAACTAGTCTCGTTTGTCCTTATCCTTACAATTTACCAATGTTTTATAACATTATTCAATTTTAATTCAAAACAGATTGAATATCATCCATCTTTATGTTCTAAATATGAACCCTACTATATGCACACTGAATAAAATTAAATATTCTCTCCATCATTGACAATCGCGTAGTATTTTTTTTACCTTTAAACCAATCCATTGATTTAAGAATATTACAACCAGACGCATCAAAATCATCAACCCTTTCCACAACATTCCTCAACCAATAAAAAGCCCCGCATCTCGTAATTCATTTACCTCGCCAGTAATCCGGCAAGTACACTCTACTCGCTCACTCGCCTCGTTTGTAACGTGCGCCGCCTCCCGTACTAAGGCTTATCTCAGGGCCCGGATAATAGAGCAAAACAGGCAGACGTCTTGAGAAGATGTTCTCGAGAATAATTCGTCCTCCTTAATTTGTTGGCAGTTCTCGTCTTATAGTTACTGATAATGTTGGTGAATGTTCCTTAATTCATTTGTTTTATGTTGCCTGATGTTTTGAGGAAATATTGTGTTGAATTTTGTGAATTGAAACTAAAAATAATAGCTTGGTTTCCTAAAAAAGCCGTCAATGTGTGAATGGTCACAAATTGACGGACGTCCAAATACAAATACGTTTTTTGACACTTTAATGCCAAATATTTTTGGAAATGACAGATTTAAATGAAAGCCGTTTTATCAGCTTTAGAAGGCTACTGTTTGCACAATTTTAGGTATATAGGAGTCATTGTATTAAGAGCATCTGAAATAGACATGTATTAGTTGGATTGAGGTGATATTCTTAGCTGGCTGCAATATTGATCCTAAATCCAGTTAAATTTTAAAATGGCTGAAGAGCTGGAATAGTTTATTCTAACCCAAAAAATGATTTTTTTTATAACCCGACTACGACGAAGCGAAAAGGAGGGTTATGATTTTGATCGGTATGTCTGTATGTATGCATGTATGTATGTATGTTCATGTGTTCCCTTATATCTTCTAAACTAGGTAATTAATAAAATATCTCAATCTATTTGATTTATGCACACGTGTGACTCCGGATTTTTAATTTGTCTGTCTGTGTTGTCTTGTTTAATGACTTCTTAGTTGTTTTTTTTTGTCATAGTTGGGTTTTACTTTTATAACTTTTTACTAGGAACAGCAAACTCACGAGTTAAGTATCCTCCAAGAAAAATCACAACCCCTTTTTCAATTTGCCATTTAAACATGAAAGCATTTATGAAATACATAACTTGACATCCTCTTAGTGAAGTTACCCGGAAACTTTAAGAACCCGACCGCGGTACCTACTTTAACAACAAACCATAAAGGACCCATAAAGTGGGAGGCAGGGAAGGCCTTCCACTTTATCGATGGTAACAATTTGACATTGAAAGAAAGAAAAAAAAGAAATAATAACATTTGTTTGGACACAGTTAATGAAACACAAGGAGGATCATGCTAAGCAATTTGAGGTAGGGTAGGCCCTTAAGACCCATCCCCTCTCACAAAGAGGAGGCCTATGTCCCAGCAGTAGGCACATTATAGGCTGATTATGTGTGTTTTAAGTAGGGACTAACCTCACCACACTAACAAAAGACTTTTATAACATTGTCTACGTGCCAAATAAATTTAATACTCATAAAAACTAGTTTACAGGGTGTCCTTAACATAAATCACGGACCCCTAATTAGAACGTTACACCGCCACGGTTACCATCTCTCTAGAGAACCGGGACCAACGCGTGAATTACATAAAACAATGAACTAGACAAATTTATGGCATATAGGAGCTATAAAGCGTCTCCTATAATAATGTGTCGGCAGGTACTTGATATATTTGTTTGTATTTTGATCCCACGTCGGAAGCTGGAGGTTGGCTAATATCACGTTATGAATCACCCCTTTTGTGCCATTCAACCATTTTATGTGTTTAATGTGTGTTTTTGTGAATAATGTGTTGTTTTATTATTAATGGGCCGTTTTGTTAATTTTGTTTGTGAAAATAGGCCTAAAATTTACAAGTTGCATTTATAAAATTTTACGCAAAATAACAAAACTTTAATTACTTACTTTTTATTATAATACGGTTTACTTTCTTTTTATCAAAATAATCAATGATAAAGAATAAACAAATAATTATGTTTGTGGATCCACGTTTTAATCTGCGTCAATTGTGCCGCTTTGATGACGTCAATCACAATGCATGACGCCAGTGGAACCAGCCAACTAGATAAAAATATAATTTATCACTGAACGCCTATACCTAATCTTAATTATGTTCTACAGATCTTGTCAAAAACATTTTTTTTTATAAAATCTTTTGAATCCGTCACTTGTTCGGTAGGTAATACTGCCGCGCAATGACAAAACGGTATTTCTGTCGTAACACGTTTAAATAAGTTCATTGTAATGAACAATATCTATCCAAAGAGCGCAAGTTACTAAATGTCGTATTTTGACCATTTTGACTATTGATTTCATCCAGTTTTCATGTCCAGTACATAAAGGAGGACCGGACAAAATGGTCTCCACGACCAATAACAACCAGACCTATGTCATTAGATAGGCATTTTAATATAGAGCAACAACTACTATGGCGGCTCTTTTGAAATCGCTGTGTGAAAAAAGTTGTGGCGATGTTTCGCAGGACGGACCTAGACACTATGTTATCAGAACACTTGAATATTAATAATTTCTAGTGGTCTACTTTGAATATTTTCAAATCTATGCGATGATAATACAATAATTTCAATAATATAGTACCATCGAGCTGATCTGATAATGGACCTGGACGCTAGATAATGGAACTCTTGAACAGCTACTAGTATACCCATCGATTGTGGGCTCATTAGATGTGTTTCAACGAGTCCTGTTCATTTTACCAAATGACGAGGACCTGATGACTGATCTGGACGCTAGATAACAGAACTCTTGATTAGCTTCTAGTATAGCCATCGAGTGTGGGCTCATTAGAAGTGTCTCAACGAGTCCTGTTCATTTTACCTGATGACGATGACCTGCGGTCAGTAAGTTTCGACTCCCAGAATACATATACTTCGTCCCATTGCTCGCTGGCTGAACCCGTGAGTGCGGACTTTTGACGCTTTGTTAATGACCACTTTTGCGCTCCATATAATAGTTGAGGGTGGAAAGCATGCTCATGTACATGAGTTTCGTCCTTTCATTATGTGTTTCATTGACCAATACCCCTTCGAGGCGTTCTCGGTGCATCGAGGGACATTTTTATCTTGTGTCACCTGAAAGGACACTATTTGGCCGAGGCATAATTATATACTGATGGACAAGTTCTACCTTCACAACCCTATGTCTACTTACTTTGCGTTTCGTGCTGTTGGTTACTAACATAGTCTTTATAATAAAAAAAAGAAATGGAATAGTAAACAGTTTTATAATTAAGGTTCCGTAACCAAAGGGTAAATCGGGACCCTATTACTAAGACTCCGCTGGCTGTCCGTCTGTCACCAGGCCGTATCTCATGAACCGTGTTAGTCAGTCATCAGATAGTTGAAATGTTCACAGGTGATGTATTTCTGTTGTCGCTATAACAAAAAATCCTAAAAAAAAACAGATTATAATAAATATTTAATGGGGCTCCCATACAACAAACGTGATTTTTTTTGCTCGTTTTTATAGATAATGTTACGGAACCCTTTATGCGCGAGTCCGACTCGCACTTGGCCGGTTTTTTTACATACCATCATCCATAATAATCGCAAAAACGTACTTGTGTATGTGCTAAATGTAAAAAACAAACACTGAGTTTGGATGGGATTTCAGAACTTCATTATCCACCTTCCAGGCCATCAGGTGCTCTACACTAGATACAATGAACAGGACTCGTTATGACACGTCTAATGAGCCTACACTAGGTGGCTTTACTAGTAGCCATTTAAAGGTTCCAGGTCAGTCATCAGGTAAAATGAACAGGACTCGTTGAGACACATCTAATGAACCCACACTCGATGGGTTTACTGGTAGCTATTCAAGAGTTCCGTTATCTAGCGTCCAGGTTCATAATCAGACCAACTCAATGCGACCATATAGGTGTCTAGTTCAGTCATCAGGTAAAATGAGCAGGACTTGATGAGACACATCTAATAAGCCCAAACTCGATGGGTTTACTACTGGCTATTCAAGAGTTCCGTTATTGAGGCGTCCAGATCCATAATCAGACCAGCTCAGTGGTTCCATATTATCATCGGAATGCATATACATTTGCAAAAATTAACCCAAAAATTTGCCCAAAAAAAAACAGAAAATCGCGATTTCTTAAAAACGCTTGTTTTTTAAATGGATCTCTGTATTGACAATACGCAGTGTATTGTCAATACACGCCAGGATATAGGTACACGTGATTAAAAGCGTATATAACGATAATTATATCTCAATCGTAGCAGTGTTACAAGTGCCTTTCCTTGCACTTGAGACAATCTCAGAATTCCAACTTAGAGCTTAATTAAAGTGATAACTGGGTTGCCACGCTATCGTGGCAACCTAACTAACTAACTAGTATTAGTTGAAGTGTCAATAAAAAAAAACACTATACACATAAACATACACCATAGATGCACACTCTAAGGTCTAAAATGCTTCGTTAAAAAGATATACAGCCAGGGTCTTATCCTTTAGTAACAACAAAATACCAAATTCTAAAAATGTTTAGCCTACATCAGTCTTATACCTATAAACTATGTATGTGCCTAAATACCCTATCTTTACACTTCAGAGTAAGTAAGTAATCGTGTAATGTTGTAGAAAAAAGTGATACAAGAAAATATTCGTCGGTACTAAGCTAGGGATAAAACAAAATGGTGTAACAACATGATGTTATAAGTGCTGGTAAAACTGTCATACTCGTAATTTATCATCTAAGATTATAGTGGAAAGTATCCCACTAGCAATTTTGTAACTAATCATTTTAACAACGGCATGAAAAGTACACATAAAACACTAGTGAAAAAAACCTCTTCGTTTTGGAAAACAGTCGTTTAATAGAAATAGAAATATATTTATTTCCCAGGGGATACAATTACAAACACAGGTAATATGGCTGAATAACACGTAAAAGTATTATCTACTGCAATTTTACACAGTTAGAATTGCCAGGGAGCCCCAAACTAGAATAAACACCATCAACTTATTTTTATGATCACTTTGTTTTTAAAGCAACAACAAAAATCTCCATAGTTTTAACATATTTCTATTACAAGTCTTCTTCAAAAACGTGCATGCAAGCGTACTCTCAAAGCATTGACATTAAAAGGTGTGGCGCCATCTTGATATCACCGGGAACCGTCAAAATGGCGGACGTACAAGATTTTCCGCTGAGCACCGAGCTTCCGACTACACGGCTGTGTTTGTATCGTGGGCAATATATTTTAGTTTACTGCTAAGCTCTCGTGTATCTCTTCACACAGATTTAAGTAAACTGGAGTTTAGTACGGATTAACTGTTTTTGATAAGAGTGTAATAATAGGATGCAATATTTTACTCTGCCTTTATTTTCGTTATCGGACGTTGTAGACGGATAAGTCTGAAAAAACTGTTATATTTACGAAATGTTTATGTGACTGTGATATGATAACCCTTTTTCCAAGACTCAAAAACCTATCTCAGAGGGTAAAATTATATATTTACCACCCTTAATTGCACCTTTTTAGTACTGAATAATATATAATCGCTTGATCTCGGAATGAGTGCAAAGAATTCACATTTATTTGCTCCCGTGGTGGCTTCTACAACGCCACATGTGAACTATACATTAAAGACCTGTCATCACACAAATCCTGCATCGCGCAAGCATAATTTACCGCGTGACCGATATATATACAAGATCCTGACATCAATCGTTTGGCAGTTGCCCACCCGAAACGACAACCTACTGATCAGAGGATCCTACCTTTTTCTATAAAGGGTGAGTGAACTTTACACTCTGTTTCTCAATCCTCTAAACTCTTAAAAAGTCAATAAATGTACGTAAACCCATATTCCACGAGTCCCTATAACCCTCAAGGGAAAGCTGGTCTACTCTAGCCAGCCACGCATTGAAAACCTATTTTACCGTTGCGCAATTTAAAGTTTACGATGTAAAGACTGTCCCTTGCGGTCTTTTGCCACGTGTAGCTTAGAATAATATAGTGGGCGTTGAGATTGCAATAGTACATATAAAGGGGGGTTTTTATTTAACCTTTCCTAAAGCAAAGTTTGATCAAGTTGATGAAGTCTCTAATCAGAAAATCGGTTGTAAAATGATGTTATGTAAGGTGCGGTGAGTCGGTGATTAAAATATCAACAACGTATATGAATTGGCATAATAATTGAAAAGAGTTTAAGTTAAATTGGTTTTGGAAACTAATAGTAAGTTTGGGATAAATTCACTTAGAAATAGTTGGACAGAAGACAAAATTAATAAGTAGTTTCATCACTTTCTTATAAGCCTATGTCCTTTTCCGGGTCATGGTCTACCCATGTGCCAAATTTTATCCAAATCCGTTCAGCCGTTTTATTGTGAAAGCGTAACAAACAAACTCACTTTCACATTTATAATATTAGTTAGAATTTAGGATAGTTTAACCCTTTTTTTTTTTGAGGTTGGGAACACATCCAATGACTTCTCCGGCTCTGGACGGAGCGGAAGGGCGTGTCAGAATTTTACTGACTAAAACCCACCCGTGTTCCTTCAGTCGCCTGTTTCCTAGGTCCCGGTATCCCTTTCGGACTTTCCCGCAACCCTAGCAGGAGGATTGTTTAACTCTTGGTCTACCGTTCGCAAAATAGGCGCTTGGACGTGGAGTTGCGGATACCAACCCGTTATACATCACAATACAATCCTTTTCCTAAAGCAAAGCTTACGTCTTACTTTTACTCCAAACTATGTGTCTCTGATTGTATTGCAGTAGTTCGTTTTTGCTCCAAAAATAAGAATTAATCTAATGCGTAAAGAACTCTCAATTATTGCAGGTAATTTACTGTGCTTCATAAATTTTTCTCCCATTCGATTCCCCTGTTTACCCCACTAAGTGCCTCGCGATCGAAGCACACTTCATTAACCAGTGAACCCATTACGTGTGTGACAATAATTAATGCATTCCGGATACAAGCCGCCATTTTACAACACTATTTAGATTTCAGATCTTAACTTAGTAGTCAAAGAAAGTGTAGTGTTAGCAATTCATTTATCAAGCAAACGACTTGTTAGAAAAACTTGTTTTTTGTCCAATGTTTATTTACGACTTGATTCTCCCTGCGACTTCGTCCGCGTGAATCTGATTTCTTGTTCCCCCGACCCACGGCGTCGCATCGCATCGCCTGCGTGCGTTTTTAATTCATTTTCGCTTAGCGTTCTATCTTCTAGTTCAGCTCCTAAGGGTCGTAGCGTGATGTTATAGCCTTGCTCAAGAATTGAACTATAAAGTGCAAAAAAAAAATCGAGTCCGACTGGAATTTCCCGAGATTAGCGCGTTCAAACAAAAAACAAAGTTTATATATTAAATAAATATTACTAGCTTCATCGATATCTTTATAATTTATATAATATCAAGATGTATTAGGTGTAAAGAGACGGTTAACTAAGCCAAAAGTAAGTTATACTCCCCGAATTGTGGTCATTTTTTGTTACGATGTATTGAAGGTCAATTTTCAATTTTTGACGATTTTTTACGACAACAATTTTTAAATGCTATAACTTAACTTTAAATACTCCCACGATATCCTACGATTGCATGCACCCAACCCATAAGCACAATGTTTTTTAAACAGCGAATTTTCACACAAAAAATAAAAGTCATTACCCAGCACTTATTTTTGCACAAAGTAAATTAGTTTGATGTACAGAATACGAGAGCTTTGTGATGGATCTTCTTGCACCCTGTATATAGTGACTTCATCTAGTCAAAAGAAACTAGTCATAGTCACATAGTCTCATACCAATGTTTGGCCAGACAAGCGAATCGCGACATCTCCACTTTATGACTAAGAATCTTTCTTCAAACTATGTCAGTTATAAAAAGGGCATTATGAACTATTATGAGGCTTCATAGTTTAGTAATTCAAAAGTTTGGCCTGCATAACTGGGTTGTATTAGTTGCAAATTATGTTCCGAATGAGAAATAAACATTCGCTAGTAAGAATTAGGTGTGTGTGAGTCCTTGAAATGTGTGTAGTTTGTAAGTCAAAAGTTTTTTATTAATAGGATGATTATTTAAAGTAGTAGTAGGTTTGTAAACCAACTTAAAATAATCAATAATCGTCGTATTATCTAAGAATAACGTAAAACAAAAAAGCAAAAACGTTTTGTTCACGTAAAACAAAAAATGCTAATATGCAATTAATGTATGGTTTTAATTATTTCACTCTGCCTACATGAGTTTGACTGCTTAGCCTATGTAAAATTGTGTAGATTCAATCAGTAAAGAGCTCTGTTCTGCTTAACACGATGTGTTCTAGTGTTTCATGCATTTTTGTGTAGACATTCTGAACGCTAAAAACAAAAGACAGTCTCCAAAATTCCTCCGCACTTTGCGAAACAGCTTTCCACTAAAATTCAAAACTATTATTCACCACTACTCAGATATTCGCTTGCACTCCTCGTACGATCCACTAAACAAAACGTCAGCATTCTAAACCCAAATATTATTTCAAAGCGACACAAAGACATCGAAGTTCAAGATAAAAACGAAAGAGAACAAAACAAAAATGACAAATACCCGGAACGTTATCCGTACAAGTAAGCTGCACCACAGAGTATAGGAAAACAGAAGGACAATGCTTACAACTCGCACATAAGCAACAAAAAAAACATTTAAAACAAAATGAAAAATCAACTTGACCTCGTAAATTCAGTTCTGGCAAATACGTGCCTTTGATGTGATGCAATTTAGTCAATTATGAACAGATTTTAGAAACGACACTAAATCACTTGGAAAAAACATATATTGTAGTGTACAGTAGTATACTACAATATATGTTTTTTAGTGTAGTTTATGCTGAGCTCGCATAGTATAGGATTTCCGTACAATGCGAGGTCAGCTTTTACTGGAAATGTATAGCTTGATGTGTAGCCGTGTGTACCACCGGAAATGACTAATAAACTCATGAAAAATATCTATCGTTTATTTTATAAATCACTCCTTTTTTGAAGACGGTAAAAAATAAATACGTTTATACATGTGTGTATCCCCAAGGTGGACCGATGACCTGGTGAAGGTCGCAGGAATCC
The DNA here is from genome assembly GCA_947363905.1 of Lithophane semibrunnea. Taxonomy (NCBI): domain Eukaryota; kingdom Metazoa; phylum Arthropoda; class Insecta; order Lepidoptera; family Noctuidae; genus Lithophane; species Lithophane semibrunnea. The sequence goes on from OX376200.1 coordinate 15,678,048, forward strand.
GCTGGATGCGAGAAGCACAGAACCGGTTATATTAGCGGTGCTTGGGGGATGCCTATGTCCAGCAGTGGACGTATTTCGCCTGAAATGATGATGACGATGATGATGCATGTGTGTGTGATAAAAAAATAGTCGTAGATTGCTACTGTCTTTTATATCTATGTGTAACAATAGTCCTTCTGCCCGTACTGTGGCCAGTCGCAATCTTCGCTCGGCGGCATCCCCCGGGAAATCGCGATAACTAGTGAAAGTGGGGTGTTACATCGAAATCTCGGGCGTCGGATCTCACAACCATTACAGACAGGTGCGCTCCCTGGCCGAATTAATGACCCGAGTTCCGACTGAGGTATAAAAAATGTTTCCTCACAAACAAACGGGAAGAACAGTTTATTTTGTGAGTTACGAGTTTTTAAAGACATGCGGATTAGTTGGTTTGGAGTTTTATTGGTTTTGTTGACGGCTGAAGTTTTTGTGTTATAAAGTGTTATCGCTGAATGATGGTCGGACTGTCTTTCGAGGATAATAAACGACTTTAACCCGGTTTAAGATCTGTGAGAAAACGGACTACGTAGCGGCTACGGCGTAGCTATCTTCACTGCTACGCTTTCGTAGCAATCTACATGGTCTACGGGTGCTACGCTTTCGTAGCAATCTACGTCGTTTACGTACATAGCTGTTTCTGTTACTAGTGGGTTTATTTATAAACATTGCTTAAGGGGGACACGCTAAGGTAGCCCGCGAGAATTAGAATCAGCAATACAAGTCCCTAAGTTCATATAAATTAATGACTATTTCATCATTCATTAACATTAACCATACATTTTTAACGTAAACGTCTCTTAACTTTAAGCAACATTTAAAAACAAAGGGGGGCCCGACTACCGGTTCATTAATATTATAGTTTCATATTATTATGAATATCACGACCCAAAAATAGTCTCCGTGTATAAATAAATACACATTTTGTCACACCATTGTATGAAGTATTAAAGGTTGAAAGTCGAGTACTAAAAAGACATAAAAAAAAAGAACAACCGTTCATAATTCTTGCGATACTAAACACCAAAAGTATCAAAGAAGGCTGTATATCAAAAAGTTAATCCTACTGGCTCTGGAACATCGTAACTTCGGCCTGTCATTGTACAAGTTCTGGGCCTAGACATTTTGTACAGACCAACTTTTGAGATCTTCGCAACAAAAAAATATTGAGAACATTAAAAAGGTTTTTATTTTGGTGGGAAATAAACGTGATAATTCAAGCAAACATCAGAATATATAAAGGTATCTGTGAAAAGAATGGTATGTGTGTCTTAAATGCTTGAGTAGATATGAACAATATGATGGCTTTCACGCCAGTATTCCCCGAAGAATTAAGCAGAGGTGTACCTTATAACACACCCACATTTCGCATGCTTCATTTTTATGAGTAATTGATTTACTAACCAGTACTAGGCCAGTTTCTTCATCAAAAGTAACAGTCAACTGTTCTTTTGCACTGTTGTATTTTCAGTCCTCGGTGCTGAGGCGAGGGTTGTAAATCCAACAGCGCGGAAGAACAGTTGACTGTTACTATGGCTGTTACTGTTGATGAAGAAACTGACTGTAGGTATTCACATTTTAATGCAAAGTAAGCTGGCGAAATATAACTTGCAAAAAGATACGCAGGAAGGCCCGTAAAACGAGTTCCAAAGCGAAATCATTTAATCTTGTCTATAAGGGCTTTCCGATACACCACCATGATGTTTAGCGATTATTTAAAGTTTAGAAGCTACGGTTTTTCCTGGTCCGATGATCATAGGAATTCCTCAACTAAACAAGAACGCCCCATCGTGTTTTGTCTCGTTGAATTTCTCTTGACAAGTAGCTTAACCGGTAAACCACTGACCGGCGTGCAACCAATTAACTAATTAGTTATTTAACAAAGTTGTTTACCGGTTAAGTACAAATTTCTCAGTAGCAGCCCGGAGTCTGGAATTGAGCCCGGTTGATGGCAATAGGCTCGCCCCCTATTACATGGGACCTAAACATAACTGGTGAAATGTAGTTGTATTATAGGTACACCTCTGCCCAATCCTTTGTAGAAACAAGGCGTGATATTATGTATGTTATAAATATTTACAGAAAATCACAGAGAGAAAAATAAAAAATTCTGAATTCAAGTGAGAATTTCCCAAAAATTCAAAACTAAAAATAATCGCTGAACATACATGGGAGTGCTTCGGGAAACCCTTGGAGAGAGGCTTCTATAATTTTGTTTAGGACCACGTTCTACGGGCCACCTTGTATTAAAATATTTAAAGGGACGCTGGATATGTCAAACAATTCAGTTATTTAATTCAGTAAAAAAAAATGCGATTATTTGAGTTTTTCTTTTGTGGATTATAGTAGACTAAAACATGATTGGTGTTTAGTGGAGGAGCTCGTGGCTAAGTAATAACAGCCAAAATTGCCGGGGTTGGTCCGTGGATGGGTGACCATCTTTGCCTCGGAAAGTACGTTAAGCCGTTGGTTCTGGCTGTCATTCGAGGATCTTTGACAGTCATTACGGGTCGTCAGACACCCGAAAATCTGACAACCAGTCTTACCAAGGGGTATCGGATTACGGACCGGACGGATGATAATACGATACCCCTTATCCAGTAACTGCAGTTACTGGGTCAGGGGTACCGTATTACCATTAAGACTGGTTGTCAGACTTTCGGGTTTCTGACGACCGAGCGACTGCCATCTGACCTCCACAACCCATGGGTTGTGGAGGTCAGATAGGCAGTCGCTCCATGTGAAATACTGGTATTCAGATGCATCCGGTTAGACTGGAAATCGACCCCAATATAGTTGGGAAAAGACTAGGCAGTTTGAGTAGACTAAAACAATGTAAGTAATTGTCATAATTCAGAAACTTTTTATCAAAATATAATACCTAATCTGACCTACAGAATTCAAAACATTTATATCATTTACAGGTAAAACAAGATAAAAAGTGACCAAGCCCAAAATACTGGACGCGTAATCTTTAAAAACGAGTTTGCGTTTCTTTACATAAACGAGCTGAACAAATGGGAGGCAAAGCTGTGGGCTTTAGACCCTAAAGACCCTAAGGGTCTGGACACAGTTTGGGGCGAACGTGGACGGATGTTTGGCGTTTGATAAATTACTGGCTCATGTAGCTTTATGAGAAAAAAAATATAGGCAGTCATGGGGACTGCCGACAGAAGTGAAAACATAAACTGGTATTACCGCCATTTATATCAATCTTATAACCCAACACTACGCGAATCCATAAATGTATCCCTAAAAAAAATCGCTCAACGCGCCTAAAGAAGTTTTCACTTCAAAAATACATAGAATGCAATGGAAAATTTATGTACGGTACTTTTTTGTAACATTAAAAAACAAACACATAAATTTTTGTTAAATAAAAGAAATAATTACGTATCGATAAATAAGGCCTTGTTGTTTTATTTATTTTTTAAAACGGCTTAAATAAATTGGAAATTCTTAATTTATTTGTCTGTTTCTTGTCAAAGTAGTCAGATAAGAAACACCGACCTTATCTAGTTTATTTTTAGTATTTTTTAATATGACGTGTAAAAGTGATTCCAATATCCTATTTACAGAATGAACAATTTCATTTCATTTATATTTCTAATTTGTTTGTTAATTCAAGAAATATGCAATAATTCGTTTGTTTAAATAATAATGAATCGTCATTAAAACAGCAAAAAGTGCCCAAAACAGACTCAATCTGCGCTATATAATGTATTTAATTATTTTATTATCTTGATTTAAAGTAATCTTTAACCAAATTGTACACACACCCTTACAATTGTTTCAATTCCCGGTATTTTTTTCACAAACAAACAAATAATTAATTGTTACGCTCATTTGCATATTAACCTTATTTGTTTGCGAGATGCTGTGGAAATAAGATTTCGTATAATAAATCTGGAAAGTGCCTCTCTTAAATAGCGGCTAAACAATTCTAGATTTTTATTTAGTCCTGGTTTTTCTTGTGAAATCTAGGAAGACTTTAAATTATTATTTTGTGGAGAATTTAAAAATAAACTTATTCTTTGCGGATAATATATACCCGGGTTAGTTGTGTGTCTTCCTTGTTTGAATTTATTTATCCTTATACATACATTATAAAACAAAGCCCTCCGCCACGTCCTGTTCGCGATAAACTCAAAAACTACTGCACCGATTTTCATGCTGTTTACCAATGGATAGAGTGGTTCTCGAGGAAGGTTTTAGTATACAGGGTGTTAGGGTAAACACCGTTATCCTTGCAACCAGTGGTTTGGTTTCATTTATAGAACGTAAAATCAATGGAAAATTACAACTATTTTTTCTTTTTTTTATCTACATTTTACCACAAGAGACGCAAGTTCGTTGTCCTATGCGCTAGGGCAACGAACTTGCGTCTCAACACGGGCGGGGGGTACGGGATGTGACCTGACCGGCCGCGAGTACGACCCCTCCCTCAGTCAGTCAGCTGTTTCGCTAGAGAGCACGGTGTCGGATAGAAACTTTTTAAAATCTTTTTATGAAAATTACGTTTTTTTTTTGTTGTGTTCGGTCATTTATTTTTATATTTAAGTCAACTACCCATGGTTTGAATGACAAGACTGTTTACCCTTACAGCCTGTATAAGATTGAACTCGTTTTGAAGCGGTCATTGGGGGGCTTGAAAGGCACTTTGTACTAAAATATTGAATGTACCATGCTAAACTTCCAATATACCCACAACTACCCATCCAATTAGTGTAAATCAATAAAAACTATATAACTACTAAATATATGATATAACTACTAAATAACCTATAAATCGATAACCGTTTAATACTAGACATGTTTATGTAAATTAGGGCTGATTTCACCCATGAAACTGAACGCGATCAGCACATCTAAACTGAGTTTAAGAGCTGTCAGTGTCAATATTCTCCCAATAAACTTGACACTGACAGCTCCTTATCGCAGTTTCATTGATGAAATTCGCCCTTAATCTGCGACAGGTGGCATTCCCTAATGCATTCTCACCAAATGCTACATATAAACGCGATGCTATACATAAAGAAATATCAAACGGTATCCTGGGTTACCTACGATCGTCGTGAAACAAGATGCCAATTTATTTTCTATGCCACTTGCCTTTGTATTATTGAATGTCATGCTAGTATATTTTAAAAGGCTCTTTCACACAGGCGAGACTTGACGCGCGAAGTTACACCAACGATTTCTTCTCGAGTTTTATTGCATTAACATTGAACAGTCGCGTGCACGGAAAATGTACTGTATGTACGTTAATATGACAGATCACGCTTTAGAAAGATACCGTCATACAGATATGAGTGGTGGAGGCGATACTCTACAAACTTTTTACAAAATACAAAGTGGCACTTTTGCGACTGCATAATTACAAAGACGTGTCGAAAAATCGCGTCGCACCTGTCTATGGGACCCTTAACATCGCATTGTATCGCGTTCATCGCTAACCTGGAACGCAAGGCTCAGTGAAACACGAACAGAAACAAAATAGCTGGCAGCAATTATGTCAGTACGACGAAAATCACTTTAATTACTCAATTTGAGGGAAGAATGGATGCTTTTAACCGACAATTATTACTGTAAACGGTTTAGTTTGGCTATAATAAAATATTATAAGGCAAAAGAAGAGGCTTTTTCTCTAGCCCTAGTGCCAGTTTCGCACGTTCGTTAATTTAGGTAGTTTGAACTTAATAATATTTACAAAAAATACTATGTTTATTTTATTTAGACACAATTAAGCTATTTATTCAATTTTACAGTGCTTCAAAGATCATTTGGCACTTGAATGACGTTGTTGGTTTGTAGACTTGTGAAAAAAAAAGAATTGTATTAAAAAAAACAAGATGGCGGCGTTATTTTCAATTTTGACCTCACGCCAAAAGATCTTTTGCCTTATAGCTATAAATATGAACTAAATAAAGTACATCACACTTGATTGTAACGCCTCCCCCTTAAGACCTAGAGAAAAAATAAACTAATAAATGAATTGAATTAAATTGAAAAAAAAAGGTAAAGAATAATTATGAATTAAAAAAAATATATATAAATACATTCGCGAAATTTCGTGGGTATTCAGGTAATTCAAGATTAACTGTGCAAAAACTTGCATTAAGAGTTTAGGTAGTCGCCTAACTAGAAAATGATAAAAATGCGTCCGACGCTCACCGTTGTCTTTGGCTAGGCCTCCCAGGTAATCTATTTCAATTAAAACAGACTTACAATGAGGGTAAATGACACACATCTATGAAACTGTGTGAACAATGCTGAACACATCCTTTACCAGTTCTCTCGCCAACAACAGTAATAAAAACAAATTGTGAGATTAACGATCCCAGAAAAATAACGGCCCCGTGTGTGAACGAGCTGTTAGAAAAAAACTGGTCGAATGCGTGTTAGTCCCGGTTTAGGGTTCCGTAGTAAATTCAAGTCATGGGTTTCCAAGTCATTCATTTTTTACAACAGTTGATCAAAAATATTTTGGTGAAAAATTCCATTAAGTATGTAACAATAACATAATTCTCGCGTGTGTTCCACGAAGGGATAGAAAGGGTGTATTACACCCATCATTTTTCCAATTATGTTTTTGCCCTATCTAAGGCTGACTGTCCGCTGAAGCGGAGAGAAGAGGAGCGGAGCGCAGCTGTGCCAATATTAACCAATGGAATTGCATAAAATCTAGTAGTATCTACTAGTTTAAAAATTCATACAAAACCGGGAAGCGGAGTGAGGAACTGGAGCGGGAAAGCCGAGCGGGGAAGCGGAGCGGGGAAGTGGAAAAAAATCAGTCGCCGCCCGCTCAAATTACTCCTCGCGTGTACTCGGCCAATTTCCGCACAGTCCGCAACTTTGCTCCGCACTACCTCGCTCCGCATCAATGGACAGACACAGTCCGCAACTCCGCTCCGCATTACTCCCTCGCTCCGTTCCGCTGCCTTGCACCGCGTCAATAGACAGGCAGCAGGCTAAGGGTGAGCATGGCAATTATAATTGCTATCAACTGGCACAAGCCTATAATGTTCCCACTGCTGGGACACAGGCTTCCTGTTGGTGAAAGGGAGTGGGCCGAAATCCACCACGCGGACCCAGTGCGAGTTGGTTGTTGTCACATGTCTTCAAATTGTTGGTTCTAGGACATGCCGGTTTCCTCACGATGTTTTCCTTCACCGTTGAAAGCAGTGGTGATGAAACAATTTACACAAAGTAAAGCGCCTGTCTGGGTTCGAACCTTCGACCCACACGCGGCCGTTACCGCTGCGCAAACACTGCTCAAATACCAGTGTTGATAGTTATAAATATGTAACTTTAATATTAGTAACATATAATACACATAAACCTTCCGGAATAAATTTTCTAAACGATAGTCAAAACCTCATCAAAATATGTTGCGTGGTTTAGAAGAACAACGCAGACATACAGACAAACACGAAAAGCGACTTTAATTTATAAGACACCTTTCTTTGTAGCTTAGAAACAAATAGACAGTCAGAAGTCAAGAAGATCAATTTAATAAAAATTTGTTACAGAATCCTAAAAAAAGTGTGTAGCTCTGTCTATAGCAAATTATAGGTATGTGAGTAGGTATCGCTTACACCCTTATAACGGGACGAGATAAAGTGGGGTTTCCGCGGTCCATGGGTATATCTGTACACCCATAACAGTGACGTATTATCTTTAAAGATGGCTGAAGAGAATAAATAGTAAGAAAGTGTTATTCTGGAAATAAACTCAATCATTTTATCTCGATTTAAATTCAAATATTTTACTTCAAATCAAGGGATCCATAATAGTGTTAGTATGAACTTAGCCTATGTTGACAAGTAAAATATATACATTGGGTAACTTACTATACTAAGGTCGAATTTCACCAAACTTTTATACCGAGTATAAGTCTTATCCTGAGAATAAATTTTCAATTTTATTCCACGGATAAAAGATATCTGACTTTGATAAAATCAGCCCTAAATGGCCTATGTTAGATGGCTTTATAAGTATTTTTTTTTTGTATTTTTTTTTTAATGTTTTTTTTTGGTGATGATCTATAATATGATGATCACCGATGAATCCTTACAACACCGATGGGATAGATTATCGCCGATCTAAAAGACGAGAAGAGAAAAACCACGCTTGAGCTGCTTATCTTGGCAGGTATCCAAGTTCTAAACACTAATAAAATCAGGTGAACCTCTTTTAATTAGTAAGAAACTTTTACGGCTTTTGTAAACACTCAGGTAAACACCCTGTGGAGTAATTTAAACCTATATAATGAGAAACTGTTTTTTTTTTAGATTCTGCAATGTATTAACTAATTAAATCCTAACTATTATTAATTAAAACTAACTATACAAATAAACAATTAAATAAAATATAATTTAAAACAAAAAAATTAAAAAAAAATAACTAAAATATGGCGTCGAATAATTCCTCCGCATCGCTGTCGGCTGGTAATATACCCAAGAGACTGGCGGCATGGCTTAGCCTCTGACCAAGTTAAAAGCCAGCCCTTGGGTCACGGGAAGTGTCGGTTTAAGGCTCTTACATACTGTCGCAATTCGCCGCGCGACGCGACGCCGCCGCATTGTTCGCCGTGAAGTTTTCTCAGAAATTGTTTTGTTAAAATTCGCGTCGCGCGGCGAATCGCGCCAGTATGTAAAAGCCTTTAATTGATTTTTTAACCGACTTCTTCAATAAGGAGGCGGTTCTCAATTCGTCTGTATGTTTTTAACTAAAACGAACCAAACATGGATGGATCGTGTGACAGATAATATGGCTAAAACAGGAATGACTACCAAGAAGACGACTAATAGAGAAGTATGGAAGAATAATACATGTTGCGCCGCCCAGAAATAAATTGGGATATGAGCAGAGTAAATTAGTTAACAAGTATTTTAATTCAGCACTTATAGTAAATAAAACTAAACGTAAATCTTAGCAAGCTGCTAAGATTTATGTTTAGTTTTATTTACTTACGTATAGTTTTTTTATAATATCAAAAGTTTATTTTTTTCGAAATCTATTTCTATTATAAGGTCCATAATTTTACTCAGAGAAAATTTAAAACATTTGAACGTACTTTCTCAATAAAGTAGTTTTCATAAAAGTATAACTATATTAAATTCTGTCCGTGAAAGAGCGAGGTCACTCATAAAGTTGATAAAGTGCACAAATACGGAAAAGATACTAACTTTGGAGCCCTTTATTTAGAACCTCTGGCTTATTAAGAGGTTAAGTATTATAAAAATCATTTTCTTTCTCATAAACCAGTCACTTCACAGGATTTATCTTGAACTTTCTTGTAAATTAAGTTAAGGGTTTACTTAGAAGCTTACTTTAATCAAAACACTTCCCGTGACCCAAGGGCAGGCTTTTACCTTGGTCAGAGGCTAAGCATTGCCATTCAACATGGCAATGCCGCCAGTCTCTTGGGTACACTACCAGCCGACAGCGATGCGGAGGAATTTTTCGACGCCATATTTTAGATATTAGTTGTTTATTTGTACAGTTACTTTTATTTAATATTAGTTAGAAAATTGTTTAGTGTTAGATTGTAAATATAATTTTAAATTAAATACTTATTAAACTCTCATTTTATTATGAAAAAAATAATAATGAGAATAAAAATATTTTAATTTAAAAACATGCGTAGCCTATATAAAAATCGACTTGCTTGTCTTGCTACGCTTCGCAAGCCGAGTTACAAGTGCTACGCCGTAGCTCCTTTGCTACGATCGCATAGTCGCTTTCGGTATGTTTTGGGTAGCTCTCTCTCCTTCCTACCTGGGTAAAATAAATTTGTTTTCTTTCTTTCTTTCTCTCCAAAAACGTATACAAAGAACAAAGTATTCTCAGAGAGATTCTTTTAGGTATCTACGTACTATTTAATGGCCCTTAATCTAATCTAATATTTTATGAACCAAAACAACTGGTAAAAGAAGAAAACGTAGGGAATGGGTAGCGTTTGAATATGTTATAATAACATGCGGCGGTACCAGAGAAATCCTTATTTGAAGTCCAATAAAAATGTGTACCCGCATGAAAAAGGGACTATTTTTATGGGCATAAAATTCAAATGATACGAAACACGAGTAAACATAATCACGTCACGGCGAACCAATATTGTTGAAAATGTAATTGTACGTCGTTTGGTCGGATAATCGGTGGGTCGGGTGACTTCGACATAAAATAATACAGAAGGTCAACTACCTACAACGAGCTAAAACAGGCGCACTCACACATAGACACGTACATTTGGCTACAAAAGTCGATAACACTTCAGTTTTTTAAATCTTAATTATTGAGAATTATATTTAAATAAAATCAGAACAGAGAGAAGAAGTATAATTAAAAAATAATTAACATTTATATACCTAGAGCTTAAGGAATGTGTTCCATTAGAATCGTATTACAGAAGACGTATAATGAAACAAACGGTTCCCGGTCTCACCGCAAGGCAAAAGTAAAAAGCAGTTCATTGAATTATTTTGTGTTAATTTTGTAGATTTGTCAAAGTCACCGTGTTAATGGACTTTTGTTGCTGATCGTACGTACGGCGATCTCAAACAAATGGTAGTTGCATACCTACGCTTGCACTCGCTGTACGTAAAGCGTATGTATGTGTGCGTGCGTTTTCATTTGTTTTATTGAACCAACCTTCTGGACTTATCCTAGTCTGTGACTTCAGTTAACTTTGGGTACATTACGTGAACTGTGTACATGGGAGCACCATCTGCTTAAGTAAGGTTCCTGTTCCTTGACACATCTCGGTGGGAGTGGTATGAGCAATATTGTTTTAATGATAATAACATCACCCTGTAACTGTTCCACTCTCAACCAAATGCATTTGCCAAAGATCCTGAAAAGACCCACGACATATAAAGGAACGCGAGTTTTGAGTATGCATGTAGGTTAGAAGTATAGGGAACCAACGAAGAGATTGTGTGAAACATGACATGGCTAGAACTTAGTTGGCTAGGTACCGAGTGGACGCATGATAGAAATGTTTGAAAGACGACATGCTACACTGACGCCAAATAAATTGAAATAATACCACAACCGGTTGATAGTTTCGCAGACCATGAAGGAGATGGCGGGGTGAAATGAATAATTGGAATGAACTTCACTACATATTATAAAACAAAGTCCTCCGCCGCGTCTGTCTTTCTATGTATGTTCGTGATAAACTCAAAAACTACTGCACCGATTTTCATGCTGTTTTCACCAATAGAGTGATTCTCGAGGAAGGTTTTAGCATATAATAACCGACATCCACGCGGGCAAAGCCGCGTGCAGCAGCTATTTATACCACCGCGCCGCCACCGTACCACGGCCGCGCCTCTCAGCTGTAAACACGGCGGCGGTTCTGTGTACTCGAGCCCTTACAAGGAATTAAGAAAAAAGACGAATATGGAATTAAGCCAACTAAGTAGCCTACCCTTGCCCAGTACTTTCTTCTGAAAACCGTCTTCAGTAACTAACACATTATATTCCCTAATACTACAAAACCTGCAACTTTTTAACATAAAACCGCTTTACAAAAGCAAAACCGGGATATTAATTAAAATAAAAAAATACACACTAAAATAATATTTAAAGGGCCGTTCCACGAAAAATTTCACATCAAAGGTTCGCGTTCTGATTACAAAGATGGGTATAATTAATTTTATTTTCGACGGAACCCTCCCTTCTTAGGTTTGTAAGGCAAGTGTAAGCAATTTACTGTAAAGTAAATACATTAATGTTTTTGAAGGGAATCTTGTGTTGTGTGATCTATTTTTGGTTTATAAAAGGTTTTCTAATTACCAATGGTTAGCTAAGGGGTTTATTTAAATATATTGAGTTTAATCTGGGAGGTTTAGTTTTATTGATAAACAGATTCTTGTTATTTAACTGAGCGTGTGCTATATAAATACATTGATTGAAGCTATTAAATAAGCTGAACCAGTGTTACAAAAAAGCGTTCAGGATTTATTAAGAAAAAATGAACAAGCAATCAATCTGCCTAGCCTTTTTCCAACTATGTTGGGGTCGGCTTCCAGTCTAACTGGATGCAGCTGAATACTAGTATTTTACATACAGCGGCCGCCTATCTGACCTCCATAACCCAATAACTGGGTAATACGATACCCCTTGGTAAGACTGGTTGTCAAACTTTCGGTCTTCTGACGACCCGTAACGACTGTCAAAGATCCACAAATGACAGCCGGGACGGCTTAAAGTGCTTTCCGAGACAAGGAGGAGTCTCGGTATGTAAAGATGGTCACCCACCCACGGACCAACCGTGGCAAGCGTAGCTTAACCTGATCGATCGACCCGTGCGGCTGTTATTATTTAGCCGGAAAAATGAACAAGCAATGACAAAATATAGATTAACTTAATCTAAATGAAGGCAAGAAATCAGCCCATTAACCCTTTAAAACTGCTAAATAGCCGACTTTATTTCCAATACCCAAGCTCCCAATTTAAACTCGAACCTCTAAAAAACCTGACTTAACCCTCTACCTACAAATGCCAATTTAAACACCTTCAAATCGCAGATAATCCCGTTAAAAATAAACTTCGTACGAAAAAGGTCGGAGCGAGATTAGTTAAAACTAGGCTAACGAAAATACATAAACAGCCTGATTACCATGCTCCAGCGTACTCATTAGAACTTCTGTACGAACATAAAATAAATTAGAAAAACTTTTGGTTGCGAACACTCTATTTAGTTTTGTGAAAAACTTGTGGTAGGTCGTGCTTTTAGTGGAATTATCAAAACATGATGGAGTTACAAAAAACTAAAAACACACGGTGGCTCTCATTTACATTTTAAAAGTCGTTTATCTACTAAAGCGAATTGTAGAAAATAGCTGTATTTTTGATAAATAGATAATGATTGCCTTTTTGAACAAAATTAAAATACTTCGTCAGTAGTGAAGGGTTAAAGACCACTTTCAGTTTTCATTTTTAAACGTACGTAACATAAATCTTTTGTTTTTAAGATACTGCTTGTAGTTTTTCATTTACGTGCATTTCGTTATTTGATCGGAAAGAGTTTTAATTGATCACTAAGACGACCCACTGACCGATCAATTCTATCATCCAAGTTCTGTAACAATATTTATGTAACTAACTACATATTTATACTAATAACTAATTTTACAAACCCATAAATACGTTGTGTATATATCTAAACCACATAAACCCCACAAGTGACCCCACAAGTAACCCCACACAGCCAACAATGCACGTCTTACCCGCGACATGAACGTTCCGCATCACTAGTTTTTCAATTCGGATGTTTCAAGCTATTTGATTCGCGCTCGATCTAGGTCATCAGTCAGACGTGCTTTGTGTTCGCAGATAAATAACGTTTAACTGAAAACAAAGTTACGAATGTTTTAGCAACTGTTACAAAGCGGGACTGAAGCGAGTGGAGGTGGGGTTTGATGTCCGCGTTAAGAGCACTTTCGGTAGAATTTTGCATTAAAAAAAACATGTGGGGGCAATCTGTGCGGACTGCCGATAGAAGTGAAAACTAAGCAACAATGCGTAACCTCAACGTAATTCAAAAGGTAGACAGTAGATGGCGCTAAAAATAAAATCACTTCAAGCGTGACGATGACGCGAGTTCCATGATTTTTGTTCACCCAAAAAGTGGTCAACGCGCCTAAAGAAGTTTTCACTTCAAAATTAAGCCACATCATACACTGCCATAGATTTGCCTTCGTCATTGTTGATGGACAAAAAATGTGTCTGGAAGTTAATCACCCCTACTGTGGTGAAGGGATCACCAACTTTCGGATCGTATAGTATCTTGAAAGATGTCAAGAGCTTTGTGATAAAGGGATGGACAACATCATCCTGCTGTCTATGATAAAAATAAACTCGAATACTTACATTATGTTATCGTCCTCCTCTATGAGTTACTAGCTACGCCCCGCGTTTTTACCCGCGTAAGTCTTCATCCCGTGGGAATATCGAGATAAATATTATCCTATGTCCTATTCCAGGTCATGGTCTACCCATGTTCCAAATTTCATTCAAATCCGTTCAGCCGTTTTACCGTGAAAGCGTAACAAACAAAATCACTTTCGCATTTATAATATTAAAGTTAAGATTGTAGTAAGCAAGGGAGCTCATGGTTGTAGACATGTATGGGCTGATCTGAGACTATACCGTTATTTATTAACCTAAATCAAAACCCTCCTCAATGAACTTTAACAACTGAACTCTAATGCAAGCTTTACTTGTTCAACAAAACTTCTTACTAACAGATATGACGCCATTTAAAAACAAATACGTAGGTACAAACTCACAAAGTAAGCTGAAAACGTTGATTTATCTAAGATTTCTGACCTGACCCGAAAACCTTGGCTTAGTACGGTGCCAACGAAGCCAAATGGTTGGAATAAGGACAAAGTTTCCATTACCAACCTGACTTGAATTAGTCCACCTGGCAAAAAGGCTTTTTGAACTAAAAATAACCACTACACGGATTCTGGAACGCTAAATGAAAGTGTAATATGAAGCTGTTGGTCTAAAGACTTTAAAATGAGTTTTGCTTACAAATATAGGAAGACTTGGAAGTAATTTTCTGTTTATAAGTTTTTGTTATTACGCTGGCTTCTAGCCGATTTCTATCTTTATATTGGTTAAAGTTAACTCGTACCTAACGCCCGTAAAACCATATTGTAGTTTTGCTTTTCAATTGTTAGAAATATTTACGTAAGAACAGGCAAAATATTGATGAATGAATCTTTTCATAGGACCTTAGGAAAATGGCTAAATGATGCGTTTAGTAACAATAATGATCCGAAAATAAAAAAAATAACGGGGCATTGAATTAGAAGAATAGGAATTTTGACCAAAAAAATGTTTTCCGTCCGATAGATTATCAAAAAATATTGGACACATATTTTGTCTTTTTTTACGTAACCAAAAAATTACGGCAATACATAAATATGGCATGACGTCACTGGCCGGTAGATTTTATACTGACTTGTGACATAGCAAGCCCCCACTCCCAAACTTTAATGCGTTTTATCTAAATATTTTTTATTATAATAAACCAAGAAATACGTGTCTGATATTTTTTTATTATTTCACTGACGGACTAAACAGTTTTTTTTCTTACCTAGTCATCATACCTATTTTTTTTAAAAAAAACTTCATCTAGTGCCGTTTTGGTTCACCGAAAATTATGCCTAAACTCCACAAAATAAAGGGCCCATACCCATTTCATACCCATTCCTTCTAGCAATATTTCACGTCCAAAATATATAGACTTTATCACACATGACATTTGTCTTAAATAAATTTGAAAGCGAAAATACGACGCCAGAGAGCTGACGGATATGCAACGTTGTTATCATGGGAACATTGTAAGGAATGCTTGCCAAGACTAGGGGCAGTCGTATAGATTAGTTTCAGAGCTGAAAAACACCTTGTTTGCTCACAGGCACTTCGAGACGTTCGAAAATAATCTAATTTTCGTTGCAGTTTCCGTCTAATAAGGGTTTTGAGCTTTTTAGCTAGACTTTTAAATCCTAATCCTAACTTCCTAACTAATATTATAAATGCGAAAGTGAGTTTGTTTGATTGTTTATTTGTTTGTTATGCTTTCATGCTAAAACGGCTGAACGGATTTCGATGAAATTGGCACATGGGTAGACCATGACCTGGAATAGGATATAGGATACTTTATATCCCGATATTCCCACGGGATTGAGACTAACGCGGCTGAAACCGCGGGGCGCAGCTAGTCCTTACAATATTATAAATGCGAAAGTAACTCTGTCTGTCTGCCTGCCTGACGCGCTTTCACGCCAAAACTACTAAACCGATTTAAATAAAATTTGGTACACAGATATTCTAGAGCCTGAGAAAGGACATAGGCTACTTTTTATCGACATACCACGCGGGCGAAGTCGCGGGCGGAAACTAGTATTTTATAAACTTATATTACTTGCAAAAGCTACTAATAATGTTATAATCAACTCAAAAGTATGCTCTATTATTAATCAATACATCACTAACAAGATTTTTTCTGCCAATAAAATCTGCTTAGCCTTTTCCCAACTCTGTTGAGGTCGCCTTCTCAATCTAACCGAATGCATCTGAATACTAGTAATTAATCTAACCAACAACGGACAGGAAATGAATACACTAATCCGATTTTCATGTTCATGTTTTAATTTTGGCGTTATCCATAACCGTTCTTCTTTATTTCGAAAATGGTAAGAATTAAGTATTATAGAAAATATTCTAGAGATGCACCAAGAATTTACGGACGTTCCCGCAAAATTAGAGAAAACCGGCGAGCTTGCCAAAACCTACTTTCCTGATCTTTATTGTATTATTAATCTTTGAACTCAGCATGTTTCTTTTATGTACGTCGCCTCGGTAGTGGTGTGATGGTTCAGAAGTCTTCACACAGTGGTACTAGTTGGCCGCGTTTTGAAGTCTACAGTCTGATCTTATTATGGAAGGAACTTTGTACAAGTTTATGAGGTTGAAAATAGTTGTAGCAGAAATATCTTAAGTGCTCCACAAAGCTTCTTAGTGCTTACAATTTTATGTAAATAATTTTGTTTTAAAATTCATTTAACCTCAAACATTTTGTAAATGTGGACCTGAATATTTTTAACAGCAACCTTTAACATTTAAACGCATTCAAGGACACTGAACGAGACACAACAGAAGTTTTACTATTATAACGTCTATGGGCGCTTAGGGTCCCTCAAAGGGTTTAATTTTTTTTATAACTAGCACCCTAAACGACATGGATAAAGTATCTCTCTACAATTTCATTTTTTTTTTTTCTAAACATTTAAACCAACCGGTACCGGACGATGTGACGACGGCCTATGTCCAGTAGTGGACGGCCTTTGGCTAATAATGAAATGATTGTGATAATGTTGATATAACAAGCATGACTGTGTTAAATGAATTATATGTTTAAATGGTGTAATTGTCTTCGGCCGTTCTATTTAAAATAAATAAATAAACACTTGAACTGCAATTTCTTTAATGACACGTTACAAGATATCCGAATATCCAAGAGAACTCTAAATGTCATCCCACTAGGGGGCGTCTACATGGCGCTAGCTTTGTTCAGCATTCTATTTAAAGAGATGCAACCAACAACGGCCGCGTTCAACTCGCCAACTATCCCCGCTTGTCAAACTTTTGAGAAGGGTATCGACAACTTGTAAACACCGCTTTGCATATTTTGAGAAGACGCTTTTTAAGTCACCTAGTTTAAAATTGTTAGTGAAGTGGTATTTAAAACTAAATAGCACAGTTAAGTGGAGTTTTACTGAAAATGCAAGAGAAGAAGTAATTTGTTTAAAAAAAACAAACATGGGGAAAATATGCATCACATCCGCACAATGTTTAATTAACACAAAAAAAAAACAAAATCAAAATATTTTATTTCACATAAACCTCCATGGGCACTTATGAAACGTCAGAAGCTAGGAGCACGGTTCCAATTTGTCGTTTCCTATGGAGATGAGCGGACAAGAAACTCCACGGTTATTCTTTTAAAAATAATTAGCTGTTACAATATTTTCGAATTACAGTGTTAGTAGGTATGGGAGGACAGTGTAGGCCTTTCAACAAGTACCAGATACGGAACTTAACAAAATAGAAAATGTTCAACAAATCTACAGTCCACTAAACCTACATCGTCGATGACCAAAATTCAGCCAAAGACTATGTATTTTATTAGATATCGCTCACTCTCATCGAAATATCCGAGACAACTCAAAGATTCAACCCGCAAGGGGCGACTACATGGCGCGTGCTTTGTTGAACTTCCTCTATTTAGAGAGATTCTACCCGCGTCCCACTCTTATGGCGCGTTTACGTTTGATACATGAGGCAGTAGAGTACTGAAATACTAGTGGTCGCTCAATACAAACCCTTTGAGATATTAAGACAGTAGACTATTTCTGTAGACAATTTAAGGCTGCTAATGTAAATACTTATTTATTTACTAAGACAAGAAGTCCCAATAAACTAATCACAAATACATGCAATTCATTCAATCCATTAGGTACATCGTTAAAATAAAATAAGATCATTACAAAAAATATGTACATAAAACTCAAATTCAATTCTAAATTGTGGAAATAATTTTCTTTTTCATATTGATTTATGAATTTCCAAGCGAGAAGCGAGAAATTACACGCAACATGAACTAATGGACGCTACTGAAAAATACAATAGACGCTGATATATTTAGTAACCTATTCCGCTTGACTATTCTTCAAGAGTCATAAAAACCCTGTAAGAAATCGACACGTGTTTCACCTCTCAACGAGGCATCTTCAGGATGATGATTGACCAATTGCAAACCAGAACGCGACGTGTTACCACACCGAGCGCTGGACGCAGAGATTCTCTGCGTCCAGCGTTCGGTGTGGTAACACGACTTTTATGACTCTTGAAGAATAGTCAAGCGGAATAGGTTACTAAATATATCAGCGTCTATTGTATTTTATAATGGATTTCCGCAAAGTCACGCCTGAATCAATTAACTAGCTACTGAAAAAGTTTTACACGTTAATTAATTCGGAGCTGATACAATTTAGATTGAAATGGACACGCTAAAATGAAGAAACGCAATTTTGAAACAGGCTACAGAGTACCTACTCAATATTTATTGCAGCCACATGTGAACTTAGGTCATAGTCATAGTCATTTATTCATGAACAAAGTACTTTGTATCTGAATTTACACAAAAATTACACAATCACAGTATAAATATTAATATTTTACAATTATTAAATTACATAGACAAGATAAACATAAATTACAATAACAATTCGATAAAATTACAATGATTAAATTATATAAACAATTCATAAATTATAATAACAAATTCGATAAAATTACAGGTCTTCTACAGCTTATAGACACTTATTCAATAGGTAATTTTTTAGTTTTATTTTGAATGCGCTACTGTAGACAGCACTTTTTATATCTAAAGGTAGCCTGTTGAATAATTTTACAGACTGGTATCGTGGTGGTAGGTTTTACAAAGTAGGGTGTATAGCTCATATCATTGTGGATCCTTGCGGCCACAGTAAAAGTAGGAGAGAGGAGTACGGGGTACAGAGCTTTTAAATCACGAAATGAGTGCTTATTTCAAGTGCTCTGTCTCCAAAACTAGCCTCCTTACTGTCTCAATGTCAATGCGCCCTTAATCTATTCGTACCTACTTGTCAAAGTTTGAGCGAGCATCGACTTGTGAGCGTCGTTCCACATGAATGGTTTAAGTCGTGTTTTAGTCGCTTTTATGTTCGAGGTTGCTTTTGTAAGTCAGATTCATGTAAAAATGGAACCCTTATATGATCACTCGCGTGTCTGACTGTCTGTCCGTCTGTCACAGCCACTTTGCTCCAAATCTAATGGACCGATTCATTTTTAATTTGGTACACATATGAATATCTGTGACCCAAACACGGACGTGTAAATTAAGTAAATGAATTTTGTATATGGGGGTTAACTTAAGGGGGAAAATAAGAAAGTTTCAAAAAAGTTTGGAAACTGTACCGTGTGACATATCAAATGAAAGGGCTTACTAAAGAGCTACTGTGAGGGTCTCAAATGATTTTTAAAATTAATGACCATTGCAATTCCAAAATAAAAATAAAAAAACAGAAATAGTTCTATACTTATTAATTAGGTACAGGAAAACCTAAAAGAAGTTTATAGTCTTAAAATAACATGGTATTCTCTCAATATTGCGCGTGCAAACATACATTTGCAATTGAGATTTAGGGGAGAACGTGTTTTACAACTATAATGTTAAGTTTGTTCTCGGGATAAATTCATCCCAACTACAGAACCCTTTATTGTGCGTGTTCCGACACCCACTTGATTTTTTACGTTTTATACGTGTTGAGTGTTTTTGTAACCAAAACTGTTTTCAATAATTTTCCATCAAAGTATACTTGTACTATTGAAAATATGTTTTTTTATCAAATCCCGAACGATTCGACACACTCGTATAAAAAAAAACCTATTTAACTAAATCAAATAAGTTCCATCCATCTAAAATCAACATAACCCACATCCATCCAACGTTAGCATTTACATTACATTTCATCAATAAAAACGACTAAAAAACCGTTTACAAACGTTATAAAAATATAATAAAACCCGTTTATTAGCACTCCGTGGGATCAGCGGGATGGGCCCGGGTGCCGGCGCCGGCGGCCGAGCGATCTTATTAAGCTATACACATATCTGCTCCATTCAACCGTGGATAGCTTGTAATTTGTCGGGAGCGTTACCGAACACCACTACCGCTATCCCACTCACTCGATTATCACGTGAAACAATATTTTTCTTCGCTATTTTTACTAAGAAGTAGGTACAATGGATAGACATTTATTTAAACACTTAACTTATTAGCACAAAACCGTGTTTATCTGTCGTTTAACCTAACACTTTTTAAACACGACATTTCTGTATAGAGTTTGACATAAAACCCCTTAATAATAAATCGCTAATGATTGATAAACATATTTAAAGTCTGTTATTTTAATCTCTTACACTAATTTGACAGGTGCAAATGTCAAAGTCCAAATTGAAAAAACAAACAAAAATCACTTGAAATGTCAAATTACTCTACGAGATTTAAAAACAGACTTTAGAGATCGAATAAAATTAGACTAACTTCCATTCAAACACGATGGTCAGCTAAGTTAAGTTTAAAATATTGACAGTAGCAATACAGATAATTTAAAACAGTAGGCATACAGGTAAGTACATAGTTTAAAAAACAGAAAACATTATATTTAACCCAAAAAAAAGAATGCAAATAAACACATAAATTACCCATCCCGGAAAGGATACAATAGGGCATCTAAATACGTAACATACTCCAATTTTTTTTTTTCAAAAACAAACGTTAAAATTTAAAAAAGGGGATTTTAAGCGACGCCATTTTGAATCAGACGGAACAGCACAGAGTAATGAAAAAGATGAGAAGGCCATCTCGTTTGTCTCACGCTACCGGCATAAAAGTACTTTTTATTTTCTAAATGGTCGGCTAAATGTTCCTTCCTTTACGTCCGGGATTTTTTGGAAACATATCTTCACCGTTTTTACTGTGAAGCTCCAACATGTTCTCTATTGAAACCCGCTCTGATGTTTATAATACGTTTACCTTTTTATGTTCTTAGAATTTTTGGACTTTGATATTGAAACTGCGATGTGCGTATGTTTATAGAGGCTGTTGTTTATTTATATGTTTGTATAACGGGTGTTGGTTATGTGTGTGGCTTATTGCCAAGATTTGCTTTGCTTAAAAGAAACTTGTTAACAAGGCCAGTTTCTTTATTTACTACTTAGTCCGTTCTAGTTATAACACATACATAAATAAACTTACAACTTTTTCTAATGAGGGTAAAATACAATAGACGTAGATATATTTATTAATCTATTCCGCTTAACTATTCTTCAAGAGTCATAAAAAACCCTGTAAGAAATCGACAAGTGTTTCACCTCTCAATGCGGCATCATCAGGATGACGATGGACCAATTGCAAACCAGAACACCACGTGTTGCCACACCGAGCGCTGGACGCAGAGCTCTGCGTCCCGCACATTTTTTATGACTTGAAGAATAGTTAAGCGGAATAGGTTACTAAATAAATCTACGTCTATTGTATTTTATAATGGATTTCCGCAGTCACGCCTGAATCAATTAACTATCTCATGAGGGTAAGCCGAAACTACAGAATGCCCCCTGCTACGATCCTTACATACTTCATTTACTTCATTTGCGTTCATACATCTGGTCATACACGCATGCAGTTATTATTTAATATTTATACACATTATGTTCCACGTTACTGGTAGTCCGTCTAACTGGGTTTAATAAGCTTGTGATAGGATTGGGTTAACGTCAATATAGGTAGTTTAATGGATAATTTGACATTGTCGATCGGCAGTCCAATGCCTTGAAACAATTGCCGCTTTTACTCAGAGGGCGTTTCGTGTAATTTTTAAGAACTTTCGCATTCGCATCTCATTCGCAATCTGGCAAAAATACTATCAATGTAACTACATTTTTGACAAGTTTAACAGATTGCGACTTGAATGTGAACGTTTTTTATGTACGAGAATTAGTCAACAGAGCTTTGGACTAACAAGGCTCTAACTGTTCATGACGATTTACAATGAATTAATTACGAATCATTTGTTAATAATTGTAAATTGTAATCAGTCTAGGTTAGGCCCTATTCACAAATTTGCCAAATAACTTAGATATACTTTACCCGAGATGGTCAAATAGGCCTACTTTCTGCAGAGATGAGGCAATCACTGAAAGTATTCCAACAAACAAAAAATCTATTTTTTTTCAGAAATACTTTTCGAAAAGCTTATGTGTAGTAATAATAATCACATCTATGAAAACTCTAACATATTATCTATAAACTCCCCAAACACAAACTTTAATCAGAATTTCAAAACAGCGATTAGTCTCTCCACAAAGAGTGATGAATATATGAAGGAACGTACCATTTCAGTCTGTCTGTCTGCGCTAAATAAAACTGTATACGTCTCTCTTTCATCGCACAGAGTAGTGTCATAAATCAGAGGTATTCCCAGGTAGCTAGTGAAACTACCCGGTAAGAGAAGTATTTATTATTTTTGGTAAATTGAATGTTCTGTTGTTTTGTGGACAGTGTTAGTATGTTTTCTTATGTAACTAAGAAATAAAGCCTACTAGCTTACGCCCGCGGCTTCGCCCGCGTAGTATGTCGATAAAAAGTAGCCTATGTTCTTTCTCAGGCTTTAGACTATCTGTGTACCAAATTTCATTTAAATCGGTTCAGTAGTTTTGGCGTGAAAGCGCGACAGACAGACAGAGTTACTTTCGCATTCATAATATTAATATAGTAAGGAAGTAAAGATTCGCAAAATATCTTGAATTAAAAAAAAACAATAAGTTTCAAAATACATCAATTGGAGACTAATAATTCTGTTACTTAAGTGTAATAGTACCTACATCTACATTCGATATTAATTAATATTATAAAGGGAAAAGATTTGTATTTTTGTTTGTAATTAATAAACTCAAAAACTACAAGACCGATTTTAAAAATTCGTTCACCTGTAGAATTCTATATTATCAGTAAGTAACATTGGCTATAATTTATAAAGATACCACGCGGCCTGAGCCGCTGACGGAAGCGAATCCATACTAATATTATAAATTCGAAAATAACTGTCTGTCTGTCTGCGACCACTAGACCAACGAGGGAGTCAGTACAGATTACTTCCGCAATAAATGTTCAAATTAGTAGCAATTTTCTTATGTAGTTTCACTCAATACCTCCCATTTAAACGAAAAATTCCCGTGCAGAGTAGCATGAACATTTATCAAACTGATTCAATAAAAGATCTATCATCATAATACCATATTATAGACGCTAAAAGAACCGAATTCCGTTGATACCCAACTCACACGAAGCGTGTATATTAAATTCATAAGCTGATACTAAAAGCTCCAAGTTTTCACGTTTCACAAAAACTCTCCCCGTTATGTCTACATCGCTTTTTTCTACAGCTAAATAAACGTAAACAAAAAATAAATGTTCTAATAACGCATTTTTTGCGTCAATTTTACATAATTTATTACGCAAACATGACTACACGGCCATGATGCTAAAATACTAAAACGTTATTCCATCTAACACTATTATTATTATATTATATTATATTGCAGCCCATTTTAAATCAGGATGCTTCAAAAAATGAACATTCTTAATTTCGCGTATCGTATTTCTAAACAAAGGGATTCCAGATTCAAATGCGTGGAGCGACTGTGCGGCCCCCACTAAGAGTTATATAAACTTCAAAAATAGAATTTCGCCGTCGCAACCCGGTTTACGACTTGGCTCATAAAAGGGGGTGGAACGGGCGGCCGTAAGGGGAACGCAGCATATTTTCACCTTTATTTATAAAGGAAATTCGGTCAAGTTTGAGTGATGTTAATTTTAATAATATTTGTTGGGAAGTTATCGACGGGTGTATTTATAACTAAGCTATTTATATTTTTTCAAATACACAGGGGAGGCGTTTTACTGTAGTAAGGAGAAAGTGTCAGGGTAGCCCGCAAAATTCAAATTTTCTTACGTTTTTTGCAATTTGCAGGTCAGTGTCAGGTATAATGTTCATCTAAATATGATTCGCGGCCATCAAATATTTATTGCCGTATCAATTATTTATTTATAGAATTTCGCGGGCTACCTTAGCGCATCCCCCTTAATTATAGACCTTTTTATTTCATAAAGAAAATAAACGATTTATATATTTTTTTAAATTGTTTGTACATAACAATTATTAAAAAAAAAAAACTAATAATCTAATCTCTTCACCACCCTTGGTTGACTAGTGGAGAATGCCTAAGTCCGCCTTTGTACCTTTTTTTGCGTGCGAAAAGTTTAAATAAATAAATTATTTTCTACAGAAGATAAAATTAACTTTGCAATAATAAGGACATCGCTTTCCAAATGGGCAGTCGTCACTTTCATCGGGTTGTATGTTAGTTACGTAATAACTGTCTTATTTAGCCGAAATTAACCTGTTGAGAATAATTATGAAGGTTGTGAAGACGGTGTAATGAAGACAAAAGTATCTCACAAAAGTATCTGACAAAAGTATCTGATAAAAGTATCTGACAAAAGTATCTGACAAAATTATCTGACAAAAGTATCTGACAAAAGTATCTGACAAAAGTATCTCACAAAAGTATCTCACAAAAGTATCTCACAAAAGTATCTCACAAAAGTATCTCACAAAAGTATCTCACAAAAGTATCTCACAAAAGTATCTCACAAAAGTATCTCACAAAAGAAACTACTTAGATGATGTATCACGGTGTTTCTTACAGCGTCTTCTAACCCTTCTGGGAAAATAAGCGTAATGTACAGGACGACACAACGTAGATGTAGCATCGGCAAAATGCGTAAAACCGATCACAATCCGAACAGAGTGTGCCTTCAACATCTCCAATCTTTACTACGGCTTTAGTTGAAAATGATCTTTACGCAAACGCAATAACTTGTAAAGTCATTTAGCCAAATCCCAACTAATATTATAAATGCGAAAGTGAGTTTTTTTTGTTACGCTTTCACGCTAAAACGGCTGAACGGATTTGGATGAAATTTGGAACATGGGTAGACCATGAGCTGGAATAGGACATGAGATACTTTTTATCCCGAAATTCCCAAGGGGTCGAGACTTACGCGGGTGAAACCGAGGGGCGCAGCTAGTACATTCATAAAATTGAAATGAATGAATGCAAATTTTCAAATCTATGCTACATCTAAGTTGTGTCGTACAGTAACATTGTTTCTTATTTCAAGAATGTTGACTATTTTCTTTGATCTCTCAAATGTCCCCATCTTCAAATAGTTTGACAAGGAGCTCGTGGCTGAGTATTAACAGCCGCATGGTTCGATCCATCAGGTAAAGCTACGCTTGCCGGCGTTGGTACGTGAGTGAGTGACCATCTTTACATACCGAGACTCCTCCGTGCCTCGGAAAGCACGTTAAGCCGTTGGTCCCGGCTGTCTTTCGTGGATCTTTGACAGTCGTTACGGTCAAAAGCTCGAAAGCCTGACAACCAGTCTTACCAAGGGGTATCGTATTGCCCAGTTACTGCATGGGTTGTGGAGGTCAGATAGGCAGTCCATGTAAAATACTGGTATTCATCTGAATCCGGTTAGACTGGAAGCCGAACCCAGTTGGAAAAGGCTAGGCAGATTGATTTAATAGGTTGACAAAAGCTCCATCAACAAAAAAATTAAGAAAACCAAAACATACAATCAATTGTACGATATATTATATATTTTTTCTCTTTGTTAATCTCAATTAGAGCACCTGCCATCTAATCTCTTCACCACCCTTGGTTGACTGGTAGAGAATGCCTCAGGCATTAAGTCCGCCTTTGTACCATTTTTTTGTGCGAAAAGTTTAAATAAATAAATAAATAATTGTTGCCGAATTGGTCAATATCTGCTTGCTTGGTTTAATAATATCAACTCGTCACTAATAATAATAATTCCTTTTTTCGCGGCCATCTTCAATTAAGTTTCCTAAAATACGGCAATACCTACCTATCCTTATCTTAACTAATATTATAAATGTGAAAGTGAGTTTGTTTCTTTGTTACGTTTCCACGCTAAAACAACTGACCCGATTTTGATGAAATTTGGCATATGGGTAGACCATGACCTGTGTCAGGATTAGGACATTCGATACCGATTTTTATCTCAATATTCCCAAGGGATCGAGACTTATGCGGGTGAAACCGCGGCGCGCAGCTAGTAAACTATAAAGAAATGCTATAAACAAAAACTACTAAATACTTCTTTTCTACCATTCAGTTTCTCCCGCTCATTTGGTATACGGGACTTAAAGAGCTAGTTTTAATTACTCTATTAAAGCGACCAGCTCTTTGCATTTCCACTATTGTATACCACCCCGTACCCTCCCCCCCCCCCCTTCTTCTAGAACTCAATAGCTTAGTTTCGAAAGCTATAAATCTAAAGGAGCTAAAGCGTTTTCTCAAAATTTTATTGCAACAAAATTCATGAAGTCGAAAATGAGAAACAACATTTTACGGGCTTCAATTTTGCATAAGTTTAAAATATTTTAAGGATGTGACAAATTTTCCTTGAATTTAGGGTCGGAATTGCAATTTGATTGTGATTCGAAGCCCGAAGGGTGAATTTAAGCCAGCTTTGTGTCTCAAAAAGGTACAACAGGCAAACCCGTCGTTTGAATGACAGCAAACAGCCATGGTACCAATCTGCAAATTTTACCATGACAATTATTTTCTATCGTCCATTTTACCTACCATGTCTAGCCTGTTTATGACTTTATGGGGATTCATAAATTAAAATAAAAAGAGTATGTAAGGAGCGTACCAGGTGGCGTTCTATAGCTTCTGCCTACCCCCATGGGAAGAAGGCTTGAGCTTATTTTTGTTTAAATTCTAAAATCAAACCTCGACTTCTATAAAGGGCGCTCAGTTTAGAAAGAGCAGTTGCAATCATCATCATCATTTCAGCCGAAAGACGTCCACTGCTGGACATAGGCCTCCCTCAAGTATCGCCACTTCGACCGGTTCTGTGCTTCCCGCATCCAGTAGACTCCTGCGGCCTTCACGAGGTCATCGGTCCAACTTGTGGAAAGCCTTCCAGCGCTATGTCTTCCGGTATGCGGTTGGTACTTCAGTTAACTCACTTATTTTTTTTTTATGCACGTGTTTGTGACAAATAAACCTATTTTTTTTTTTCTTTTCTTTCAATGACTTTTCTTGCTTATAGTGAATTTGGAAGAAACTGTTATTGCCTAACTTCCTACAAACACAATTAAATAGCGATTGTAATCTTTCACTAGACTAACGATCTAATAACCTTAGTATCACAGATATACCTAACTATCAAACAACGTTTTTGATACAAGCAAGTTATTAAAACAACATGCGATCCCTCGTCGAATACCTCTTACTAACGAGGCTGGCTTGTACAAAGGGTTACAAATATATACATACATGTATATGTACGTATACATTGTATACAATAGTTACCCGCCGGAGGATATACATGGCGAGAACTATCTTATAAGATCTTATTACATCTCTTGCTCTTTACACAAAATGCTGGGAAAATGAATTAATAAGTTGGTTTCTTCAAATAGAAAGACGAGAAATTAGCTGATATTCGTGTGGCTTATTTTTTTTATTTATAGTTATTTTATTTTGTGACACTAATTAGGTTTCTATTTCTCGTGCTTTCATGAATTATACCTATACATGTATAAGAATAGATGATAGCATACCCTGTGACAAAAGATACGCCAGACTTAGGTATATATATATTTTAACGGACATAAAAAAGGAGGAGGTTCTTAATTCGACTCTATGTTTTTTTAATGTTTATTACGCGATTACTCCGCCAATTATGACTTGATTTTAATGATTCTTATCTTTATATAATTTCGGAAGTCAGTGGCAAAAAACGAAAATTCAAACTAAAGACCGACTTCCATAATTCAAGTTATTTTTCACTTTTTAGTGTTTTTTTGGAAGTCAGTTGTTTTTTTTGTAAAAAGTTTTTACTGTTCTACTATTCTTACCATTTTCATTAAATACATCCTATTGTTTATTATTAAAATATGAATGTGTGAGTATGAAGCATTTGATGAATATTCAAACAAATATAGAATTTCCGAAACCGAATAAATCCCGAACATAGCCGAATCGATTTTTACCAAACATTTCCATAACAATCCAACGCAAAACTAAGCCTCTAATCACACATCCAGAATAGGGTAATAACGATATAATACACGAACAAATTGCTACAGCAAGTTAGATTGTGTACGCACAACTTAGACTCGTCTGCCTAATATAATGGATGATCCCCGCCCTTCCCGCAGGCTACGGCGGGCTGTCGAAAATATCTGAACATTAGCAGTCGGGTGATAAATGGTATGAGGATGTATTTGATACATTGTCAGGAGATAGGAGATCTAGGTTAGATATTAAGAGTATGGAAGGTTTTGGTGAGATGATGAAGCGTATTTTGGATGTCCTGTAAATAAAGAAAAAAAAAAGTAAAATGTTTATTCTGCACAAACAAAACGCACATTAAAAAATAAACATAAAGAGTAGCCAAAAGCCTCTTGTTCAAGCAAAGTAAGTTTGTCAATCTTGTCTATAGCTTGATGTCCGGGCCAAAAAATAAATCAGGTTTAAAATATAACTATGTAAAAATAGGTTGATCGACTCTTCACGTGACCAGAGGGCTGGCCAATTCTTAGGTCAAAGAATCAATATTGCCATCTAACGTGGCAACCCTGCCAACCTTTTGGGCACTTTTCCCACTGACAGCGATGCGGAAGAATTTTTGGATGCCCAATGAGCTCTTCCTTAATTCTTTTTTTCCTTGTCTACTAGTACAATAATTTATATATTTTAGTGTTAGCTTGTACAATGTAATTAAGTTAAATAATTGTATTTGAAACTCAAGAAATAGGTGTTTGATAAATACGTCACTTGATGTTAAGAGCGATCGACGATGAACGCTAAACCCTGTTTGTTTTATGACAATTGGTCTTACACACTCGCATATATGAAAAGAGATTCATGTGTTTGAATGGGTAGACAAAAGAAAGACTGAAAAGATTACGTGATAGGTAAAATAGACGTAGATATATTTAGTAACTTACTCCGCTTAACTAATCCTCAAGAGTCATTAAAAACCCTGTAAGAAATCGACACGTGTTTCACCTCTCAACGAGGCATCCACAGGATGACTATTGACCAGTCGCGGGTTAAGCGGAATAGGTTACTAAATATGTCTACGTCTATTTTATTTTTTAGTTCAAGCAAACTCACGCCTGAATCAATTAACTACTTGTGTATCTATTTTATTTATATCTCATTATGTTATCTTTTTAATATTTTGTTATTATTATTATTTTTCTCTCAAACAGAGCACCTGTCATCTTATCTCTTCATCACTCTGGGTTGACTGGTAGAGAACGCCTAAGGCATTAAGTCCGCCTTTGTATCTTATTTGTGTGCTAGAAGTTTAATGTTCATAAATAAACGAAGATGATATTATGGCTAGGAATGAAATAAACACTAAGATAACGGTTTATGGAGATGTATGGAAAAAATAACGTAGACCTACAACATCAAATAAATTGGTCTGCGATAAGATGGACAACATATTCATTGTCCATCTTATTCTGAACCTATTACGGTAGGTACTTACAATGTGACAATTGAAATGATATTTAACACAACCGTGAAATCTTAGGTGAAGTGAGCGTGGAGTGAGCTGTCATTGGCATCGATACCTACTTAAGGCTCTTACATACTGGGCCGATTCGTCGCGCGACGTGACGCCGCCGAATTGTTCGCCGTGAAGTTTTCTCAGAAATTGTTTTGTTAAAATTCGCGTCGCGCGGGGAATCGCGCCAGTATGTAAGATGAAGCCTTGATGCTAAGGCAGTGACAGTTCACTGCAAGCTCACTTCACCTAAGTTTTGACAGTGAGATGTTTACAGAATAAACTGGCGGTATGTAGCTCTTCTTTCGACATATCAGAACTAAGTATAGAGCTGCCGCAAACAAGATGAAATAGAAAGCCGCGGAGATTTTGACGCCAATTCACCTTGCTATTGGACTCAAAAGATTTAGAGAGATTCGAACTTTATTCCGGTTTTAGGTACATACATTTTAATTTTCGCAACATGGAAAAAAATGAGTATAGGTACTTATCAATCCAAAAACAAGCTATCTAGCATTTTTGGCTACGTATACAAGTGTATACCTCATCTCATAATATTTTTGCTCGCGATTCCGTCATTAAACATTCAAGCGATCAGTTTCACTAATCAAAAAAATAACACTAAAAATGTGAAAAATAACTTTAATTTCGGAAGTCGGTGTCTTTGCTTTTCAATTTTCGTTTTTTGCCGCCGACTTCCGAAATTAAAGTTATTTTTCACTTTTTTAGTGTTATTTTTTTGAAGTCGGTTGTTTTTTTTTTTTGTCAAAAGTTTTTATTTTCCACTTTTTAGTTGTGGTACCTACCCCACACAAATTCGAATACCACTACCTGCTATTTAAATAACAGTGAAAGAGTGAAATAATTATATCGTCTACATACGCAAAGTGGGAAAAATACGTAATTATTGAAGCTAACTCAAAAACTACGCAAGCAAAATTAATACAATTTATATGGGACCACCTCTGAAGCATGACCTACCAAACAAAAAAAGAATCATCAAAATCGATTCATAATTGGCGAAGTAATCGCGAAACATACATAAAAAAAAAATAAAAAAACATACAGACGAATTGAGAACCTCCTCCTTTTTGAAGAAGTCGGTTAAAAAAAAAAATTATTCACTGAAAACAAGTTATATTTACTCATACTATAATTTCTACTTCTTTACTAAAAACAGAAACGAATTCCCTCTACATTTTAACTCATTCAAAGTCAACGAATATTTTAACTAAAGTAGATACTAATCATGTTTATTATAGAGGATTTGTTTACCCAAAGATGAAAGTTAATAAGTTATTTATCTTCACACTTGTAATCCCCACAGAGGGTAGCTCTGGAGCTGAACTTTAGCCGTGTCTTAATCTTTGCTTGTTTGCAACTTCTTGGCAGGACTAACACAGCGGAATGCGTTTGCGCTAAATATAATACAAGTGCAGCTTTACATTACATACTGTGTGCGAACCAGCCTTAGAAACTTATCAGATTTTGAAGTCTTCTAACATCACATGCCTTCAGGGTTAATGTCTAGTCTTTATGAATTATACTATTGTTAGTAGTACCAAACATTGGGTAAACAATTTATGTTACCTAGCCCTACTAAATCAGGTGTCATTAAACCCTGTTTTCTAATAAGCCACGAAGTAAGACTGAAACAAACCCATATAAATCCTGATTAAGCCAAAAACAATTCACCATAAACAAAAATAACGAGTCTAAATAGCATCATAAAACACTTTTAGCATGGACGTGTACAATCGGCACAAAAAACACATTCACGAAATATGTACAGTGCGCAAAACGGTCGGCTCCTAACCTCAACATACAGTTTCTCTCATTTTAAAAGGGGCAACTAAAAAAAAACTCAATTACATTAGCTTGCGCGTTCCATTACACGAAATACGAAAGGCTGTGTACTGAATAGCGGAGCGGCCTGAGGTTATGCTATACAAAAGTGATTTTATTTACAAGTTAATTATTTTTAAAAGAATCAAGTTCTAGAATGATATTTGAAATTCACATGGCATGTTTTTTTGTACATAGGTACCTACCCTGAAGAAATGGTATAGATAGATAGACAGAATGATTTTATTAAATTCGCCATATATACAGAGCATATTGCACCGTATGTGGTAAACTTATTTCGTGATACATACAGCCTACAGTTTCTGACTGCAGAATGTATTTTTAATTTATTTATACATACTTTATTGTACATCAGAAAATACATATAAAAAATAAACATACAATTAGCGGCCTTATTGCTTTTTTTGCCTTTATTGTGTACCACTTCTATTTAAAACTTTCACTATGGGACCAATCTTGAAGTCGCAAAAAAATCAACTGTTCCCTACATTTATGTTCGCATAGCTCGTCAAAATGTAGGGAACAGCTGATTTGTTTTTCGCAATTTCAGGTTTGGTCCCATTGTGAAAGTTGTTCATAATTATGAGTACAATGACCTCTAAGAGATTTCGTGTCTGAATCATCATCATCATTACAACCCAGTAATTGGGTAATATGATACCCCTTGGCAAGACTGGTTGTCAGACTTTCGGGCTTCTGACGACCCGTAACGACTGTCAAAGATCCAAAAATGACAGGCGGGACCGACGGCTTAACGTGCTTTCCGAGGTACGGAGGAGTCTCGATATTTAAAGATCTTCACCCATCCACGGACCAGCCCCGACAAGCGTAGCTTAACCTGATGGATCGACCCGTGCGGCTGTTATTACTTAGCCACGAGCTCCTCCTATTTCGTGTCTGAATAGATACACCATATATGCCTAAGTTTATTATATTTGTAATCACCTTCTGAAAAAAGGCTCTAACGATTTCGATGAAAGTTGCAATATAGGGTTTACGGGGGCGAAAAATCGATCTAACTAGGTCTCAAATCTGGGATAATTCGTTTTCTCTATTTTTTAACGCTGTTATAACACCTCATTTATCATAATTATTATAAATAAAATTTCAGTATTTTATGTGTGAAAGTTAAAACTATAAACAAGCTTTTAAAGGCTATTTGAATATCATTGTGTTCACACGTGCTTCAGCGAGACGGAACAAATGACAGTAGTAACGGTTCACATAAAACAGATGCTGCACATAAATTCATAAGAGTGTTTTATAGTTTCAGCGCTCACTTTAACAACGATTGAAGGATTGGTCAGTATTTTGATAAACGTGCAGTGGTGGCCCAGTGGTATGACTTACGAGTTGTAGGTCGTGAGTTCAGAACCAGTTTGGCACTTTATTTTTTTATATCATCGCCACTGCTCTCAAAACGGTAAAGGAAAAAATCGTAAGGAAACCAGCATGTCCTAGAATCAAAAAAATTAGAAGTCATGTGATATCCACCCACTGGGCCCGCGTGGTGGATTATTGCCCAGCCCACTCCCTCTCACAGAGAGCCAGCGAAAGCACTAGGAAGTGCTGAAGGGTGGGCGTTTTGGGGGGACTGTCTTATGTAATTTTGACGTTCAAAAAGTGCTGATTCTCAGCCTAGTTTGAATAAAAGACGTTTGATTTTGATGATAATACCCATTCCATTACCAAGCCCACGCGTCTGGTCGTTCATACAATAAACCATATAATTTTACCTATATGAAAACATGGCATCTCAGTTAAACGAACCACTACAACTATAATTGTTAAATTACACACGCAAATTACCTATTTCGGCGGTCAGGGCTGGGTCAATAGTAACCAACTTAATTTGAACTCTGTTCACAAATCATTTAGTTCTAAAAAGAGGTATTCTTATACTGGTCCGTTAAATATTGAGTACAATAAAAATAATTTTAATTTGCAGGAAATTGAACTTTATTATAATGTAGTTAAAGGTTATTATGTAAGGGTTTTGGTATTTATGATGTGAGCAACGTTTCAAATTATCGAGCTTCCATTTCGTGTGAGATGGTTTATTGGTATGCTAAAAGGAAACCGTACAGTCATGTTTTAATAATACACCCCTTTGCAAAAAAAACGGGCACCTTAACAGTCATTCGCTTTTGTATGGATAATATTTATATTATTACTATGTCATCAGCGTAAATGACTAGTAATTTGTTATAATCAATAAGAATGTAGTTTTTTGGCTGCACCCCTCTTCCAGCAGCGCTACAATGTTACTATCTCTTATTGCTTTTTCTGCCATTACAATCGACACAAAGATATCACTTTTAAGTCACAATAAGGCTGGATTATGCGACAAACATAAATTATTCTACTAAAATTAACGAGAAGTTAGTTTTAGTTGCCAGGATAACCTTCTAACCGCAAACCTGCAAAATGTTAGTAAAAGTCACAAACGGAAAACGGGATTATTATTGTTTTTAAACAAAAGTTTCGAATTTGGAATTGATTTTTTTTCATACCCTGACTCTTTATTAAGTGCCAGTAACATAGTTTGGCTATTAAAACCTCTTTACAACTAAATGATTACCAATAATGTAGAAAAATCAAAACCGACCGTTTTTTTTGCAAAGGGGTGTATAATGAAATTGAATTTGAAGAACAGACAATGGAAATAGCATTCTAGAAGAGTTATTTTTATAAATTGACGAGAATTTTGATTGAAGAGTGTTGTTTTACGAATTGCTCCTCAAATCATCATCTGCCTAGCCTTTTCCCAACTATGTTAGGGTCGACTTACAGTCTAACCGAAAGCAGTTGAATACCAGTATTTTACATGGAGCGACTGCCTATCAGACCTCCACAACCCATTTACTGGATAATACGATACCCCTTAGTGAGACTGGCTGTCAGACTTTAGGGCTTCTGACTACCTGAATTGCACCTGAAATAACCACCAATAACAGCCTTTATTGGTGGTTATTTCAGGTGGTTTATTGGTGGTTTATTATAGTTAAATTTTTACTTTAATTTTGTTTCTATATAGCCATAAAGAAACAACATTAAATTAACAATTTCACTTAATTTCCAAGCGACCGATACAAACTCGTCAAATACTAGCTTACCTGCAAAAAAAAGTCAAACTCAATCCAGCTCAAATCAAGGCTAGCCTATATTTAATCTAGATTCCTAGCCCCAAACTAGGTATTGCCGACTTCCGCGAACAGCGCCCCCTAGTGAGTGTTTGCTGTCACGCGAATGACCCATCATTGATAAGTACTGATAACACATGCTTGAGCGGTGGTTTATCTGTGCATTTGAATGTTTTAAGGGCGCAAAGGAATTTGTGAATAATGCCTTTTAGAGGAGGTTAAGGAAATGAGGTGATAACTTGTGACTTTTGATAAATTGTCTTACCAATATGTAACATTTTAAACTATATTAAAGTAATTTTAACGTATTTACATTGTTTCCCAGAAATCATTTTGTTCTCCGAGATTTCGTGGTACTTTTTTAAATCGGAAAAAAACACTAATACTAGTATCTATTACTATTTTTGTAGTAGACTTTTGTAAATAACAACTAATTTATCCGTTTATTTAGTTTTAACAAGTCATTTAATTTAGTAACTTATGTAAATAATTAGTCGTGTTATTCATTGTATATAGTCATTTTAATGTTTAATGTATATTTGCGTTCATTTTAACAAATAACCTAGAACTAAAATGTATTATCCGTTAATGTTAGTTACGTGTTACCTACACGTTGACTAATATACATATAAACATGATTGATTACTGCTTTATGCTTTACAATTTTGAATGAAAACTATAAATATATTTATCTAGGTACCTACTATCAATGAACCGTTCATAAATAGTTTCATATCAACTTAAGACTTACACCACACACACACACACACACACAAACACACACACACACATATTAACTTTCAATAACCTTAATTAAAAAATAATAAAATACACCCGAGTAATACAGTAATGAAATTAAATGCTACATAGTAATTACTGCCACGCTTCTCGTAGCGTTTGCGTAGCGCTACGCCGTAGCGTCGTAGCATCGTAGCATGGGAACGCGTGGAGTGGAAGGCTATTGTACTTGTGGCTGTTGGTTGCGGATAGAAGGCTTGCTTACTAAAGTGTTTTACTACTTACGAACGGTTAAGAGTTACTGTTACGAATGGAATTGAGTTGTAGGAAGAAACTTTAATTGTTTTAGGAATATTAAATTGAAACACGTTTTTATAAGGTGATAACATTCAATCAAGCTAGACATAAATAAATAAAAACAAAAAGGATTAAAATACCAAGTTTTTTTAACTAATAATATACAGGGTAAAATTGAATACATGGGCATCCTCTTAAGGAGTCATTGTACTCATCATTATCAACAACTTTCACTATGGGACCAACATTGAAATCGCGAGAAAAAATCAGCTGTTCCCTATATTCATGTTCGCATAACTTGTCAAAATGTAGGGAACAGCTGATTTTTTTTTCCATAACTGGCGAAATGTGGGTGTACATAGGTACCTCTGCCTAACTCTTCGGAGACTACAGGCGTGATATTATGTTGTTACAATCAATCAGTTTTAATAATCCGCTACTAACTCGAAACCCAATCTCACTTTACCTTCAATAAAAAACCATCGCGAATGATTTCCCTTCGCGTTTTGTTAGCGTTACTCTTCAAAAGAAACCCGATATCTTTGTGCAGTCGTTTCCTATCATTACTGAGTATCCTGATTACTTCCAACTCTTTCGCGTTTTAAAATGATAAGCAACTGTTTTTAGAAAGATACTGCGATACTTTTTAATAAAGCGCTTTTTAATTGATTGGTGAAATGGATTAAAAAAATGCAATAGACGTTATCTACGTCACGTGTCAGTGACACTTAGAAAAAGAAGCGATTTTGAGAATAATCTGCAGAGCCTTGTCCCAACTATGTTAGAAAATACAATATACGTAGATATATTTAGTAACCTATTCCGCTTAACGATTCGTCAAGTCAGAAAAAACCCAGTAAGAAATCGA
Organism: Lithophane semibrunnea; assembly: GCA_947363905.1. Taxonomy (NCBI): domain Eukaryota; kingdom Metazoa; phylum Arthropoda; class Insecta; order Lepidoptera; family Noctuidae; genus Lithophane; species Lithophane semibrunnea. The sequence goes on from OX376200.1 coordinate 15,714,817, forward strand.
CACGTGTTTCACCTCTAAACGAGGCATCCTCGGGATGACGATTGACTAGTCGCGAATCCGAACACGACATGTTGCCACGCCGAGCGCTGGACGCAGAGCTTGGTTTACTCGTGGCTTTCCGCAAAGTTACGCCTGAATCATACTGGTATTCAGCTGCATCCAGTTAGACTGGAAGCCGACCCCAACATAGTTGGGAAAAGGCTAGGCAAATTGATTGAGAGGCCACCTAATACAACTAGGCTGAAAAGTTAACACTGACGCGTGTCAGTAGTTTCAGGTCATATTTGTCATACAATTATGTGGTTTTAAATTGTTTTTTTAGGGGTCTGAACCCGAAGGATGCCAAACGGAATCCTATCGCTAAGCCTCAGCTATCCGTCCGTCCATCTGTCTGTCAGGGGGCTGTATCTCATGAACCGTAAGAAGGTAGACGGTTAAAATTTTCACAGTTAGCATATTGTTTTAGCGGCAACAGAAATACACTAAGTACTACAACTACGTGCAATATGCTATGATTGTATTATTATTATTATAAAACAACAAATAATAAAAATAAAATAAAACAGTTAAAAATTATAGTTTTTTGCTAAATATTGAACAGTGGCAGGGAACTCTTCGTGTGCGAATCTGACTCGCACTTGGCCGGTTTTTTTTTATTTTAATTTGGCTGATAGTGCCGTTATGTTAACAGCCTGTAGGCCCGAGAGAGTTAAATGGTCTATGTTATACAAATGATTAATGAACTAATTAATCATTCGTTGAACTGAGCCTCAAACGTGATGAAAAAGGTAAGTGCGGTGTTTAAAAAAAAATGTGTTTCCCTTATGTTCGCATAGCTCGTCAAAATGTAAGGAACAGCTGATTTTTTTTCGTAATTTCATGTTTGTTTCCATAGTGAAAGTTGCTCATAATGATGAGTACAATGACCCCTTAAGAGGATGCCATGTCACCCTGTATATTAGCAAAAGCGATTAACTGCACCTCAAATGCGTCACACAGTTTCTATCACAATCCTAAGGATTTTGCCTCATAATATGTTTGAAAAATTCGTCACCTTGACAACGTGAATAAGGCAATGAATATTTTATAATTGTCAAAATTAATGGTAATTGACTTGTGAGTGTAATTCAATTACCCAGCTAGATTACTAGTGAAATACAAGTTTTCATCAATTATAAATCCGCAATTATGAAATTTTTTAATTGTTAATTCATGAAAAAGAATACCAAAATCACAAAATAAAGTGAATTTCCTCAGCCAATTGCATTCAACAATGACTTATCGCATAATACTCATGAGTAATAAAACAAATACCTGTTTTATCTCTACGTGATGGTGTAAAAAACCCGATAATAATGGAGATGACTTGTTTTTGGACATCATGTAACCGAAAAATCTCTCAAGATTTATGCACCCCATAAAACTGTGAACATAGTAAAAGTACTAGACTAGTTTCGCCATTCGATCCATCAGGTTAAGCTACGCTTGCCGGGGCTGGTCCGTGGATACTCCTCCGTGCCTCGGAAAGCACGTTAAGCCGTTTGTCCCGGCTGACATTAGTTGATCTTTGACAGTCGTTACGGGTCGTCAGAAGCCCGAGCCAGTCTTGCCAAGGGGTATCGTATTACCCAGTTACTGGGTTGTGGAGATCAGATAGGCAGTCGCTCCATGTAAAACCTCCATGTACTAGTATTCAGCTGCGCCCGGTTAGATTGAAAGCGGACCACAACTTGGTTGGGAAAAGGCTAGGCAGATGATGACTAGTTTCGCCATTCCACACTGCCTATGTTAAAATTAAGGTCACCAACTAAATCTTAAGGGAACGTACATACTCGTAGTTACGAGTTTCCTAAACCATTTTCCCTACATACCTACCTATTTGTATGTAGTGGAAATGTGTTAATACGTTTGAAGAAGATGTATGTTTAGTTTTTTGGTTATAAAACAGGCGTTTACGTTTTACTTTAAGAATTATTCATAAAACTGGGTACATACATACCTATTACCTCACCTAGCCTACTACCTCATCTAGCTTATTTTAACAACTTTTTAATATGACGTGTAAAAGTGATTCCAATATCCTATTTACAGAATAAACAATTTCATTACATTAGTATTCTTCTTTCTTTCATTCTTTTTCTAGTGGTTAGTGACCAACCTGGTGTCAGCGTTTTTATGCCGCCCATGGGCCTCTGATTTGACTTCACATGCCTTCAAGAAATTTCTCTCTGGCATGCCGGTTTCCTCACGATGTTTTCCTTCACCGTTTTTTAAGCAAGTGATAATAATACAATACGCACATGAACCCGAGAAGTCGGAGCCTTGGGTTCGAACTCGAGGCCTGTTTGGCAGTCCGATGGTCACACCACTAGGCTATCTCTGCTATCATTAGTTGAAACTCAGAATTGTATCTTTCTTTATATTAATTATAATAATTTATTAATTAAAAATATTAATTATGTATACCATTCAGGTATACCCTTCAAGAGTATTTATTTGATTTGACATTAAAACCCGAATAAGCTTTTCCATGCATTTACACAATTGGAAAGAGCGCCTTATGGTGAGTTCCATCTCTATAAGTTCAGTTTCAGGAAGTGGTCAGGCAGATAATTTCATACTAATTCTATTTTATTTTTTAAATTACTTGGTATATACTGCCTATTTAGATACTATGCTATAAAACTGGACCTAAATATGTAGTCCAAACTGAACTACTAACAAAAAATATAATTTAAAATTTAGGTACCCACTACGCTTTGGAATGGACAACTAAAATAGCTACTTATTTCTGACTGACTGTCTCGAACTGACTCTGTGACAGTTTAAAAGTGCCTGTAAATGGTTTACTTAAAATAAATGCTTAAATGAGCTTGAGTTTGAAAAGAAACGTCAATTTTTTCTTTTTTTAAATTACGTTCAACTACAAAGTGTTTTATCAGCCGAGCATTTCGTCACTCCACAATATCAACAATCATATTTATGCCTTTATACGTGTTTACATACAACTCTTATAAGTGAGTGTTATCAAATACACAAGTCAACAAGATAAGAAGAACGATTAACTTGATATTTGAGATAAAAATATATTACATCAATTGTGATAAAAACCATGTGGCTTACAGAAGTATTGTTACTGGAATATTTTTTTGCTAGTGAATGCCCAGGTCGGGCAGTGTTATTGGGTTTTTCCACCAGGAATTTCTCAGCAGCAGCCCGGAGTCTGGATTTGTGCCCAGTTCAAAATCAAAATATTTTATTGCACATACACCTACATGGGCACATGTGAACAAGCTAGATGCACGGTTCCAATTGGTCGTTTCCTATGGACAAGAGCCGGCAAGAAACTCCACGGTTACTCTTTTAAAAATAATGGTTGATGGCAATAGGCTTGCACCCTATTACATGGGACTTAAAAACATAGCTGGCGAAATGTGGCTGTAGGTACACCTCTGCCTAACCCGTCTAGGAAAAACAGTCATGATGTTATGTGTTTTTTATTAGTCAGTTTGCGACGGCGCAATTGTTTACCGACGGGAATTTGAGACTTACCTACTCGATAGGAAAACGTGTGGAAATGCCAACAGAATCCTTACAGTTTTCAATCAAATGTAGTTTAGATAAATAATAATATATTTTTCATTTTAGTGTATCAATATTGAATATAATCGATATTTTTTATGTGATAATTGATTATTTTGTTCTAATTTATTCGATTTATACCAAATGCGGTCGGTTCCTGTTGCCATACGGTTTTCTATGACAGGATAATAAGAAAATATTTACCTTTGCTCATACAGAAATACCTACTTACCTATATTTTACCGTTGCTCCTTTTCTCTGTTAATAATGTGTGTATGTAAATGGTTAAATAAATAAATAAAACGAACCTGAATTAATGGCAACTCTTGCTATCTCTCAACTGTTGGTTGATGCCTTTTGAAGGCCGATAACAATTAAAATTCTATTGTGCCTCGTAAAGTGACAGTTGGAGATATTAGGATTAATAGATTTATAGATCCTATCCTACAGATCCTTGCAAAAGTTTGAAAACGGTATCTTAGTCAGATAGTGGTAGTTACATTCAGCCACATCTGAATATCATTTGCCGATGGAAAATCCTGTCGGGCACACGACTTGTAAATAGATAAAATACAACAATAGGGCATCTATACAAGATCAATCAAGTATTTACATGAACGCACATAACCTCTTGCAAATTGAACCGTAACAAAACGCTTGAATGAAGAACACTGGGATAGGAAACATATACGTATAAACAGATGTATAAGGAAAACAAAGGATCGATATACATTTATTTGTATTGTGAATTACTTGTAATATGTGTCCCATATTAAATTCTCGAGTGTTCTCTTCGACACAGGGAGTAAATGTGTCGTTGATGTATCGCAATGTTAAATACCAGTGTCGATTCTAGCGTACAAATAATACCAGCCTATTATTGTCCCACTGCAGGGCAAAAGCCTCTTCTCATACAGAATAGGCACTAGCATTGATCACCACGCTTACTCAAGCCGACTTGGCGATTTCAAACTTATATTAATAAGTATAAGTAGACTCGTGGCTTAGTAATAACAGCCGCACGGGTCGATTGATCAGGTTTAGCTACGCTTACCGGGGTTGGTCCGTGGATAGGTGACGGGGAGGATCTTTACATTCCGAGAGCAGTCTCTCTTCCGCGCCTCGGAAAGCACGTTAAGCCGTTGGTCCCGGCTGTTATCGTGGATCTTTGACAGTCGTTACGGGTAGTCAGAAGCTCGAAAGTCTAACAACCAGTCTTAGCAAGGGGTTTCGTATTACCCAGTTACTGGGTTGTGGAGGTCAGATAGGTAGTCGCTCCATGTAAAATACTGGTATTCATCTGCATCCGGTTATACTGGAAGCCGACCCCAACATAGTTGGGAAAAGGCTAGGCAGATAGATTTCAAGTCAAGGGTTTCCGCACGATGTTCTTCCTTCAATGATGTCAGCAATGTTTAGGATAAACTCAAAGTACATATTATTTGAAAAAGTCACATTGGTACTACTACTACATCATGGGGCCTAGACAAAATCCCTTTTCTGTAAGCGCTAACGCCAACGGAAAGATCAAATTGTATGGAGTTTACAGCAGCAGTCACGTGACATCTCTAAAGCTAATGGCAACTCCATATAATTTGATCTTTCCGTTGGCGTTAACGCTTACAGAACAGGGATTTTGTCTATAGCCTCTGGCCAGCACGATTTAAGTATAGGCCGATATAATAATAAAATAGGAACTAAAGGAAAAACCATCATGTTGGAAGAATGCATAGAGTTAGCGTAGATAGGTCAGTACCTAATAAAATGCTTCAACTAGCAGTCGTATCGATAGACCAAGATCTCGCTAGGAAGAAGTAATTACATCAGTATAAATACGTTTTCGAATAACTACTATCTTTTTCTTGTAAATCGCTCAATCACTTGAAGAGTTTCTAATGAATTTAGGTCAAGTAGATGTTACAATAGCAATCATATCTACGTTTAGCTACAACACGCATAACATCACGCTTTTAATCCCCGAAGATTTAGGCAGAGGTGTACCCGTAGTACATCCACATTTCGGCAGTTATAAGTTTTAGGTCCATCCAGCCAGTTTAGCTACAAACCGATGCAAAATGAATTAACTTTGATTGACTTAAACACTGTTCGCACTAATGTTTATTTAAATATGTTTTTAACAAGAAAATATATATAATTTCAAAGATCCATTAAAGGATCATCGAATATTGTATGCAAAACCCCCAGCACGTGTAGCATGACCACCGTAGAAACTGGCTTTGACGACGGAAGAATAGACAAACTGACAGATAAACTATTACAAACTGTAATTTTGTCTATTCTTCCGTCGACAAAACCTGTTTCTTCGATGGTTATGCTACGCGTGCTGGTTAGTTATCTTCCCTAATTCACGGATGAAAGCTAGTTGATAACATTTTATATCGCAATATAACTTTTCTAAGAAACTCCTTAAGACCGGAGTAATATTTAATAACATTGAAGTTCAGCCTTTTTCCTTTTAATTCAAGATCGGGTATGCTAGTAAAAAGTATCGACACAAGAATTTGGAAGCCTGTACTAGTAAAATGTACTAGATTTGGCCCTGGTCGCTGACATGCTATGTCCTCGATAAAGTTATGACGGAGGCGGTCTACTTACAGACGATACTTGTGGCTTTACATTTAATTTTTATTAAGTCCCATATGTTATGATAATCGTATAAAGGTTCTGTTTAACGTATTTCTTTACTAAAAACATTCTATTAAGATTTTAACACCAGATCTCTGTTAGAATATATCGGAGACTTACTATGTATATTAAAATTTGTCAAGTTATTGTACTCGTATTCTTCCAAATCCTTACTTATATTATAAATGCGAAAGTAAGTTTGTTTGTTACGCTTTTTCGCAAAAACGTCTGAACGGATTTGGATGAAATTTGACACAGGGGTAGACCATTTTATCCCAATATTCCCACGGGATCGAGACTTACGCGGGTGAGACCGTAGGGCGCAGCTAATAGGTATATTCTTATTATTTTTATTCCTAAAGTTTCAGATGATGTAATTTACCTGGTGTAAAAAAATGCCAAATATCGGGCCGATGATCAAAATACGGAAATTACAAGATCTTCTTGAATTTCGATATTGAGGTACATGATGTGATTATATACAAAGTCGATTTTACTTATCTCCTCCATGCCAATATTTTTATTCATATCCGTGGTTGACTAACTGATAGACTATTCACAGCCTAAAACATTGAACATAGAAATAAGTAATTTAGAAGAGGTTCTTTTCAGGACAGTTAAAGTTCCCTGTAAAGGCGTCTCTAAAGTTTATAATAACTTATGTCTCTTCAGAAAATAAGTACACAAAATAGATAAATATTACATTATTAGGCTAAGGGCTGGTTTTTCAATAGCCAGATAGCTTTTATCTGAAGGATAAATAAGTATGACAGTTTGGCATTGCAATATTTATTCCTCAGATAAAAGTTATCTGCCTGTTGAAAAACCAGCCCTTAGATAACTATAGAAGATTTATCTACACCAAAATTATAAAGAAAAAAAAATGTATTTTTGTTTGTAACTCAAAAACTACAGAACCCATTTCAAAAATTCTTTCACCAGTAGAATGCTATACTATCACTGAGTAATAAAGGCTATAAGCCGCTGACAAAAGCTAGTAAAAGGTAAGCGGAATATCTACAAAAACTGCAAGATCTGACTTTAAAAGAAAAACACACTTTCCCAGATCGAGAATCTTTCCAGCTTCATTCTCAATATTACAGAATTTAAATATTATTTTCATGAAAGTAATTTTGGCTTTCATGAGAGAAAACTAAAGGCAAAAGATTTTCCTGTTGATCATATTATTAAAGTGTCCCTTGAAGCGATCGTGGTCGGAAAAGTTACATTTTATATGCATTTCCTAGTGTGACCAAATATCATGGACAACATATTTATACTTCAGGAGTTGCATTACATTTGAATTTCATGGGAGTTCATTTTATTTACATTACGTTGATATTCTTGTTTTTATTTGAGCTCCGTTCGTTAGGTACGTGTAGTCAGAAGCCTAGAAAGACAACCAGTCTTACCTAGTTACAACTTACTGGGTACACGATACCCCAGTGGTTGTGAAGGCCAGATCCATGTAGAATACTGGTATTCAGCTGCATCTGGTTAGACTGGAAGACGACCCCAAACATAGTTGGGAAAAGGCTAGGCAGATTGATTTTAGTTTCGTTACTCAAAAGGAAAATATAAACAGTTTTCCGTACGTATATCTCTGTATGACTGATAGTTTTCTCGTATAGACGCGAATTGGAAAATCTTTTGACGAAGACCGTAATATTTCAGTTACATATTTTAAACGATTTTTAAAACTTAATGAAAGTTTACAAAATAAAAAAAAACATTTATTTCAGGTCCTTGACCCATATTAGAAACTATACACAGTTAAAAAAACCGATTTAAAGATCTCTGTACGATTTCAAAACTTTACGAAAAAATCCGACAAAAACACGAAGTTTTTAAGTTTACATTGTTTTAGTGCACAAACACATGCACATTTGTTTGTCTACGTTTCCAAGTCGCGTGATAGCAAGTTATCAGAACTTTATCTAATTCCAGCGATTTTGATTTCTCTTATCAAATGATGCATCCGTTATTTTATTAGATAACAAAATACTGAACAAATTAAGGAATACCGTTTCTTTAATCTAGATATAATATTTATTTTTAGCTGTCCTAAATATAATGTGTGTTCTTACCATATTCGCATTCAATTCAAACAGGTCTTCACTAAAAGTTAGTCTTAAAATAGATTAAGATTATTTTCAGGCGTCGGAAAAACGGAATCCGCCCTTAATCCGTTCCGTAACCATGTCTAAAGCTAAAACAGACTCGTGTGTGACGTTTTAACTAAGTTATAACTGAAACATGTGACATTTTCACTGAAAAATCGATACGAATAAGAATTAGCCACTTTTAACATTAAATTATTGATTTTATACGCACTTTTTTTAGTTAAGACTCTGAAATACTGACAGAGACGATGAAATTGTGTAAAAATGAAACGTTTTAATCAAATCCATCATACCAAAATCTGAATTTCGTCTGAAATTCAGTCCTATCAACATTCTCATTAACAAACTCAATATTTTTCAGCGTTTCACTGAACTGAAACTTGCTTACTTCATAAAACCATCACCTAAAAGGAAAACTCAACCATTTTCACACAAGTTACAAGGATCTATTCCTAAATCGAGTACATTTTCATAATTTGTAAGGTTATTTGTACAGTCTGTACAGGTTAACGTTTTCCAGTTCGTTCTCGACACACGATTCTGTCCACTCTGACGTTTATTCTATGTGGCACGTGGAATGGCACTGACATTAGCCACATTATCTATCTAATGTGCTCATATTACTCAATTAAGACATTTTTTCACACAGACAGCGGCCCTAACACCCTTATCTACCCATCGCAAATAAGAAACCACTAAAGTACATACAACATGAAAAATACGCACCAAAAACGTTGTTTTTCCTCTCCCTGTGCTGTTGTTGTGTGTCAATACGGGTTGTTCACGTGACCCTACCGTCGGCCATCAGATCCGGGGGCACGTGTTAATGTGATATTGTAAACAGAACGCATTAGCGGCGTATTGTGTGTGTTTGACGTGACGGTGTACCCGCGGAGTCGCGAGGGGCCGAGGGAGCGCGCGGTCGGAGCGCGGCGCGACTGCTCACTGGCGACGAGCGACGAGCACGAGCCGGGCGGCGCGCGCAGGCGCCGGTCGATCGCTGACACTCGGTCACTGGGCCGGCATTGTCTTGTTTCGCGTTCGAAAACAAACCTTTGTCTAGGTGGGGGAGACCGCGAGGCGCCTCGCACCGCCCCAGTCGGTAAAATTAGTTGTGTGTTTCACACCTGTTGGTTTGTTAATCACGTACTTTAGTATTCTATTACTAAATCATTAGTATCCGCCGAGATGCAGGCGGATTACAAAGCGGCGCCTCTAAACTATTGAGTACAAGTTTAACGAGATTAACAAGTACCGCTACCCGGAGGATATAAATTTACTTTTTAAACGGAGAGCCGCCCTTTTACGAGAACACATATAAAAGAAGGTAGCGAACTCGTTCTATGGAAAGTTTTATAGCCGGGATGGTTCAATTGCCCGCGTTTGCCTCTTTACCACCCGCCGCGGTATTGGAATTTAGGTAAAATGTCTTTACATGGGATATTGTATGGCGGCCCTTGGATATTCCTTGATTTTGGACTCGGAACTTTACAGATCGATACAGCCGAACCAAGCAATTTGCGAATATAAAACTACTAGGTGCACCCCGCGGTTTCACCCACATAAGTCTCGATCTCGTGGGAATATCGGGATAAAAATAAAAATATTTCACCCAAATCTGTTCATCCGTTTTAGCTTGAAAACGTAACAAACAAACAGACAAATAAACAAATTCACTTTCGCATTTTAATATATGTTAGGATTAGGTATGTCTATCGAACTTTAAACATAAGGAACCATTTCACTATTTAACGACATTTAAAGCTACACAACGAACTTATGTAGGTAGTTTCAGTGGATTCAGGCTTCAGCCACATTTGATATTAACGTGTTGAATCAACAGCTGAAAGCCTGTAGGTATCTCCGCTGTTCGAGATTAATGGAGCCTGCTTAAATCCTTTGATGTGCCTTCAGGGACCATACAGTCATATACCTCCATACCTATACTGAATTCCCATTACACATCAGTGAAGATGGCGTTATATGCATGTTGAAATAAACGCAACGCCACTAAATTCCTATATTCACATTATTTTATATTTGGAATTACTTAGTCTGTTTTTAAATCTCGAAGACTAATTTGAAAAAACAAAAAACAATCACTGGAAATGTCAAATTAGTCTATGCGATTAAAAAACAGACATTACATTTCAGAACTGAAGCCTGATTTACACACGACATCATTAGGAAAGTATGTTCTTCACTCGTATCGACACGAAATATAAGCTTCTTTTAACTCGCATCTTTGTAAAGTTTAAGATGACCTTATGAATATTAACTAAGTGTAAATAGTTTGGGCCCCGCTGTTAAATCTGTCTTAAGTTTTCTGTTCATACCATGTTACATGTACGTGTTGTTTATGTAAGTTAATCAATGAATTTGAATTAAGGATATCTGATGCCATGCTAAAATATTAACATGTATAGATGGCCATACATTTTAATGCAATCTTTAGACAAACCACATGTTGGGCCAAGCCTTCCGAAACTGATTGTGATTGTTTTCATCTGTCAACTGTCAAATTCTAATTTTATAAAGTTTTTTTTCTGGAGGTTACGGTTGGCACTACACGTCAATGTATCGTGTTTTGTTTTTCTTAAATTCTTATTCTATTTTCAAATTTTTCCTCTGAGTTATGCTTTGCTATTTTATCAATGCGCTGTTTCATTTTAACAAAGGAGGTACTTCGGGTCAATTTTTGAATCGTTAGAACTTTTATCTGAAGTTTAAATAAATATTGCGATTTAACATAATATTTTTTATGTGTACAAGCTGAAACTGAAGACTGAAAAATTGGCCCTCAACCCTTCGTATTAACGTGGATGTACGCGAGACAAAATGCCTTTTTGATTGTTTCTGTAATACGAAGGGTTAATCTACTTAATTTTTCAAAAATCTTTCAAATTCTTATAGGGGTTTATGTATAAACGTTGCTAAGTTAAGTAATGATTAGCGACTGTTTATGGTTAACCATACATTTTTGTCGTTTGAACGTCACTTAACTTCACTTTAAGCAACGTTTATGAATAAACCCCAAAGTGAAGGAAAACGTCTCGAAGACACCTGTACTTACCTACTTACTTAATAAGTACAGTCTAAATAATCACAAGAGTTAAAATAAGGCTAAATAAGAGGAGGCTTTTTATTTACCTTTGCAAATTAAGTTATTAATTTATTATTTAAAGAATGTAATATATTTTGTATTAAGAAGTTTATTGCCCCCAACGCAATTCCAAAAGCTCTACCAAACCTATAGCTAACTTCGACAAAGTTGCTAGTAGTAACCGGTGGCCCAAGTTCGCGGTCACGTCGAAATCGTAACAGAGAACTTTGTCTCACCAACACGTGTAGCTGAAAACTTTCATTATGACGGGACACTGTTGACGTTATGCGAACACTTTAGTGTTTTCGTATACAACTTGTACTAAGATCGGCTACAATGTCTGTGGGAGGAATGAGGACAAAGATTGTTGAGGATAAGGAGCGAGATTCGTTTACAGCAAACTACTTTTACTTAATTTATAGCACATTGACAGCCTGTCTGCAGTATCGTGTTTCTCAGTAACTTGGTTGTGGAGTTCAGATAGACAGTCGCTCCAAGTAAAATACTGGTATTCAGCTGCATTCGGTTAGACTGGGAGGCGCCTCCAACGTACCTAATTTGGAAAAGGCAGACGATGATAACACCTCAGACCAAATAAAAAACCAAGACAGCGCTGCGAACAATACAGTGAAGCATGCCAAAGCTTAGCCTCCGATCTGTGCATACACGCTCGCACGCACACATTTACGATCAAACTACACCTCACTAACTGCACAAATGTTTATGAAACCGGCCTCACGTTATTGTTGACAGCGCTCTGTCTCAGTTTTTTATTTGGTCTGAGGACCTTTTTTTTTCTCATCTCTCGGAAATCATCAAATGACTTCTCCCGCTCTGGGCGGGGCGGGACTTTTACTGACTAAAACCCACCCGTGTTCCTTCAGTTGCCTGCTGCCAAGGGTCCCGGTATCCCTTTCGACCTTTCCCGCAACCCTGGCAAGCATTGGTCCTAGCGGACCCCGCCATTGATGACCCCTGCCTTTATTTAATTACAGCCAGCTAATGTCCCTCAGCGGGTTAAAAGACCATTGTATGACATTTCAGAAATGTTCACTTCATTTATTTGTTTCTAGATCTCCAACAGAGGCTATACAATTACATGTGTATATACAAAATAGGGACAAATACAAGTGTGCGCTTCCAGTAATAGGACAGCACATTACCTATTTACTTATAATCTAGGTAAGTACGAGTAGGTACAATAACTTTGACAAGGACGATATCATAAGGAAATCAAAATTAACATTTAACTTTAACTGATAGCTGCGTGCCATATTTTAAACAGCATAAAATATTAACTTTACCATGTATTTATATTTTAGAAATGGCAGTGTTTGTAAAGTTGAACCCTGATCGTTTTGACCGCATATGTGAAATCTTTCCACGTAATAGGCGTGATAATAGTAGGCTTTGTCTCCCTAGTGCGAGAACGACTTTAATGCGCAAAAGTGTCTGCTACATGGCGCCAGTCATATATAATAAAATTCCGAGAACTTGGAAAGAACTAAATTTGACGTTATTTAAAAAAAAACTTCGTAATTTTTTAGTAGACAAAGCGTATTATAGTGTGGCAGAATTTTTAATGGAGAAAATAATTTCTTGATAAGGTACTTTATCATAACGATTGGACATTTGAAAAATATGACATTTAATTTTTAATTTTAATTTTATTTAATATTTTATGTAATTCCAATACAAAATAAGTTGACTGTAGAATAATTATTGTGTAATTGTAATTATAGTTAATCAATCTTGATAAGTATTGACATTGTAAATCTTTATTATTATTATCTACTTAGCATCTCTACGTATTTTGTCTTTTGCATGCCTTTGGTTAAATATGGCTGTTGCTATTATATATTTTTTATTTTATGTCACCATTATGTACCCATATTTGCAAAATAAATATCTTATCTTATCTTATCTTAACTTAGCAACACAAATCTAATAATCCTAACTAATATTATAAATGTGAGTTTGTTTGTTTATTAATTGTTTGTTAGGCTTACACGCTAAAACGGCTGATGGGATTTGGGAAATTTGGCACAGGGGTAGACCATGACCGGAACTAAAACATAGGATACTTTTTATCCCGATATTCCCACTGGATCGAGACTTACGCGGGTGAAACCGCGGGACACAGCTAGTAAAACAATCATGTATCCCCAAATAGTTTCTTCCGTTAACTGACTGTAATTACCTAGCAACATACTCAAACCTTGGTTAGGTTTGAGTATGTTGCTAGCCTACTCAAGGCCGTCATTCAACTTCAGAAGCCGAGTAGCGCCTCGAGTGACATTCTACCCGGTGATTGATGTACCGTCATACAAAACCAGGTATACGCCTAGATTATTAACTAGGTAATTGGCATTCACTCTGCCATTTTACCTTTCGGATTTGAATAATTACTTAATACTTTGAGCTGTAGGTACAATTTATTTCAAATCTTATGTTTAAGGAGACTATACAACTTCAAATTGCTTAGCATGACTCTCCGTTATGTCGAAACTAGTGCAGCATTAATTTTTAAATAAATATATGGGATTGATGCTAGGTACTATGTTTGACGAAAACACGAATGCATAAAACTTTCTCGAAAAATCCAAAGTTACCTTTAAAACGAAATATAAACCAGCGCGCTGGTATTAAAAAATATGTCAAATTAGATCATGAAACTTTGCATAATAACTGAACTAACTATAAAGCAGGTCTTATGTTTTTTATTATTTTTAAATTACCATTATTTTCACCGTAAAAAGCAATTACCTAAACTATTCGAGCCTTGGAGCCGCCGGCACTCTACTCCGTCTCACTCCGCGAGTTGTATGGTACGAGCGAGGTAAAAAGTGAATTTGAGTTGAGGTAGTGTAGGCTCTTAAGGTTGGAAATCTTCTATCATGTGAATGTCTATGTTGATAAGTATTTTGGGCGAGAGTAACTATTTTACTTTCTTCTTTCTGTGTACTAGAATATTTACCTATATGACTTATACCCTAGAACGAAAAATTAGAAGATATTTGACATCTACCAAACCGCACTGGGCCCGAGTGGTGGATTACGGCCCACTTGCTCTCAAAAGAAGGAGAGGAGGCCAGCTGTGGCCCAGCAGTGGGAATATATTAGGCTGATTATGTTATTTTATGTACCCATATAAGTACCTATCTGTTATTTTTATGATGATTGAAATGATGTGACGTGTAAAATACTTGGCTTTTATGCTTTAGGCACTTAGTACGCAATATATTTTAGTATGGCGTCTTTCGATTTATGTTTGGTCATAGCTCTAAAATGCGGCATTTTGTTGCATCTTAGCATTCTGCGTGGTGGTGTTGTGTCAGTCAGCAATTCATGATACAAGAAAAGAGTACTCATCTACATGAGTACTCTTATAAGTTAGCTCTTTTATGTTTAGTTTTACTGAACATCTTAGCTACACGTATATCTACATATACGTGTAGCTAAGGTGTTTACAAAAGGTGCTAAAGCTAAGGTGTTTGTAAACTCGAGTTAACTAATTAAAAACTTATATTAATTACCCACGATCCATCAGGTTAAGCTACGCGTGTCGGGGTTGGTCCGTGGATGGGTGACCATCTTTACATATCAAGACTTCTCCGTGCTTCGGAAAGCACGTTAAGCCGTTGGTCCCGGTGGTCATTCATGGATCTTTGACAGTCGTTACGGGTCGTCAGAAGCCCGAAAGTCTGACAACCAGTCTTACCAAGGGGTATCGTATTACCCAGTTACTGGGTTGTGGAGGTCAGATAGGCAGTCGCTCCATGTAAAATACTGATATTCAGCTGCATCTGGTTAGACTGGAAGCCTGAAGTGATGATGATGATGATGAAAAGAAGGTTAAATGAAAGCTTCAATTATTAAAGCTTTATTGAGCCAGCTTTGCAATACATCTATAGATAAACGCCCGAATCGTTCAAATTCACCGGTATTCTACCATCCAATTCAATTAAAACCCCGACCACATTTTGTCGATTCATCAATCATAGAAAAGTGTCTTAGCTAGCGTTTCCTACCGGTAGCGTCTTCAATAAAAGCTGTGTAGAAGTGCAGCCGACGTGCGGGGGCCACTCGAGTGCAAATAAGTCAATGAGAACGCCGGAGGGCCCTTAACAGGTGTTCGATCATCGATTTCAGTTTGGTTAGGCGATTCTAGCGGTGGGCTGGTATCGATAAGAAGTCTGGGTAGCCTAGACAAGTGACAATCGCTTCGAAAGCGTTTCGTATTTCTACGACTTTGACATAAGCTTTTCGTTAAGCTTATGGCAAAAAGTTAGGCAAACATTTTGAGGACTGACATAAGTCAGTCCTCAAAATTTTTGCCTTTTCCATCATCGTTATCGCTGATAGAATGTCACTTTGTCTAGGGCCTCTGATTGGAATTGTCGTCTACGCCACGGAGTCATTTTCACTGTGGGGAAAATTTGTACAGACTTTCTTTTGCATGTGGTAATTGGCATGTCCTCCGCCCTGGGGTGGGCTGTCCGTCCGACTCGAAATCTCCTAAGACTGCGGTGGCCACCACATAGCGTCCGCGTCCGTCGAATGTCGTCACTGAAACGATATTTATGAAAGTCATTTGGTGTTTCTCTAGAGAGTGTTTTTGACACCGTAAAGTCAAACCCCGTTGCCATCGAATGGCCGTCACTGCGACCGTTATGTGGCGGCCACCGCTTTTCTAGGAAACTGTAGCTTTACTGACTAAAATCACACCAACCTAGAAAGAAAGAAAAGTTGGGTTATTTCCACAGAACACGTGCTTATGAAAAAGATAAGATGAAATGGAATAAACGAGTCTGGCAGTGCATGTAAGATTTACATAGTAGGTAACGCATCCACAGGGTCGTTACACAAGCCTCAAAGAGATGTCAACACAATCGGCGGGGTCCGCTAGGACCGATGCGTGGCAGGGTGGCGGGAAAGTCCGAAAGGGATACCGGGACCCTTGGGAACAGGCATCTGAAGGAACACGGTTAGGTTTTATTCAGTAAAAGTCTGACTCCTCCCAGAGCGGGAGAAGTCATTTGATGATTTCTCACGCTCAAAATAAAAAAAGGGTCGTTACACAAAAACATAATATAATACGCTCCTTCAGGGCAATTGGATAAAAACCTGTCTACTATCTGTGCCTATGGCTCCTTCCTCAAGTGAACCATTTAATTTTCTCGGTTCTCATCAGATTATAACCATTTTGAAGATATCTCAAACCGTAATCATTTCGGGAAAAGTCCTCCTTAAAAAATCTTTTTTAAAGGAGAAAACTTTAATATCTTTTCGCTCATTGCGGAACTTGTGATCTGTGAAGATAAAAAGATAATTAGTTTTACCTACTTTTATTTTGACAGTACCTTCTGCTTTATCTTGATTTATGGTAAAACTAGCTGCGCCCCGCGGTTTAACCTGCTTAAGTCTCGATCACAATGGTCTCTCCATGTGTCAAATTTCATCTAAATCCGTTCAGCTGTTTTTTCCTGAAAACGTCACAAACAAACAAACTCACTTTCACATTTATAATGTTAGAATGTTACGGATATCTTAGTGCAGAACATATTCCGCCATAATACAACGGCACATGGGTAGACCATGGCCTGGGTTAGGACATAGGATGCTTTTTATCCTGGTAGTACGTTCCCCGGGTATAATCTCCGCCCTCTACGCGGGCCAAGACGCGGGCAAAATTTAATCCTTTATAATTACCCCATTTTAAGCAAATACTTACCTACTTTATAGTTACTAACTCTTTTCTGGTACCTAGAGCCGAATTCCAGATATCAATTCGGCTGATGGAATGGAATGATGATGATGTTACTTTATGCCATAATTATATGCTTTTATTTTATACCTACCCTTTATTTCATCGATAAAATGCAAGTGTCGCATCTCTAGCACTCGAAGCGAAGACGCCACCGTCAGCCTCCCGATGTCGATGGACTCGTACCGAAGATTAAAACAGATCCTATTATTGTGGAGATTGCAACATCATGCTACATCGAATTGCATATTATTTTTAGGGTTCCAGACATCTTTATGATTTTTTCCAAAGTTATTTGACTTTTAAGAGTGCATATGGGATCCTAGCTACTAAGTTTCTTGCTCGTTATTGAAATAGTAACGAAGCCTCGCCAATTTGTCTTCCAATCTTGGTGATTTTGTATCTAGGCTATCTTTTAGAATCTCTGTCCAACCTGGAAAAAGGTCGGAGGCCTATGTTTAGATTCTAAATTAACACACACATCACTCCAATACTTTTGGTGAGTATATAATGATCTTATTCTGAACTGTGAAGGCTGCTAGGAGCTGCTATATCTCAAGAAATAAACCCGTATTCACTAAAATATAACATGAAAATTCTCCTACTTCTTTCAGTAAGAAGGCGAAAAAGAATTACAAGAAACGCTTTCATCTTTGTCGAAGAAATAGGAACTCTCACAAAATACGGCTAGGTACCTACTTGAAAACATAGGTATGTTACTAAAATATGATCGCCTATTTCCACAGCCAAGCTGTAACACTGCCATGTCTACACAAATATAGGCAGAAATAATTGGTCTCACATCCTCAACTTAACTATCCTAACTATAGTCTTTTAGTTTTAATTTTTAGTTAATCTAAGTAGTATAATAAGTTACCCAACGTAAATGTATATATTTTATCTAATAAAGTTATAATAACATTGTAAAGTAAAATATATACATTGGGTAACTTATTATACTAAATTAACTAAAAAACAATTACATATATAACAAAATTAAAAAGAAAAAATAAAGGGGAGGGGCTCATTGAGCATCAAAGAATTCGTCCGCATCGCTGTCAATGGGAAAGGTGCGTGCCCAAAAGGCTGGCAGCATTGCCACGTTGAATGGCAATGCTGATTCTTTGGGCTAAAAATAGGCCAGCCCTCTGGTCACGTGAAGAGTCGACCAATCGCTTAGCGATGTCCCGAAATACTCGATGAGCACTCGGACCCCACGGCCCTAGTGTTTCAACCCCAAACGGCTCAAACATATAGCTCCCAATAAGGTTGTTATATTTGCGCCGTTTGAGGTTTTCTGCTCCTGAAGCAGCTGCCCCAGCACAGCCCGCCGTGCTAGGAAGATGGGATGGCGCGAGGGTGTCGACACAGGTTGCGCCCCACACCAAAGGTCTACCCAACTTCCAGGGCATTATGGTCATTCCGTCTGGCCTCTTCCCATCGTCGCGTGCCAAGCCGTTGGGTTCTAACACAGCTGGCACTCCGGCGGTGACAAGAACCCGACGGATAATGTCATTAATGCTGGCGTGCCGTGCTATCCGACCAGCGCTCTTGCTGCAGGATAGGCCGTGGTGTCCGAGGCATTCTTTACATTGTAAAGTAGAAAAAACCTAACTATAATATTAATGTGAAAGTGAGTTTATTTGTTTATTACGCTTTCACCCTAAAACGGCTGAACGGATTTGCATGAAATTTGGCACATAGGTAGGCCATGACCTGGAAAAGGACATAGGATATTTTTTATCCCGATATCCCCACAGGTTCGTGACTTATACGGGTGAAACCGCGGGGTGCAGCTAGTATCCTATAAATACCCTCTTGTTATTAAAAAAAAACTGCCTACTCAAGAAAAAATCCATTCAATCTCCAGTAGCTGAATACTCCACCCAGACTATTCCTATGCCCGATGAATATAAACAAAATCGTACAATAATATTCACCATACGTTATCCAGGATTTACATAAAATACACGTACAGAACCCACTTCTGTATTTACAATTCAGTAGACTCGCAAATCTTAAGATTTCCTCCGGCTTTTTTGTCTATATTCATCTCGAATCTTCCATTGCATTGGCGAGCGATTCTAGATTTGTTTGCAAAAACGAAAATGATTTTATATTTTCATTTTCCTACTTCATTACTTTGATTTGGAATTGCTAGTGGAATATTTGAACGGTTTATAGAATTTTCTTTTATGTTTATAGGTAGGTACGGTTTTGATTTGATGGAGTTACGGGTCAGCTCTATAAGTAACTGATGTGTATAAAGCATTTAATAAAAACCCTGTCCGAACCGAAAGGGGGCGCCTAGGTACCTACCATAATACAATAACATCACTAAAAAGTAATCAAAATATTTTTTTTGTGTAAATAAGAAATTTATTATTATTTAAAATTCACGTTTTTAGGGTACCTACCAAAATTACCCCAATTTCATTATAAATTACCAAATTTTCTACATACACACACCCGCTAAACGACGGCCGTCCGCGCCCCATGTAAGTAATAACCCGGTCTCTCTATTATAAAAGGTTTCTATTGAAAAATTTTTTTTTTCTTTTTTCAAAAAAATAACCACATAATTAGACTCTCAGTATGATTCTTCACAACACCCTCACGGATCGGACAGGGTTTTTGTTACACGCTGTATCCTTACATAATTATTATAAAACAAAGTCCTCCGCCGCGTCTGTCTGTTCGCGGTAAACTCAAAAACTACTGCACCGATTTTCATGCAGTTTTCACCAATGGATAGAGTGGTTCTCGAGGAAGGTTTTAGTATATAATAACCGACATCCACGCGAGCGAAGTCGCGGGCAAATGCTAGTAATATATATAGTATATACGTATTACTCGCGTTATGAACTGAGTCGTCGGGCCATAAATGTCAGTAGCAATAAGAATGTGCAACGCCTTCCGTCTTATCGATAGTTTGCAACCTGCTCCATAAGCTCAAAAAGAGCGAGCGAGACAGACTAATAACAATGATTTATGCTCCGACGACTCAGTACTTTATCTATGTATACATACCTACAACACACACTCATTCACTTGACCACTAAACATGTAACTCTTTATTTATTTATTTAAAATTTTTTTTAGCACACAACTAAATAAGTAGGTACCTTCATTATCAATTAGTTGAGGCGCATCGCATCGCCTGCCCGCGCTATTACTTCGTTTTTTCTGAGCGTTCACTCTGACTTTTCTCTTTTTGCTCGGCTCCTAAGAGCCCTAGCGTGATGCTAAATAGCCTTCCTCAAGAATTGGGCAATCAAAGGCAGAAAAAAACAAATCCGACTGGAAGATCATGAGATTAGCGCGTTCAAACAAAAAGAACAACTCTTCAGCTTTATTATTAGTACCTGCCTATAGAAGATTGGGTAGCTACTTATTTACATAATTGTATCTACTCATTAAAGTAGGAACACAAATTGTATACAATCAAATGAATTGTTGTCGATGTAGGTGTACATCTTGCGGCCGACTGTACCTGTCCTATATTATTGTAGTCACAAGATATTTCTAACAAACTCTTGATATTGCTTAGAATAAGTTCCAATAGTATATGCTGTAAACAGTGACTGACATAAATATTTAACGAGTAATATTTCAGTTGGTTTGATTACCGTCCTGGGCCTTTGTTTTAGTCAAGTCCTAATAGGAAATCAACAAGAAACAAAGTTAGCATCGTATGCCCTGGATGGTGCGACTTGCGAGCTAGAACAAATACCTACAGGCGCCGCTACACAGCCTCGTAATTAATTCATATCAAACTTGAACCAAGTCGCTGCCCAAGAGACTGGAAACTCTTAATTGTACTTCACAAACAAACGTTCATTCTTGCTTCGTTTAAATTATAATGCAGATATAAATTCTTGTATTATCTTCGTAAGTTTCGGAGATTTGAATTTTAGTCCCTTACCGTTGGTGATGCATAGGTCTCTAGATGATTTAGTCAATGGCAAGAAGTCCTTCTAAAACTGTAAATTAAAGTTTTGCTCTTTTCCAACTTTATGAAAGTGATCAGCCAGAGTAATCCATACTTCCATACTAATATTATAAATTTGAAAAAAAACTCTCTCTGTGTCTACTAGTATGTTACCTTTTCACACCTAAACCACTCAACGGATTTCGACAAAATTTGGCAAGGAGATAGATGGTAGGTACCCTGGGAAGGGCATATTTTTTATCGACATACCGCGCCGGGGAAGCCGCGGGTGGAAGCTAGTACCTAATACAATTCTAATTACCTAATTCACCTAGGATATAGGAAATACCTATTATTATTATACCCTAGGTGCAAATCTCAACCCTTGCTATGTGACTGAACTAGCTGATGACCTCGTTCGTGGTTTGTTTCTAAAGACGAGCTCTCTTGGTGACTTCCTACACGGTTTTTAGATCATATATAGGTATGAGGAACCGGGTGTAAAATTCACTCATCCTCCATAGAAAAGGGAGGATCCACCGACCAGACGCGTGTCGTGTCTGGTCTGGTGGGCAATTGCCCAACTATTGTCGGGAAGTTAAATGAATTTCATGGGCATCCTCTTAAGGGGTCATTGTAACTCAAAATGAAAAGGGGACTTTCTGGATTCTTTTTACATTAGGGTCCAGTTTTCCCCCCTGAGGGGGATTCTCTCAGGGGGGAATAGTGGAATAAGCCATTATGAACAACTAATATAATTTCACGATGTAGATGTGTATCTCCATGGCGCGGTAAGCTCTCGATGCAGGATTTCGGTGACGTCAGGTCTTTGATGCATAGTTCGCATGTGGCGATGTAGATGCCGCCAGTCTTATGTCATTTCTGCCCTAGAGCCTAAAGTGACTGGACTGTCCTGATATTCCCACGGGATCAAGTTTTATACGGGTGAAACCCCGGGGCGGAGCTAGTACCTTATATTATAAATAAATGCGAGTTGGTTTCTCGCCATCAGTTCCGGGTACGATTCGAATACTAATTGTTTCCTTCCATGGAATAATTATATAGGTACTGCACCCGCACAAGACACACACTCGCCTTGTATGTATGTTGAGCTTTAGTACCGCATATTATGTGAACCATTTTTGAGCACACCGCAATCCAATTACTTTTATTTTATAGATAGGGAGTACCTACAAATAAAACAAATATTTTTTTTTTTACCATTTATTGTACATTGTTTTTGTAACACGATACATAATAAGCATTCCCTATAACAGCACGCATAGACACTTGCGTGCAAAGAAACTGACCCATCTATTTACAAAAATAATCTGATGAAAAAACGTTGATAAATGTGAATTTATCATAAAGATTGTAATATAAAAGAATACTGTTCATAATCTTTATAAATAATTCTTCTGTACGTGTGTATGTCACTGAACTCCTAAACGGCTGGACAGATGTTGATGACAATTTTTGTGTGTTTGAGTGGCTCCCTGGATGGTACGGGAGTTCTAGGAAAAATGACAATGTCTGGTCGGTCAATAATATTATATCCAATTGAAAAACCCACTATATTAATTAAAAACTCTAGAACGACAGCAATTTTCCCGGCGTCATTTAGAGTACGAGATAGAATTATGAAAAAGTTGTCTGATGGTAATAAGTCGAGTTTCTTTGCACACCAGCTTACATGAACAATTTCGAAACATTGTATCAGCTTTAGAAATATTAACTATGAAATCAAATGTTTGCCTTTCATTCGTAAATTCTAATGTTAGGGATCATACACAAAATATGTCTGGATATTTTATTGGTCATTAGGATCATCTCTAAAAAAAGGAGTTTATATAACTATGTATAACTAGCACTAAAAGAGCGATGTATAACTAGCATGCATTGGAAGTTGGTGAAATAAGGATATAGTCATGAAAATGGTAGAGGTAGTTGGAAAACAGGTTCTTAATGTCATAACGTAATTGTAACGTGTAATGTCATAACGTATTTATGAATATTATTTCAACTTTTTATGACAGTTTCTAATTTTTCTTTTTAAGGTTGATGCGCTAGGGTAGCCCGCGAAATTCAATTTTTCTTAAGTTTTTTGCACTTTGCAGGTCAGTATCAGGTTGTATGTTGATCTAAATATTATTAGCGCTCGTAAAAAAGATGGATTTACAGAATTATAAACATTAGAATAAGCAATACAACTCTTCAAGTTCATGTAAGTGCATTGCATGAAATTTTCATTCCATGCAACCTGATACTGACCTGTAAATTGCAAAAAACGTAAGAAAATTTAAATTTTGCGGGCCACCCTAGCGCATCCCCCTTAAGCAAATGTGGTGATGGATGCTCATTCCTGCTCTGCATGAGAAGCTTATGCCCTGCACAATTACAGGTTGATATTATCACCAACATTTACCTAGGAATGGGGAAGCGTTTTTCAGTATTACTTTCGTGGTATTTAAGAAGAGCCGCCTACGTAACATAATTTGTAGATGATCCCTTTATCTAATTCTAATATTTAATACTATTGATTACCTAATATTACATAACTTCATATTATAGTGATATTCTAAATGTAGAATATATATTATTATATTATTTACTAAATATACATATATGTTGGAACAAAGCATTTAATGTCGAGGAATGGTTAAGTTAATTTTTTGCGTACTGATTTTTTTTTAATAAAAAAATTAAGAGTTCATAGATAAATCATTATTTTTTTAAATTTCTGGCTAGTATTTCCTTTTGAATTAACAAAAGGAATTACTGCAACATACAGACAACATATATTTTTTTTTTAATACCCAAAAGCTGGATTTCCTTACGGACTTCTGACTTATTTTTATCAAAATGTCAAAATCATTTAATTTTTCCAAATGATTTATTTTATTAAATTATTTTAGCAGACAAGTCGTCAGAACGCAAAAGTTTTGTTGGAAGGGGCGAATGTTACAAGCGACGAAACGGTATTATAGTGATACACGAATGAGATTCGATAATTATATTGTACAAACATAAAAATATTTAAAAAAAATGCAGCCTATTTGAGACGTAACAGTTTACTAATGTCATATAGTTCGATTATTAATTTCATTTATGTTATTATCAGCTTTAGACATATTAGACAAAAGGAATTGAATAATATTCATAATTACTTAGTAGGCAATAGAGATGATTATTGCTTGTTTTTAATTGAATACATTTTTCATAGTTTATAATCTTAGTATGGATTCATTCCTTCTGTCTAAAATTTATATAAAGTAACCAGAAAATGAATTTTAAATGACGTGATTGAATTATCTTTTCCATAATTCATAATTCTCATATATTATTATTATATAAAATATTGCAATGATTTAAAACCTCGTATTGTTTATGTAAGCATACATAACTGAGCGTAAAATATTCTATACTTAGTTAAAAATAAAAAAATAGAACTCATTGAAGGAATCTCTGGAGTGATGTGAAATTATATACAAAATATATTATGTAACACGCCATTACTATGTCCGTTGAACCAGTTGCTCGTGCATTTCCTGGAAATATAAATATAAATCAATAAATTATAAATTAAAGCGAAAGATTGAAGAGTTAGCAACTTAATTAATCCGTGTAGCAGAACCATAAATAAGAAAAAAAACCGGCCAAGTGCGAGTCGGACTCGCGCACGGAGGGTTCCGTACCATTATCTATAAAAACGGCAACATAATCACGTTAGTTGTATGGGAGCCCCTCTTAAATATTTGTTTTATTTTAATTTAACTACTTATTTTTAGAGTGAATATTTCAAGCGTCTACCTGTTGCCGTTTTCAATATCGAGCAAAAACGAGCAAAAAACACACGTTTTATGTATGGGAGCGCCCTGAAATATTTATTTTATTCTGTTTTTTAAGTATTTGTTGTTACACCGGCAACAGATATACATCATCTGTGAAAATGTCAACTGTCTAGCTATCACGGTTCATGAGATACAGCCTGGTGACAAACGGACAGACAGACAGACGGACAGCGGAGCCTTAGTAATAGAGTCCCGTTTTACCCTTTGGGTACGGAACCCTAAATATATGAAAAGTAGTAGTAATAACACCACGCCTCTAATCCCCGAAGAGTTAGGCAGAGGTGTACCTATAGAACACCCACAAATATTGTCAAAAGGCTCGACTCTATTACATGGGATTTAAATATAACTGGCGAAATGGTGGTTTACTTTAAGTGAAAACTATTAGTGGTGGTAACGAGTACACAAATAAAACCGTCGGGAAATCGCAAATAAATGATTTTGTTTGAGTAAAACCGCAAAAATAAATAAAAGCATAATCATTCCCACTGCTGGGACACAGGGCTCCTATTTGTGAGGAGGAGGGGTCATAATCACCCACTCGGCCCAGTGCTGGGTGGTGGATTGACATCCATTTCATCGAATTTTTAGATTCCTACGGTGGTCATGCTACGCGTGTATGCCATACCGGTTTCCTTTTCCTGCTGAAATGAATATAAAAATGTTATGTAGGTAAACGTAGCGTACGTAGCGTGGTAACGTAATGTAGAATCCCGAATGAGGTAATCCGGCAGAGAAGCAAAGTTGTCGACATAGCTCACAGAATAAGCAAGCTGAAGTGGCAATGGGCCGGTCATATTAGCCGTAGAACCGATGACCGTTGGGGTAGACGTGTTCTTGAGTGGGGCCCGCGAATCGGCAAACGTAAGGCTAAGTGGAGCGACGATCTTCACAGCCTGTCTGATAGCAGCTGGATGAGAGTTGCCGAGAATCGAGCTGAATGGCGTCCAATTGGAGAGGCCTATGTCCAGCAGTGGGCTGCTATAGGCTGATGATGATGATGATGTAGGTAAAAATACTCACATTGTAACCGGTATTCGTTTAGCATCTCGTCTCGTAGAGTCCTGAGCGTCCGATGTAGCGCACCCATTTGATGACGTCATGGTCCGAGTAGTTCAGTTTAGGCTCGAACACTTTCAGGTAGCGCACCTGCATGAGGCACATGATTTGAAATATTAGCTAAATGGTTGTAGGAAAGGTACAAAAATGGAAGCCCAAACAGTAAAGGCGCGGATGGTTGAGTAAACGGTCGCGACTTCGAGTCTCTTCGTATTTTCGTTACGATAGTTTCAAGGTATATTTCAATTAAACCATTTATGGGCACTTTTGCATAGTCAAGAAGTCGGTCAGTTAGGCAGTAAGTCGAAGATTGTTGATCAGGGTTATTGCGTAAGACACACAAAATGGCAATCGATCGCAATGGCTTTCATTTAGACAGCTCATGACGGTTCAGCCACGTTCATTGCGTTATTTAAGTTGTTGAGCAGACGATTTTTTCAAACCATTGAAGCAATGAACGTCAAAATAATAAGGCATTGCAATCGATTGTCATTTTATGTATGTTATGCAATAATCTCGCAGGATAAAATAGAACTTTATGCTTCTAATGTAAGTTCCAGTAAAACATGTAAGGGTTTGAGCACATGAGCTTTCACTCTTTGGGTTACTGCTACTGATTATACTCTTTTGTATACTTTTCTTTTATTTTTTCTATTTTTTTTATAAATCTGACCTTAAAGCCTGATGGTGCGAAGGGCACCTCGAATCCCATGGAGATGGGCGGCCTGGTCCACTTCTTCTTGGTGTCGGTCTCCAGCAGCTCGATCTCAGCGGACAGCTGTGTTTCCTTCATGCCTGCCATGCGTTTGATCCTGAGAAGAAAGACGATATAGATAGATTACCTCATATTTATGTAACTATAAAATTCGGCAGTTAACAGTTGCAGTTGTGTGCTGCTTCCGTAAGCCGATCAGCTAAGGTCGCGTCATAAAACTTCTATGAAGATTTTCGTTTGCTGCATTAAGAGTTCATTTTTAGGGTTTCGTACTCAAAGGGTAAAACGGGACCCTATTACTAAGACTCCGCTTTCAATCCGTCTGTCCGCCTGTCACCAGGCTGTATCTCATGAACCGTGATAGTTAGACAGTTGAAATTGTCACAGATAATGAATTTATGTTGCCGCTATAACAACAAATACTTAAAAACAGATTTAAATAAATATTTAAGGGGGCTCCCATACAACAAACGTGATTTTTTTGCCGTTTACCGTTTCTTCGTGCGCAAGTCCGACTCGCACTTGGCCGGTATTTTTTTATTCTATCTTCAAGCCAGGCGGACTGTACATATTGTGCGGGCGTACTCGAGTATTATCACTATTACAAGTTATTGCAATGTAATTATACCACTAATCACTATAATCCAAGAAAACAACTTACTTCCAAACAATAGCATTCTCTGAGGCCTTGTACTTGGCCTTCCCTTTCAAACAGATGAGCTGCACTCCACTGGTGTTCAGAGGAGTTGGGATCTTGACTTCAATCTTCTGGCCAAGCAGGGAGGGCTTGAAGTTACTCTTCAGTACTACTTTGACCTCCATCTTGGTGCGGCCCACTTCACGGACAAGGGGGATCACGCGGAATGGTAAGGATATGTCCTTTGTTGTGCGGTATCTATTAAGTACAAATTGATTGATTAGTCTCGGAGAGGGAGAAATGGAACAAAAAAGTCACCCTATGGTACCCTAGAGAGGGGAAGAGAAAGAAAGGGAAACCTTTTAAAATATGGCAAGATGACTTGGTGAGGACGGCGGGAAAGACATGCGAACAGACAGGCAAGGAACAGAAAGAATTAGAAGGGGTTGGAGGAGGCCTTTGCCAGGCACACAGACTCCGAACTGAGATAAAACGCTATGTTATACTGTAACTCTGAATAAAGGCTATAAATAAATAAATTATTAGTCTGGAAATGGTAAGAGACAAAAGACGATAGTATTTTGAACGGCCTTTGATGTAGGCGTCGAAGTATCCGTTTTAAAAAAAAAACTGTAAATGATTATGGTGGAGAAATGATGATTGAACTATTTCTTACGCAAAATAGGATGTTTACTCAAATCAATACTGTAATTATTTTAATTTTAATTTGTAAGGTCCTTCTGTACTCTCATTCCACTTATCTCTATCTAAGGATACTAAGGACGTCTTTTATCCAATGTTTTTTTTAATTTATTTATAATAAAATTGGTCCGAAAAAATCGACTGACATTGTGATATTTTTTTTTTAATTAATGATAAATTGTCAAAAACATCCTAGAAAAGAAGAAAGAAGAAAGAGAAAGTGAGGAAAAGAAAGTGGCAGTGGAGTTCACGTGATTTTATTGTAATTAAATAATACAGGTTCAAATTAAATTAGCTAGAAACTCGACAGTCGTGATGGGTTTCAATATCAAAACATAATAAAACAAAAAAATACAGGATGTAAGGGTAAACACTCTTGTCATTCAAACCATGGGTAGTCGACTTTAATATAAAAATAAATGACCGAAAACAACAAAAAAAAAACGTTATTTTCATTAAAAGATTTTTAAAAGTTTCTATCTGACACCGTGCTTGCTAGCGAAACAGCTGACTGACTAAGGGAGGGATCGCGCTCGCGGCCGGTCAGGTCACATCCCGTACCCCTCCTCCCGTGTTGAGACGCAAGTTCGTTGCCCTAGCGCATAGGGCAACGAACTTGCGTCTCTTGTGGTAAAATTTAGATCTAAAATTTTTTTTTTTAAAGTAGTAATTTTCCATTGATTTTACGTTCTATAAATGAAACCAAACCACTGGTTGCAAGGATGACGGTGTTTACCCTAACACCCTGTATATGACTTGATGTCTTTTTTTTTTTGTTTCAGTCGCCATTGGTTACTAGAAGTATGAGTTCTTTATGTTGCAAAATACACTGGTTATATCAAGGTTACTAACCTCATAAGTTCGAATTCTCCATCGGGCGGTATGAAGGAGATGGAGTGCTCCGTCTCGAACTTGCTGAGCTTCACACACTGGTGGAACTGACAGTCGTCGATCACGACGACCGGCTTGCCTGAGCGCGCCGGATCGCTGTCGGTGTTGCCGGAGATACCTCCTGATCAATAATAATACCATACAATTAATTAAATAATTTAATTATACATTCTAAGGTCTGTGTGTAAATGTTATTTATAAAAAACACTACAAAGTGAAAAATAACTCTAATTTCGTAAAGTCGGTGGCCAAAAAAAACACAAACAAAAAATTTTTTTTGTAAAAAGGTGTTTTTTTTTTTTCACTTTTAAGTTGTGTATACAATCAACTTGCTATGTAAGTAACAGTGACAGAAAGTTATAACATCAAAGTGGATTAATTACGGTGTTATTGAAGCTAATTTAAAACTGTTCAAGCGTGAATAAAATGTATATAGGGCCACCGCGCGGGCTTTCTCTACCAAATGAAAAAGAATCACGTAAATCGGCCCAGTGATCACGTAGAAACAAGGTGTAAATAAAAGAAAAAAAAAATATACTTGCCGAATGAATAACCTCCTCCTTTTTCTGAAGTTGGTTAAAAAATACAAACTTTAATTTTATTTTATTATTATTTAATGATGTGAAAATGTAAGAAAAGGTACTTGGATCTATTCATTAGCATAAAATATGACTGACTTCATAAACATATTAAAAATTCAGTTAAAGTTAAATTAGTTAACATGACAGCAAATGAAAAATTCATATACATTCATATATAATCAAAAATTTATATACGCTTCTTGAAGAGCAAAAAGATGAAAAAATTAAATAGACAAAGCATATAATTTATTAAATGCTAAAATTATGCTCAGATTAATTATTGTGATAGAATTCGGGGTAATCAGGGGCTCTTTTCCTGTTGCCATAAAGTCTAGAAGAGAGATTATAATTCATTAGTAAAGAGAAATAAACACTCACCGTTGCCTTTTCCCTTAGCTTCCATGACAATTTTGTCATTGATACCAAACTTGCATTCTGGCATGCCAGAGAGGTAGGACTTCATCACCACTTTGCCTGCAACGTGTGCTGACAGTACCTGACCTAGTAACACCAGAAAAACATCATCGTTTTGTACCTATTGTATCATTTTATTCTAGGAAGATCGTTTAAATATCGTTTGCTTACCTTGTGGTGACATTAATAGGTTAACATACTCCAGTACATCTAGGAACAGTTCATTGCGTCTGTATTTGATGCCCTCGCGACGCCAACCAATCTGGCCTGTCACCTGCACAAGACGAAATTGATGTTTAATTGGAAAATTGAGTAAAAGAATAACCACACTAATAATAATAATTGGTATCTAAGTTACATAATAACCAACTTTTTAACAATTTGACTACCAGTGGTTCACAATAAATAAGAATCAAGTGCATCTAGAGAATTGCTACTCTTTAACACTACATGGGCTATCCAGGTCTTGCCAACACACTAAATAATGTGTCTGCTGCAATAAAAATAAGTTGCAATACCAACCTGTGAAGTGATTTGAGCTTGTTCCTCTTTGGAGGCCGACTTGATGCCTTGCTGGGTTATGAAAGTCTTCAGAACACCAGTGTCTGAGTTCTGCGGGTAGCCAAAGTCCAGGATTTCTGTAAATTATAGAAATAATTAGTCTATGCTTTCTTTTGTCTTCTTTTCATGGGGTTAGCAACTAACCTGGTGTCAAGACCTTTAAAGCCTCCCATGAGAAATATCTCTCAGGCATGCCGGTTTCCTCAAAATGTTTTCCTTCACCGCTTTTTAAGCAAGTGATAATCATACAATACGCAAATGAATCCGAAAAGTCAAACTTGTCAAAAATGATGGTAAATTGAATGTATTTTTGACAGATTGCAAATGAGATTAGAATGACAATGTTCTTAAAAATTACGGGAGTGTCTGAATGAAGCATATTATCATATGTCATAAAAAAGAAAACTAAAGCTGTACACTCACCATCAAGCAACTCATAGATAAGAACAAAGTTGTTCTTGATGTTCTCCTCCGAGATCTTGCCAAAGTAAGACTGCATTACATCAATGATCTTGAGCAGAAACTCAAACACCATTGCTGCATTCACATTCTGCTTGGTCACAGCTGCCAGCCAGATGTTGGCCCGCTGTTGAATAAATTATTGTGTAATATCAGATAGTAGGTAGGCTGTGGTGCCTGATATAATAAATTATCATTAGAATTATCAGAACAGGACAAAATAGAATGGGATAAACCATGTTTGGTAAAGTAATAATGTTTTTTTTATATTGAAACACTTAAAACTGCAAGAGAAAGGTGAAAATGAATAAATGAGAGTAATAATAATAGTAAAAAAACGCCCCCCATACTTTGCATTTCTTCATTGTAAGCCACAAAATCTTAAATATTATTTTCCAGCCATTTCTTTTTGCAGCAATTACTTACATGATTTTAATGTAATTGTAGTATTGTAGAAATACATTATTTTGACTTACCAAAAGTTCATTTCTACCTTATACTTTAGTGATAGACCATGCTAACTTGCATCACTTACCTTAATGTGAAAGAAGGAAGTTCTAGCGATGTTGGTGACGGGTGAGCGCACTTGCTGCCTCGCATGTATTACATTCACTCGAAACGCGTCCACAGCATTCCGCCCTATATCGTCGCGGTAGACCCGCGAGATCAGGACTTCGCCCTTGTGGTTGTACACGAACAGGCCTCCAATCATCTTGAATTAGACCTGGAAACATGCACAGCCCCTTTTTAGATCCAGCTACACTTCTCCACATCAATTCATATCACTCGCCGAAAAGCAACGTAATGATTTTTCTGTCTGGTGATCTGCCAAAATCTACCCGCAAACCATAGTTCATAATACACGTCAAATCTCAACTGTGCAAAGGCTGAGATAGTACTCGAAGAAATTAGGCTGATTATGAATCAATAGGGCAGGATACGGCCAATAAAACACCAGATTTGATACCGATTATAGAGAAATAGAAACGTCAAATGAACTCACCTACGGTACTGCAGATAGTAACATTAGTTTTGTAAATTATTTCATTAAACTCGAAGTAACGTAAAATGCTAAATTATCTCATTTTTAATAAAATTCGCTACAATAGTAAAGTGACGATACCCGCCCCCAAAATGAAACGTCAATAGAATTCTGCCACAGACTAACAATTCTGCAAATCTGCACAGATAATTTATATTTTTATTTCCACAGCAACACAAGCGGCAGCGATAGTGATGTCCATTTTAGTATTTATAAAACCGGTATTCTTAAAAAATAACAACTAAAGCGCTCATTCTAAGTATACACAGGTAACTATTTAGAAGTTAATGCTTTGCCAAGCATGGTAGTCATGGAATTTTTTTGAAAATCCTTCCGTTCACCTTCGTTCTAAAAGAAACTCGTGTGTAAAATCTCATGTTTCTAGACTAGACCCAGTGGTTTAAGCTTTGCGTTGTTTGTGATTGAATGAATTCAAGATTTTGCGGGCCAGCGGCCTGCGGTAGATAAATCCCTGTTTTTTAAGTAGCGCACATGTTGATTAAAGTAAGAAATAATTTTCTGGTAACTATTTGCCACTGGACCGTGGGATCACCAATAAAACGGCGCTGAATTGTTCATGCACATGCAAACTGCCACCCGTGTGTCTGCCTGTGTGCCGAACATCGAAATCTGTCCAGCCCATATTAAGGGGTGAAAGGTATTAGGTAGTGTCAGGTAGGGTTAGGTACTTTCATTTATAATACTTACTAACTTTATTATGGATGACACGAAATTATCAACTTGTTATGAGTTTATAACTTTATAATGACCACAGTTGGACAGACGACATTCAGGTAATGCACCCATCTATTAGTGTACAGTCACGAGCAAAAATATGTATACACTCAGCAAAATTCAATAACGATTTTCTCGTGGAATTAAAATTGTAACTTTGAGATGATAATTTTTTCATAATAAAAGGGGTTCCAAAATACTATATTCGTAATATCATAAAGTTACAATCAATACAGTAGGAGAAAATCACTTTTAAAAGTTGCTAAGTGTATACATATTAGTGCTCGTGACTGTACTAGGGAGCTGATATAGTATTTTATTTATAATTAATTGTTTTCTTTATTATGGGTACGTCGTACCTACTCTACTCAAATCGATCAGTATAATAAGTATGATAAGACCTGTGACTATAGAATATTATGTCATATTATGGAATATTATGTCAGGTTGGTCAGGTGAATGAAAATGGGATTCCTCAAGAAGGGCCATTACTTTTTTATTTGGTCTGAAGGCCATTATTGTTATGAGAGGTCGTATGCAGGTATAGCGTATATTTATATCGCATTATTTACAAGGAGTGTGTTATTCTCTTGAAATAAGGAACTTTATAAAGCCCTATTGCTATCCTCTATTGTAAACTTCGATCATCGTAAATGCCATTATTATTCTGTTGTACAATGGGAGTACCTAGTGATATTTTGTTTCTTTTAACTTCCATCTCTTTATCGCACTAAACCAATGATGGCTCTAATAAGTCGTAATACTGCTCCAGAGGCGATACGTGTTGTATCGGTGTGCTCCTTCTCATTTCCTATTATATCTTGACGCAACTATCTATGAAAATAAGGGAACTAATTTGCTTACCACATTTTTTTTTTCAAGATTATGGTAAGTAAAAAAACCAGACAACGACAATTGTAAATAATCAGCATAGCTAATCCCAACCACTCGTTAGTCTGCGTGACGAAAATGATAAATTTTTGATTACCGATTCGCCCTGCTGCATCGGAAGAATAGTTTCGGATTTGCGAATAGTTTCCAAAGGACTCTTTTTAACCGACTTCCAAAAAGGGGGAAATTCTATGTTCGACTTTACGTATCTTTTTTTTTAATTCTTTTCATCGATATTATCGTCACTGATGAGGACCGATTAGAGTTCCCGTCACAGAGCACTATATAATACGATTCCCGTCACTATTATTTACCTACCACGTAGTGATATCCGAATCTGTGTGGGGTAACTGGGGTAGCTAACACAACTAAAACCGGAAATAAAAGAACTTTTCACAAAAAAAACAATCGACTTCCAAAAAAAAACACTTCAAAGTGAAAAATAACTGGCATAAAACTAAAATTTCAAAACCAAAGATCGGAATGTATTTTTTTTTCAGTTTGTAGTATTTTTTTGGAAGTCGGTTGTTTTTTTTTTGTAAAAAGTTTTTTAACATTGATCGATGTTCGATTTGGCACAGAAATCTAATGGTTGTGAAAAACTATGCAGCTTTATATTTTTTCATATTTTTCACTAGAAGACATTACAAGACAATTAATATTAATTCTAGTTTCATATGATGCAAAATCCTGGTCCATTTGGAGGCTGAGCGTGTATGTCGCGACGATTCATGCGACACACATGTTCTTCGAGTCGGCAGCTGGCTTCCTGTATTCGGTCGCTATAAGACTGATACCTCTGCGTATGCTGGTCTAACCTCATCATATTGGTGTAGCCGCTCCATAATGCTTCAGCTACTGCGCTGGCACGAGGCCATACCCTGATAATATCAAAATATTTTAGGTTTATAGCACATGTAGGTTCATAATCTATACTGAGCTTATCTGTTTTTTATATTTCTATCGAGCTTATTATGGTACCATATTGGTACCATCATCTTTCCATGAACAATATACCTTTTTTTTTTCAGTTTGGGAAATTAATGACTTCTCCCGCTCTGGGCGGAGCGGGACGGCATGTCAGACTTTTAATGACTAAAACCCACCCGTGTTCCTTCAGTTGCCTGTTGCCAAGGGACCCGGTATCCCTTTCGGACTTTACCGCAGCGTGAACAACCTACCTGCTTATCATATTACTGTCGTCAACGACCTCGCCCCACATACAAGCTTCGCCTCCAAGAACATCGCTCTCCTTTGATTCAGGGACAGATCCTGTGACTATTTCTCGCGGATCAACTTTGTAGTATTTATACCAGTCTCCACCACCAGCGATATGATCTAAGTACCACGAAGCAGAATAAATGACTTTGTGACCGGCAACCAGGATCTGTAAAGTGATTTTCGAAACTGTAGGTAAAGTCAGAACTATGTTTCACGAAGACTGATCTACTTACTAATATTTGGATTGAAATATTTGACTATTAATTTAACTCACATTCCGCATTTCTCTGGCTTCAATATTTTTCCACACTTGCACGATAGTGCCGCTTGGTAGAGATACACCCTCATCAAAGACTTCCTGCAATTAAATAAATGGTTTAAAAAAATTCCAACTTGTTCTTTCTTTGCGCCATGTTTACCGCAAATAAACGTACATATCTAATTTCATTATTTCTATTTATATTACTTATATGTACCTACATTAGGTAATCGTTACTTCCTTACTATCTTTACTAATATTATACATGCGAAAGTAACTCTGTCTGTCTGTCGCGCTTTCACGCCAAAACTACTGAACCGATTTAAATGAAATTTGGTACACAGAGAGTCTAGAGGCTGAGAAAGGGCATAGGCTTTTTATCGACATACAACGCCGGCGAAGCCGAGGGCAGAAGCTAGTAGATAATAAATTAAATTATCATGTGAATAAAGTATCACCTTTAGAGAAACCTTTACAAATAAGAAATCCCAACAATTCCGGCATTAAAATAGGGTAAGAATAAGATGGTAAAAGTAAGGTATCACAGTCTGTGAAGTACTGTAAGGTAAGCAAGGGAATCCCCCTCTTGGCATAAAATTTTAAGGCATAATATTGTTTGGCCTAACGTTTTCTCATAACTTTTATTAGCATAATAATACTGTGGCATAATAATACCGTGGCATAATGCTAAGGTTAGCATAGCTGTCATTTGGTCTTATTTGTTTTAGAATAATATGGAGTTCCATAAATGTTTAAGACATAATAATTTTATTCGTCTATTAATCTTAAGCCATAAATATAAACATGATTTATTATAATTTGGGAATTACTCTATTGTATTGGGTTAAGGTGCGGCGGGGGTGGTCCTTGGGCCACCCGTGAGCCGCGAACATGTTTATTTTTTGACCAATTTCTAAAAGAAGTAGGTTATATTGCAATTAAATGAAAGAAAATTTAAAACTCATATTAAAAGTACTCTTTGTAAACAAGCATATTACAAATTAGAGGATTATATCCAAGATAAGAATGCTTGGAAACATGCTGGTCTTGCTCCATGGGACAAATTCGAGGCTGGACAAAATCAAACTGGTTGCTAACCTAGTTGTAAAATTCATTATTTGTATATCATCGATTTTTTTTTACATTTTATGATACCTAATTAAACTCACACACTATCCTATTAGTATTACTTGCAAGTTTGTAGGAATATTGTGATATCGTATACTTAAAACTTAATTTATTTATTTGTCATTGCTCCATTTTTAATTTTTAATACTTTTAATTCCTTTACCTATTGTAATTGTATTCTCGGTGCATCGTCTTCACATGTAATTATATAATTGATGTAGGTATACGAAATATTGTAAAACATTTTTTTTTAAAGAGTAACGGTGGAGTTTCTTGCCCATTCTTCTCCATACGAAAACTACCTTTTGGAAGGGGCAACTAGAATCAGTTCTATTTCTATGTATTTGACGTTCAAAAGTGCCTTTAATGTGCCTACTTGAAATAAATTATTTGACTTTGACTTTGACTTTATCAATTCGTTTTTTTTTCTGGCATACACCGTACTTAAACGGATTTGCAAAATTCTTCTTTGTTTGAAAGGTTATGTATACTTCCGAAATGGTGCTATTGTCGTCAGGTAAGCAACACTTACTTGCCACACGATAGGTTTCGACCTGTCACCTAGCAGTGGTATAACTTTGCTCATGAAGAATGAATGTAGTTCGCTAGTATGGGTCATATTATGCTCCGCCATAAATTTTGTAATCATCGCATTTGAGCTCCTGAAAAGATGAAATAATAAAAAATAAACTCCTATTATTAGCTTAATACTTTACTATAATTAATATTAAAGCAAAGTAACACTCACCAGCAGTCCAGTTCCACCTCATCACCGCCAACATGGATATACTTATCGGGGAATCGTCCCTGCACCTCACGGAACAAGTCATTAATAACTTTGTAAGTCATATTATTTGTTGGGTCCATCGGCCCCAAGCCTATACTTTGGCCAAACCTGTAGCATGTTGTCAGGATACTCGGGTACGCAATTCCCCAGGAACTGGTGTGCCCTAGAAGATGTTTTGGCGTGATATAAGTTACACTTCAATATTCTCATAATTATTGAATTATTGACCTGTGTGCTGCAACATTTGACAGCCAGTAAAGGTTTATTTGTGTAGGGTAGGGTAACATTGCCCTACAATTTATAAATTGATACCATAGGGTAATAAGGCCCACCTAAATCACAATATAGGTTTGCCTCAATTGTTATTTAGAGAACTCTTATTACATAGAAAACACTCATTACATGAAAAATACGTGAATATTAAAAGTTCCTGGCACGTCAAATTCAGAACGGACGCGTATGCCTCTATCTCTCGCGTAGTTAACAATCTGGTTGATGTCTGTTGCAGTGTATATCATTGTGCCTTTATTACCCTATGGCATAGGGCAATAAAGGCAGTAAGGGTAATAAGGCCCACATAAATCACAATAGAGGTTTGCCTCAATTGTAATTTATGGAGCCCTTATTACAAATAAAACATGAAAAATACAAGTACCTGGCACATCAAATTCAGGAAGGACGCGTATGCCTCTATCTCTCGCGTAGTTAACAATCTGGTTGATGTCTGTTGCAGTGTATATCATTGTGCCTTTATTACCCTATGGCATAGGGCAATAAAGGCAGTAAGGGTAATAAGGCCCACATAAATCACAATAGAGGTTTGCCTCAATTGTAATTTATGGAGCCCTTATTACAAATAAAACATGAAAAATACAAGTACCTGGCACATCAAATTCAGGAAGGACGCGTATGCCTCTATCTCTCGCGTAGTTTACAATCTGGTTGATGTCTGTTGCAGTGTATATCATTGTAGGATCGTATGCAGCTTGACTGTAAATAAACTGAGAAGGTATTAAAACTGTTCATATCCACTTTCTTCCTACGAAATCATGAAAAGCGAACCGTAAGTTGTGATTGTACCAAAAGGGTATAATAATTATATGAGTAGTCAGGTACGATCATAGTGAAACAATTAAAAAATAGTACCTCAACTGCGGAAAGACCTCGCTCTGATAAGGGAAACTCTGGTCGTCGACGATGTGCCAGTGTAAAACATTCATCTTGTTCATTTCCAAGGCGTCCAACGTTTTGAGTATAGTTGATACAGAGAGGTAATGTCTGGAGGTGTCAATAAGAAGTCCTCGGTGGGTGTATTTTGGGTAATCAACTATATGCGTTGTGTTGATGAGCACGCTCTGTAAGTGAGGTTTATTTAATTAGTTTTTGATTTTGAGTACCTACTAATGCAGAAAATCCGTCCGTGATTATAAGTCAAAAGAATCTACTAAGGCGATTGACACACGGCACCGCGCACCGCCGCGGAGGGCGGTGGCGATAAAGCGGTTTTCATAGCGGTGCCCCGCGCGGTAAGGCGGTTTACGCGCCTGTCCGCGCGGATGACCAGTATGATCCCAGATCAACATTTTTAAATTGTCTACACGTCCTGCACCCACGATGATCCGCGTGGCTATGCGGCTATGCGGCGCCCCGTGTGTGAAGCGCCGCCCCGCCGCGCGGAGTAGCGGTGGTGGCGGTGAGAGCACCGGTCAACCGCGCGTTCGGGCGGTGTACGTGTGTTAGGCATCAACGGATTTATTAGAGACCAATGCGACATGAGATCCGCTTCACCGCCTACCGCGGCGGTGCGCGGTGCCGTGTGTTAATCGCCTTATGCCTTATTGACCACTTATAAGATAGATCCGGCTCCCAGTATTACTTTGTATCCATCAGCGATATAGAACAATTGTGCGAAACTCTCGAGTCCTCTCAGAACGCCCCATACGGAGTCACTGTTGAGTGTCGACACCGCCGCCACATCAAGGCTGTCTGAAATCAAAACATATTATTTATGTACCTAATACAGACTGTTGACCTTTTATGTTGATATAACCTTAGACAAGGTTGATTTTTATGTAGCTGGTTTAAATATGTATACATGATTATGACTTCAGTTTCATACGTCATATTTTGATTGTGTCTCTGTCATTGTGTGATCTAGGTATTGGTCTAGAAAAGTCATCAAATTACATTATTTAATTCAGTAAGTCCCGCTTTTGTTTACTGCTTTAATTTTATATGTAGAGTTTATCTCTTGGAGTCACGATGCCATTTCTTATCAATGACCACCAACAATATATTTACTCGTTTGTAAACAGATTTTTGGATATATATTATTGTAATTACATGGATGATGGTTTTACTTTTACGTCAATCAACATACATACATATACTCTTGCCTTCCGATGGGGGTAGGCAGAAGTTATGGAACGCCAACTACAGCAAATTAACATATTTATGTATTTGATTGCAGATCGTCAGACAAGAATTAGCTGAGGTCGTCGTAAAAGATTAGCCAGTCAAAAACTTTAATGCCTACTTCCTCACTACCTAAACTGCACTTATATAAATAAACAAAACAAAAATTATAAATAATTAAATAGTACATTATTAGAGAGCTACAAAGGATGTTACGAGACACACAATACCGACCATGACAATATGAAATGAGCTGGAGATGGAGTATCCACTGACTTTTTTAAACTCACATTTCTCATCCATATCCAAGTGCGGGTAACTTTCGCATGGTGCTGAAAGGTTAATTTGCAGTTCCTGCAACGTTCCCTTGTAGTTGGCATCAGTATCGGCATCACTGACATGATTCGTCAGCTTCTTTGAATGTCTCTCCGCTATATGATAGGTACTCTTCAATACATTAGTGTAACGGTCTATCGCAGCTTTTAATATATCACACGTTTGTCCTTTTTCCTGTTAGGAATATAAAGCATATTTATTTAATCTATTATATCTATTGCGGAGGAATTTTTCGACGCCATATTTTAGATATTAGTTGTTTATTTGTACAGTTAAGTGTTTGTAAAATTGTTTAGTGTTAGGAATAGAATTTTTATAAGTACCTACTTTATTGCGTATAGACGGTAAATCCCTGTTCTTTTTTTAAGTAGGTAAGTATCGGATGGGTTATTTATTCAAATTTAGACAAACACTTCTCGTAGCTTTTTGCTACCGGACCGAACCATCCGAAGGTGATAAAAAAAAGTGCTTATTCCGTGCACCATCTGACACAAAGACTTTTATCCTGTTACAAGTATGACGGGACTCGTAATGAAACAAGAACAACTGACCAAACTAAACCTAGACTGGCAGTGACAGGGTCATGTCAGGGTGAAGGTATAAAGTAATTCCCTGGGACACACAGGTACAAAATAAACAAAACTTCTCTTCTCTGATGCTTAATAAATCTGTGATCTACGGACTCAAAATCCCAAAAACTAAATTTACTACAACTACAAGCCTAGAGACTACAAGTTATAACTAGTGAAATAGGACTTAAAATCGATCGACGGTTGACAATTAATAATATTATATAAAAATTTAAAAAATGCAATTTTTTTTTAAAACTTACCGTAATAGTAAAAGTAGCAGGTATGAATTTAAAATAACAATCCGAGATTATTTGTTCATATGGTCTTGGCCATATCGCCCCCTTCGTGGACGGATATTTAGGCCCAGGAATAACAATATTTACACTTGCCGCGAAAAAC
Source organism: Lithophane semibrunnea (assembly GCA_947363905.1). NCBI lineage: Eukaryota > Metazoa > Arthropoda > Insecta > Lepidoptera > Noctuidae > Lithophane > Lithophane semibrunnea. Next base: position 15,755,624 of record OX376200.1, read on the forward strand.
ACGCAAAAGGCATTTAAAAATAAAATATGCCGCAGCATTCTTCCGGCAATAGAGAAACGATAGTGCCTCGTCAATGGTGCCGCGCAAACTGTTTTCTCATTTGCGTTTTTATCATTATAATGTAGTAAGGTCAATATCGATAACACAATTTTTATTAAAATATATATTCGTTTTCAATGATTCAAGTTTTAGAAACGATGCGATGACGTTTAGGTTACGCACCTCTACCAATATTAGTCCACTAGAGTTTTGTAATTTTATTTTATTTTACTTACATAATATATAATAGGTAGGTGAGGAGTTCGTGGCTAAGTATATAAGAGTCGGACGGGTCGATGCTATGCTTGCCGGGGTTGTTCCGTAGATGGGTGACCATCTTTACATACCGAGACTCCTCCGTGCCTCGGAAAGCACTTTAATCCGTTGGTCCCGGCTGTCATTCGTGGATCTTTGACAGTCGTTACGGGTCGTCAGAAGCCCGAAAGTCTGACAACCAGTCTTACCAAGGGGTATCGTATTACCCAGTTACTGCTTTGTGGAGGTCAGATAGGCAGTCGCTCCATGTAAAATACTGGTATTCAGCTGAATCCGGTTAGACTGGAAGCCGACCCCAACATAGTTGGGAAAAGGCTAGGCTGATTGATTTTATACACATAATATCAGATGAATGATCGAAGGTCCGAAAATGCTGAAGGCATGCTCCTGGCATATTTCAGATCGAAGCCGCTTGGTGATGTTAAGTTATTCAGTATGGATGAGCTATGAACAGTCGTAAAGATTGCCGAGGCTACCAAGTTTTGAACTACATTATTGTCAATGATCTTGTTCCCTATCCTCCTGAAATTATGAACTGTGTAAAGTCATTATGTTCCGTCGTGGACAACGGCATGTCTGTCCGTCACTAAAAGAATGATGTTTCTAAGGGACTACTTTTGAGTGTGCTTTTTCTCATTTCCATATACCCTTAACCTATCCATGTGAACATTGCTGCCAATCTTCTATTTGTAAAGAATACATATTTTGAATTAAGGACATTAAAAAACTTTTAGTAGGTACCATTTACCAGGTACCATACCATCACCAGTTTCATTCATACGATGCATTTGGAGGCTGAACTTGAATGCCGTGAGGACTCATGCGACACACATGTTCTTCGAAACGGTAGCTTACTTCATGTTTTTGGTCGCTAACGGGATGATACCATCTCTGAATTTGCTGATACCTTCTCAAATGGGTATAATTATAGTTTACAATACTTCGCAGCAACTGCACTAGCACGAGGCAGCACTAGCTGATAAAACTAAATATGTTTTGAAATTTTTATGTTTATCGCATTCTTAGTCTAATTCCGAACTAATGTTTGTCGTCACGCCTCGTGTCTCGTGCCTCGTGTTCGGGTATCGTGTTACCAAGTAACTGTTGTGGAGGTCAGATAGGCAGTTATAGCATAATTATCCTATTATGTTCCCACTGCTGGGACTGGGACTTCCTCTCTGCGAGTGGCAGTGGGCCGTAACGCACCACACGAGCCCAGTGCGGGTTGGTAAATGTCACATGTGTTCGTATTTTTGGTTCTAAGACATACCGGTTTCCTCACGATGTTTTCCTTCACCATTTTGAGAGCAGTGGCGATGAAATTATTTACACAAACTAAAGCGCCAGGCTGGGCTCGAACCCACGACCAACAACACGTAAGTCGGGGCCGTCACCACTGGGCCACAGCTGCTCTCCGAAAAAAGTAAAAAAACAATTAATACGGTGCCCGCCCATTAAGAATCTATCTCGCTCGTGTCATTGATTCACGTTTATAAAACAAGGACGGTAAGCGGAGCGGGTAGACGTTCCACTGTACCTATTATGACTCGGTTGTCTAATATTATTCGTTGGTCGTCACTCGCCCGTCTCCAGGCTGCTACTGAGAAATTGTTAAGTAATGGAAAAACCCTCTATCACTTTGCACGATTTGAGAATCGAACCTAGAATCTCATGCTTAGCAGTAGTGCTTGCGACCACTAGAGCTGGCTAACCTTTGCCGGCTACTTAGAAGAGTGAAACAATCACATAATAATGTCACGCTCGAAATTTCCTATAAGCGAAACAAAAACTTCTGCAATAAAATAACTAAAAAAAGTTAATAACAATACCGCACCCTCTAGCTAAACACGAAGTAAAAAACAAATGTTTTTAAATTATGTCATGTTGGGTATCAAATAATTAGCACATTTCAAAAATATAATTATAACCCCAAAACAATTTAAATAAAAATAATTAAAACTAAAACCCAACTACGACAAAAACTCCAACTAAAAAAAAAATCAAGTAATAAAAACTAAAACCCAACTACGACTTAAAAGGTATAAACAAGACACCACAGACAGACAAATTAAAAATCCGGAGTCACACATGTTAGAACATAAATCGAACAGATAACGTGTGACTCCGGATTTTTAATTTGTCTGTCTGTGGTGTCTTGTTTATACCTTTTAAGTCGTAGTTGGGTTTTAGTTTTTATTACTTGATTTTTTTTAAGTTCCTCACTTTATGTCCTCTAGAGGGCGCCATTTTTAATTTAATGTGACTTCATATAGCCTATAACCAGCGGACAATCACGACGCTTCTAACGATACCTCATTTGTCAAATTGTGATAAGTGTTTTGGAAGATAGGAGGGAACAGATGAACATACATACATACATACATACATACATACCGGTCAAAATCATAACACTCCTTTTTTCTTCGCCGTAGTCGGGTAAAAAGGTATAAACAAGACATCACAGACAAGTAAAAAATCCGGAGTTACACGTGTCTGTTCGATTTATGCAAGAATTCTAGTTTTATATGATACAAAATCCCGGTCCATTTGGAGGCTGAGCGTGTATGTCGCGACGATTCATGCGACACACATGTTCTTCGAGTCGGCAGCTGGCTACCTGTATTCGGTCGCTACAAGACTGATACCTCTGCGTATGCTGGTCCAAAATCATCATATCAGAGTGGCCGCTCCAAAGTGCTTCAGCTACTGCGCTAACACTAGGCCAAACCCTGATAGTATTACAATATTTTAGAAATTTGCATTATTATTGCACATAAGTATTATCTAACCTGAGTTTATGGTGGTACCGCCATCTTTGCAAGAACAGCCTACCTGTTTATCATATTATTGTCGTCAACGACCTCGCCCCACATGCAAGCTTCGCCTCCCAAAATGTCGCTCTCCTTTGATTCAGGGACAAATCCTGTGACTATTTCCCGTGGATCAACTTTGTAGTATTTACACCAGTCTCCACCTTCAGCGGTATGACCTAGGTACCACGAAGAAGAGTAAATGACTTTGTGACCGGCAACCAGGATCTGTAAAGCGATTTTCGAAACTATAGGTAAAGTCACAACTATATTATGTACTTACTAATATTTGGAATATTTGACAATTAATTTAACTCACATCCTGCATTTCTCTGGCTTTAATATTTTTCCACACTTGCACGATAGTGCCGCTTGGTAGAGATACACCCTTATCAAAGACTTCCTGCAATTAAATAAATTTTAAAAAATACCCCACTTGTCTTGTTCTTTTATGTTTTGTGTTCTTTCTTTGCGTCATGTTTACCGCAAATAAACGTATTTTCGTTCTTTCTTTTTTTCTTTATAAGTAATTATATTACTTATTAGGCAATACTTTAGATTCCATCATTCTGCCTAGCCTTTTCCCAACTATGTTTGGGTCGGCTTCCAGTTTAAACAGATGCAGCTGAATACCAGTATTTTACATGGAGCGACTGCTTATCTGACCTCCACAACCCAGTTTACTGGGTTATACAATACTCTTTGGGAAGACTAGATTATAATGTGGATTTGTGGATAAAGAAATATCACCATCTGTAAAAATTTACATATAAAAAAATACATACAAATATCATGGTTTTTTATTTGTAAGGAAGCGAAAATTAAAATATCCATTACAATTTATTTTTCATTAAATCGTAAAGTACACGAGTGTTTTTCGAGTCTATCTAATTCGGTGATTGTCCAAAAATCCCAACAATATCAACAACTCCGGCATTAAAATATGTTAAAATGATAAAAATAAGGTATGTCTATGTAGTCTGCGAATTAGGTAAGCAACACTTACTTGCCACACGATAGGTTTCGACCTGTCACCTAGCAGTGGTATAACTTTGCTCATAAACAGTGAATGTAGCTCGCTAGTATGGGTCATATTATGCTCCGCCATAAATTTTTTAATCATCTCATTTGAGCTCCTGATTAATTACATAGGTTACTTATAAGTTGCTACGGACGATAGAACGAACTCCTATTGTAAGCTACTGTCCTACTGTACTACGCAAAGTAACACTCACCAGCAGTCCAGTTCCACCTCATCACCGCCAACATGGAAATACTTATCGGGGAATCGTCCCTGCACCTCACGGAACAAGTCATTAATAACTTTGTAAGTCATATTATTTGTTGGGTCCATCGGCCCCAAGCCTATACTTTGGCTGAACCTGTCACCTCAACCTGCATGTTGTCAGGATACTCAACTTGTGTGCCCTAGAAGATGTTTTAGTTAGTGTTTTGCGTGATTATTACACTTCAATAATCTCATAATTATTGACTTAAACCTGTGTACCGGAAAATCGGACAGAGAGGCAAGGGTTTATTTGTGTAGGGTAACAATACACTACAATTTATAAATTGATTCTGCAGGGTAATAAAGGTAGTATGGGTAATAATGCCCACTTAAATCACTATAGAGGTTTGCCTCAATTGTGATTTATTGAGCCCATAATATAAATAAAACACATTTGACTTATTACATGAAAAATACCGGAATATTATATTAAAAGTACCTGGCACATCAAATTCAGGAAGGACGCGTATGCCTCTATCTCTCGCGTAGTTTACAATCTGGTTGATGTCTGTTGCAGTGTATATCATTGCAGGATCGTATGCAGCTTGACTGTAAATAAAATGCTCGAAATAAAACTGAGAAGGTATTAAAACTATAACTAAACTTTTCAGTATGTTACTATTGTGTTATTCATCCATATCCACTTTGTTCCTACGAAATCATGAAAGGGTAACTGTGAGCTGTTATTGTATCAAAAGGGTAACTTTATTAATATTAGAAGTACTTGAGTAATATAGTGAGGTACGATAATTGTGAAAATTAGTACCTCAACTGCGGATAGACCTCGCTCTGATAAGGGAAACTCTGGTCGTCGACGATGTGCCAGTGTAAAACATCTTCATCAAAAAACATCTTTATCATCTTGTTCATTTCCAAGGCGTCCAACGTTTTGAGTATAGTTGATACTGAGAGGTAATGTCTGGAGGTGTCAATAAGAAGTCCTCGGTGGGTGTATTTTGGGTTATCAACGATTTGTGTTGTGTTGATGAGCTCGCTCTGTAAGTGAGGTTTATATAATTACCCTCTTATTCATAAACGTTTCTTACGTCGAAAATGTAAGGTTAAACAGTTTCTAATTCATAACTTAACTTTAAGCAGCGTTTATGAATAAGGCGGTGAGTGTTTGATTTTGAGTAGTAATGGAGAAAATCCGTCCGTGATAATAAGTCAAAAGACTAATGCCTTATTGACCACTTATAAGATAGATCCGGCTGCCAGTATTACTTTGTATCCATCAGCGATGTAGAAAAATTGTGTGAAACTCTCGAGTCCTCTCAGAACACCCCATACGGAGTCACTGTTGAGTGTCGACACCGCCGCCACATCAAGGCTGTCTGAAATCAAAACTTATTATTTATGTACTAAATAATTATAGAGATGATTCTGACTTCAGTTTGATACCTATTCATATTTTGTTTGATCTAAGTATTGTTAGAAAAGGAATCAAATTAGGTATATAATTTAATTCAGTCTGATAATGTTTTGGATTGTAAGTCCCGCTTTTTTTTACTACAATATGCTTTATTTTGTATATAGAGTTTATTTCTTGGAGTCACGGTGCCATTTCTTATCAATGACCATCAACAATTTATTTACTCGTGTGTAAACAGATTTTTAGATACATATTATAGAAACATACATATTGACGTAAAATCATCATCCATGATGCTTTTACGTCAATCAACATCATACATAAATAAACTCACGCCTTTCGATGGGAGAAACTATAGAACGCCAACAAACAACAAATTAACATATTTATTTATTTAACTATTTATGTACACATAATAAACAGACAAGAAGAAAAGAACAGAAAAAAGCGTACAAAGGTGATGCTTATTTCTAAAGAAATCCCTTCCAGCACACCCATTTATAAATTTGATTGCAGATCGTCAAACAAGAATTAGCTCAGGTCGTCGTAAAAGATTAGCCAGTCACAAACTTTAATACCTACTGCCCGACTACTTTAACTGCAACAAAATTTATAAATATTATAAATAAAATAGTATATTATTAGAGCTACAAAGGATGTTAAGAGCCGACCAAGACAATATGAAATAAGCTGGAGATGGAGTGTGCAGTGAGCAGTGACTCACATTTCTCATCCATATCCAAGTGCGGGTAACTTTCACATGGTGCTGAAAGGTTAATTTGCAGTTCTTGCAACGTTCCCTTGTAGTTGGCATCAGTATCGGCATCACTGACATGATTCGTCAGCTTCTTTGAATGTCTCTCCGCTATATGATAGGTACTCTTCAATACATTAGTGTAACGTTCTATCGCAGCTTTTAATATATCACACGTTTGTCCTTTCTCCTGTTAAAAATATAATTATTATAAGTACAAGTTTAAGTAAGTATCAGTACCTAAGTATTTATTCAAATAAAGACAAACTTTATCGTAACTTTTTGCCACCGGACCGAACCATCTGAAGATCATAAAAAACGCTCTTGTTCCGTGCATCATCTGACCAAAACACTTGTATCCTGTTACAAGTAGATATGACGGGGCTCGTAATGGTAATGATATAGGAAGAACTGACCCAACTGAACCTAAACTAGCAGTGATAGGGTGAAGTGAAGGTAAAGGTAATTCCTTGTGGGACACATACCAATATACTTATTTCGATATTGGTAGGTAAAACAGAGGCCTTAGTGCGAGTTTTTTTTTAATTATCTTCACTTTACGCATCGACCGCGTTCGGCGCTCCGATTGGCCCTTCACTGGCCTTCACTGGTGAAGGGCCAATCGGAGCGCCGAACGCGGTTGATGCGTAAAGTGAAGATAGTTAAAAGAAACTCGCACTAAGGCCTCAGAAACAAAACTTTTCTTCTCTGATGCTAAATAAAGCTGTGATGTACTGACTCAAATCCCAAAAACGTTTACTACAAATACAAGCCTAGAAACTACTAGTTAATAAGTTAGGAACTAGTAAAAATATATCGACAATTAATAATGTTAAATTAAAAAATGCATTTTAATTTTAAACATACCGTAATTTTAAATTTAGCCGGTATGAATTTAAAATAACTATCCGAGTTTATTTGTTCATGTGGTCTTGGCCATAGCGCCCCCTTCGTTGGCGGATATTTAGGCCCAGGAATAATAATATTTACACTTGCCGCGAAAAACACGTAAAATTTATAGGGTGACTGGTAATAAGCGAACGATGTCTTCACTCATAATGTTATTATGAACAACTTTTAATATGGGACAAAACCTGAAATCGAGAAAAAATTATCAGCAGCTGTTCCCTACATTTTTATTCGTATTTTATTTTTTATGATCCTATATGGATCGAAATAAATGATATTTGAATTTGAATTTTAAAATGTAGGGAACAGCTGATTGTTTTTCGCGATTTCGGCTTTGGTCCCTTTGTGTTTAAGTATCGAACATGCTTCGGTGAACTCATAATAAGTCCGAAAAAGCTGAAGACACGCTCCTGGCATATTTTAGATCTCAGTCGCTTGGTGATATTGAGTTACTCCAGTATGGATGAGTTATAATTATGAACGGTCGTAAAGATTGCCGAGACAATAAAGTTTTGCACTACATTATTGAGATATTAGAGCAGTGCTTTTCAACCTGTGGGACGCGACCCCCCGAGGGGTCGCGTTGAGTTAGTGGTGTGAGAAAAGAAAGTGAGTGAGGCGCGGACAAAAGAAAAAAGGCAAGAGTTTCTAGGTCCTACACTTCACACTAAAATACAAATTCAGTCAGTCAGAAGGATGACCCTAGGGCGTAGGGCGAAGGGGGTCGTTTTTAACTTCTAAAGGGGTATTCAAAAAGATTGAAAAACACTGTTGTAGAGGATCCTCCCCCCTATCCTCCTGAAATTATAATCTGTGTAAAGTCATATGTTCCGTTGTGAAATAGTGGTAGTGGATGCCATGTCTGTTGCTCACTAAAAGGGAGGAAGGGAGTACGTTTGGTTGTTGTTCTGTCGTGTGTGTGTGCCTCTCCAATTGCACGCCATTCAGCTCGATTCTCGGCAACTCTCGTCCAGTTGCTACCAGCCACCCTGCGAAGATCGTCGCTCCACCTAGCCTGCGGGCGTCCTACCTTACGTTTGCCGATTCGCGGTCTCCACTCAAGAACACGTCTCGTCACTCGTCAACGTCTACCCAACGGTCATCGGTTCTACGGCTAATATGGCCGGCCCATTGCCACCTTAGCTTGCTTATTGTGTGAGCTTTGTCGACAACGTTGGTTCTCTGCCAGATTACCTCATTCCGGATTCTATCTTTCAGAGATACTCCAAGCATAGCACGTTCCATACAACCTTGAATTTATGGACCAACCGTACCGTGAGTGTCCACGTTTTGGCTCCGTAGGTCATGACAGGCAGGACACACTGATTGAAGACTTTAGTCTTTAGGCTCTGCGGAATACGCGACGAGAAGACTCGACGGAGCTTCCCAAAAGCTGCCCAGCCCAGCTGAATTCTTCTGTTAACCTCCTTCTCAAATTTGTTCTTACCAAACTGCAGAGTTTGCCCGAGGTAAACGTATTCACGAACAACTGTTCTTAGCTTATTATAATGAATACCTATATTGCGGCCTAAGGGGGGGGCGGGTGCGGTCCGCCCCGGGTCCTCTATCTTGGGGGCCCCCAAATCGGCGGGGGCTCTATTTAGTCTTGACTCTTGCCGCCCCGGGAAAGAACATAAACATCACAGACAGACAAATTAAAAATTCGGAGTCACACGTCTCTTTATATCGAACAGATTACGTGTGTGTGACTCCGGATTTTTAATTTGTCTGTCTGTGGTGACTTGTTTATACTCGTACCTTTTATGTTGTTTGACTTTTTTTTTCGTAGTTGGTTTTTAGTTTTTTATTTATATTTTTATTGTTCTTGCCCTTTATCATTACCACGGCATGAGCTCATGTAAAATTATATAATCAAAAATCGTGTAAGTATCCAAAAATGCCGATTAAACCCAAGCGAAGATGTTCCTTGTAATCATCATCATCACCATTCCCATCCTAATTTATTTGGAGCTGGCGCAGCATGTTTTTAACCGACTTTCAAAAGAAGGAGGTGTATGTCTTTAGGGTTCCGTACCCAAAGGGTAAAACAGGACCCTAATACTAAGACTCCGCTGCCCGTCCGTCTGTCTGTCTGTCTGTCCGTCTGTCACCTGGCTGTAGGTATCTCATGAACTGTGATAGTTAGACAGTTGTTTTCACAGATGATGTATTTCTGTCTATAACAACAAACACTAAAAAAACAGAATAAAATAAATATTTAAGGAGTTTTTTATAGATAATGGTACGAAACCCTACGTGCGCGAGTCCGACTCGCACTTGGCCGGTTTTTTTTTTTGCATATTTGTCACTTGATTACTCCGCCAATTATGAATTGATTTTGATGATTCTTTTTTTGATCGGTAGGTTATACTTCAGAGATGATCCCATAATTTTTTTATTTACTTTGTTTGCGAAGTTATTTAGTTATCTTCAATAATACGCATTTTTCCCACTTAGCCTTTAAGGGTGATGTTTTAAGTTCTCGTCCACAGACTACTTAGAGATAACTACGTTTTTGTCACTGTTATTCACATAGCAGGTAGTGGTGTTACTCGAACTTGTTTGAGGAACCACAACAAAAAAGTGAAAAAAAAACTAAAAAAAAAAAACATTATGTACCTACAAATTGACAAATAATGCACTTTATTTCGGAAATCGGTGACAAAAAACGAAAATTAAAAACCAAAGACACCGACTTCGGAAATAAAGGCTTGTGCAAACTGATGCGATATCGCGGGCGCGACAGGCTCCGCTTCCCCTTCTCGCGCCCGCGATGTCGCGCCTGTTTGCGAGCGCCTTAAAGTTAATTCCATTTCTGAAATAAGATGACTACTAGAGAAGTATTTTATAGGGGTGGCTGAGTAGGTAGTCACCTATTATCTTTCACACCATCCATCGGTTCTTTAGTTTTCCCCTACTCATTTAGCCATCTACATTCATACTCAAAACTTCTTTCACATTTCCTTATTTCTCCGCAACACACGACAACCGATTTCCTAGTAATCATTGGCAAGAAATGGCATATTCATGACCCCAAGAGATAAACTCTACAAAAGTGGGACAGTTTGCGGAAAATAGCGGTATAATACTTAGGTATTAGGTAATACGTGATAACTTGATATTGATAAGGTAAACATTTGGCAGCACTTCTATAAAAGTTTCCACTTTAATAAATGTTGCAGACAGCTTCACATCTTACAGGGTTATTGGTAAAACACCAACAACCTATTGTACTCATCATTATGAACAACTTTTACTATGGTAACAAATATGAAACCGTGATAAATTTGGGCCCCCCCAGAATCGGGGGCCCTGGTCGGACCGCACCCAATACTTTGATTGACTTCCTAGCTGTTAAGCCGTCAGGTAAAAAAACAGAATGGGAAATCCTCAGCTCTGGCCGGCGGGGATTCCCCACGATAGCAACGCAGCGCTAGAAAATGTTGCTAAACTAAATAAAAACATGTCAATATATCGTTTTATGAAGAGTAAACTTTTTTCGTCGCGATCACGGTTTTTATGTAATGCATAAACCGTCGTGGTACGAGGCCCCTCGGACCGCTAGACCGTAGGCGGTCGCCCACATCGCCCACGCCTTCCACCGTATAGTAATCTATGCCTTCCGCCGCCTCTGATTGTTTGTATGTGTATACATAGATGTCTTGCAAGGGGGACATGACACGTTCAATCTGACATTAGTTCATACCGGGTCAATCTGCTGTGAAATCTGATTTATATGGATCAAAAATGTACGGATATTTTGCGTCAATTTAGCATTACACGATCAATCTGGATCACAATTATGGGTTGACCTAATGCCGGATTGAGGTCCCCTAATGCATTATATAAAAACCGGTAATTTACTGAACTGCTTACGTTGGAACTTCACTAGTGGCATAGACAAATATGAAAGGAAAAGTCTGTTTAGTTTATGGCACGCGAATTGGGTCGATTATGTCATGGCGGGTTAGATGTTTTCGGCAGTTGATTTTTATTGAATTTGTTTTGAATTACGCCGTCAATGATCTCGTTTGAAACGCTGTCGTTTAAAAATAAGCTTATTTGTATAGTAGTGATCTTTTTATAAACAATTCAAATGCTGAAACGGTTGCAAATGGGCCTTCGCGCGTTCATGCTGCTCGCATCTAAAGTATGGAGTTGTTTTTGTTATATGTTTAAGAAGCAATATCGAGCGGTAAATATAAATGAAAACTCGTGCCTTGTTGTATATTATTATAATTTTACGCAGGTGAATAAAACTCTCACGTGGCATTTGATTTTCAGTTGGCTCAATATCAATCCGTCAAATATGAGATGTATCCACTTTCGCCAGTATCTAGACACAGGCTGAGTGAGTATTTACTATCTTTTTTTTATCGCTACTAATATAAAGATATATCGTATGATTTGTGACCGTCGTACTTATCATAAATATGTAAATATTATCATTATTTTGTCCTCCGCATTTATTATCTGAGATATTAATTTTCAATTATTCTAATGTAAACAGTCTTCCTTAGAATTTTAAGTGAAAATATTAAATCAATGACTAAAAGACCCACTGACCGATCAGTCTCAAGATAATGCACAGTTGAGTTGAGGTATTCATCAAGATTAGTATTAGAAAATATGCATCATCCATATTTCAATATTCATTATTAAGCTGTATCAGGTCTTATTCTCAGTTTACTGAGACAAAACCAAGTACTACAAGTGTGGAAAATATAGCACAAAAAATGATACATTGATACCAGTTTCATTGCATTTTTCAGTTGTTCCATTGCATTGATCACTGAAAATGCTATACAAAATACTTTATATTTATATTCTGGAGTTATCAGCTTATTATAATTATTGTTACTAGTCTACTGTAACACAGGTCTTACTCAGACTACTTTACCTGAAAGATTATTCCTGTAATACTGTCACCAACCATTTTTTATTAATAGGTTATTAACATGATTGTAGGTTATAAATGTACAATAGGATGCTGCATACGTAGCATGACCACCATAGAAACGGGTTTTGTTGACGGAAGAATAGACAAATTGACAGAAAAACAATCATGATCTGTCATTTTGTCTATTCTTCTCTTCTTCAACAAAACCCGTTTCTACAGTAGTCATGTTACGCGTGCTGGTACCCAGTCTTTCTGAAGCTGTCATTAATGACTTGAAAATAAAGAGAGTCTCTTAGAGTTAACGGAACTTTAAAGATAACTACTTATATCATGTCTCCTTAGTAATTAACTCATATAAAGGTTACTTACAGACTATAGTATTTAATTTCAGTAAACCAGTCAGTGCTCCGACCCTCAGATATATCTACCATATTAAAAGTAACCAACTCCTGAACAACTGTCAATGTACAGTACAGCATATTGTTCTTTGTCTTGTGGGGACTGGAGACATAGCAAAGGAATTTTATTTTATTACAAGACTATTATTATTCTTTTTAATTTTCCTAGATTATCTAAAATTATTTTCTTATTAGATTTATAATTATCAGTAGAACAATTATTTGCATTCTTATTCATGGTACTGATAATGATCTAATTCTAACATAATGAAATCTGTACCATGTTCCACATAGCAACAGAATTCATCTATTTTAAGCAGATAAAGACAAAAGACAATTATGTTGAATCATGCTGAACAAGCCATTCAGTGTCAGTTTTATGGCACGTGATTATATTTTATAACCAACTAAAAAAAAGGAGGAGGTTCTCAAGTCAAATTTTTTATATTATATGTGTATCGTGATACACATATAATATAAAAAATTTATGGTGTACATAATAGAAAGTATTCTATTCTAATAGAGGAGCTTGTGGCTAAGTAATAACAGCCGCAAGGGTCGATCCACCAAGGTTAAGCTACGCCTGCCGGGGCTGGTCCGTCGATGGGTGACAATCTTTACATATCGAGACTCCTCCGTGTCTCGGAAAGCACGTTAAGCCATTCGTCCCGGCTGTCATTTGTGGATCTTTGACAGTCGTTATGGATCGTCAGAAGCCTGAAAGTCTGACAACCAATCTTGCCAATGGGTATTGTATTACCCAGTTACTGGGTTGTGGAGGTCAGAAAGGCAGTTGTTCCATGTAAAATACTGGTATTCAGCTGAACTCTGAAACTCCCAAAATATAGATTCACAGCTTCAACCTTAACTTAACGCATGAGGCAGGTTATGTTATCAAATCGGTCTTGGCTTATCAGTTAAAAATATTTGTCATTGTTACTTGCAGGATTTCAATCATCAACATTATATAAGTATATCACAATAACATCCACTTCATTACAATTTTGTAGGTTATTCTAAAACAATGTAGAAAACGGCTGATGAGTAAATAATGTATTGAAGAAAAACCCTATGTCAGACCTGTTTGTGGTTGATAACATAAATACCTAGAATCTTTTCCTAGGTTTCCATGATAACTTCTGTATAATTATTGAGTCTATTGCACTTGATTACCCTAAGTTGAGTTCCTAACCTTCTGTCAGATGTTATTGTACCAGATTAGGCACGCTGATTGCATATCAAAATACTTCTTATCAGTTTTTGCACTGCATTTATATTGTGTGTAAACAACTAAAGAAAGAAAAATATTTTATTTAGAAAAATATTACAAGGATAATAATAAAAAAAAAACATTAAAACTAACAAAATAGTGAAAACAAAAAATTAGAGAAACGAAGGACCTGTGCGAGGCCAATAAGGCTCCTATCTCAGCATAATGCTAGCTTCGATATTTGAGAAAACAAAACAAATACGGTAGCGTTGTTATTCAGACCTTTAATATAAACGAAAGTTATGTTTTGAAACCTAACAACAATACATACCTACCTATTGCACATTGTTATCGTATTGATCAATCAAGTCAGCTTATCAGTTCAAAGTTACTGACTACCTCTGCTTGTTTACTGATAATGATAATAAAAGATTCTATGTTATCAAGCATTATAATGAACTAAAGAAACTTGTCGTATTTTGAGACGAGGAAACTGTTGGCAATGATAAGATTATCACATCCGGTTTGGGGCTTTGTTATTATGTAATATTTTCACATGTGAATGTTATTTTGTATCATTCTAAGATTGATATACCATCTATTCTATAATTTTACAGCAAAAAATATTTCACAACAACTTCATAATGAAGCAGAGAAGTGAAATAGCATCCCTATTTATATTTCTAATACATGAAAATATTCATGTATTAGAAATATTTACACGTTATTTTCCCTATTAAATTACCCAACTACACCGGCCGTGGTTAGGGGGCTGAAAATAGCTCCTGTCATTATTAGGCGATTACCGTCATGCTATACCGACGTATAACCGCTCGTCGAAAGTTAGGTTGGCCGCACACTGACTACTATCGCCTAAGCTATAGTTGCTCACGTTATAATTTACTGATTGTTCAAGCAAACAAGCACCGTAGGCTTAATTTTTTTAATTGAGAACTTCTTGCGCGTTGATTACTTTTTGGGTGAACAAAAATCATGGAACTCGCGTCATCGTCACCGAACGCTTTAAGAAATGAATGAATGTTACTTAGTTTTCACTTGTAGCGGCAGTCCCCAAAGACTGCCCCGATTTTTTTATTGCATGTTGCCGTTCTTCGTGTAAACAGTTGCAACTATTCTGTTGCCCGGGCGATCGTATCTATCTCATCATCATCTGCCTAGCCTTTTCCCAAAGATCCAAAAGTCAGAGATCTACGAATGACAGCCGGGACCAACGGCTTAACGTGCTTTCCGAGGCACGGCGGAGTCTCGGTGTGTAAAGATGGTCTCCCATCCACGGACCAACCCCGGCAAGCGTAGCTTAACCTGATAGATCGACCCGTGCGGCTGTTATTACTTAGCCACGAGCTCCTCTCGATCGTATCTATCTATCATTATCATATCACTGTTATTTCGATTGTGTGAGTGATGTGATTTCCCTGCGGAAAATCACCTGTTTAAGCAACAATATCGCGAACCTATAATCTCAAGCTGGTGGTCCCTTTAGTGCCAAAGCTAAATCGGATGAAGCGTAGCTCAATGTGCGGCTAACCTTCTTTACTGCATTACACATTGTTTATTTACATACCTACTTACTTCGATCGCGTCGTTTTGTCCGATAAATTATTTAACACTTAATTTTTGTATAGCCATATATTCTTTCACAGCATAATGCTGAGATAGGTTATAGGGCCTTCCTGGCCTCTATACAAGACTTAGTTTTTTTTAAATTAAAAATGTTGTTTTTGTTCCTTTTTATTTTACTATGTTTGTGTTTACCTGTGCGATTCCCAATGAGTACTTTTTTTCTTATTTTTCACATTACAATAACGCAACTTTTTAATTTTCAGGTCTAGTAAAAAGAAAAATGCTGGTCTTAGATCTAGACGAGACGCTGATACACTCGCACCACGACGCGATGCTGCGGCCGACCGTGAAGCCGGGCACGCCGCCAGACTTTGTGCTCAAAGTTACTATAGACAAACATCCCGTGCGATTCTTCGTACATAAAAGGCCGCATGTTGATTACTTTTTGGATATAGTAAGTTAATTTGATTATTTTATATAATAATAAATGTGTTACTCACTTATTGGCACGACTTTTAAGGGAATATTAGCCAGTCAGTGGGAAAATAACAGGTTGGTATTATTATTTCATTTACTAATATTTATTTAACATTTTTATTAGATTTTTTTTTTTATATGAGAAACTAGCAGCGCCCCGCGGTTTCACCCGCATAAGCCTCGATCCCGTGGGAATATCGGGATAAAACGTATCCTATGTGTTAATCCAGTTTATAAACTATCTGTTTGCCAAATTTCATCCAAATCCATTCAGTAGTTTTTTCGTGAAAGAGTAACAAACATCCATCCATCTATCCATACTTACAAACTTTCGCGTTTATAATATTAGTAGGATAGTAGCCCGCCGGTATCGGGAACAGGGTCCAAGCTACCGGTGGTCAGGGTTCCTGAGAGAGAAACCTCCTAAAGAAAGTCCAGAAGTATCGTAGCTGGATCAAGCCCCTGATCCAGCTGCCTAACGAGAGCCTCCTCAGGTGTTGGTCGAGGCTCTTGTCTATTATGCCGTATTATTATGAGCCAGTCAGCAGGTTAGTATTGCAGCTGACTGCCCACCCATCGTGCCGACGTTCCCTTCGTACTGTCATTGATTGTGGATTCTCTTTTATTGATAGGTTACCCCCTTACGCGTAAAAATACCCTACAAAAGGGGGTAATTAAATAACGTTATTCCATATAGCGAACTTTAAAGTTACTTTTCCAAGGCCTCTTCATAACTAAGAGCATAAATAACATTACGAAGTGGCAATCTATTTCAATCTAATTGCATGCATAAATACATAAACTCGTCTTTTTTCCTTGAGGGTATGCAGCAACTACAGACCAGACCGCCAAATTAAGTGCATACACAAAATAATAAATAAATATATATTTTATTTATGCAATCTTTGTATACATATCTCCTTGTTAGGGTTCCGTAGCCGAACAGTGCCAAACGGAACCCTACTACGCCTCCGATGTCCGTCCGTCTGTCTGTCAGCGGGCTGTATCTCATAATAGGTAGACAGTTGAAATTATCACTGATTGTGTATCTCCGCCGCTATAACAACAAATAAGAAAAATTGTTTCTTTTTCGGACTTTTTTTGCTCGATCTCAATACGGTACGAAACCCTTGGTATGCGAGTCCGACTTGCACTTGACCGTTAAATTTTTAGGGTTCCGTACCCAAAGGGTAAAACGGGACCCT
Source organism: Lithophane semibrunnea (assembly GCA_947363905.1). NCBI lineage: Eukaryota > Metazoa > Arthropoda > Insecta > Lepidoptera > Noctuidae > Lithophane > Lithophane semibrunnea. The sequence continues at coordinate 15,772,846 of OX376200.1, forward strand.
ATTACTAAGGCTCCGCTGTGTCTGTCTGTCCGTCTGTCACCAGGCTGTATCTCATGAACCGTGATAGCTAGACGGTTGAAATTTTCACAGATGATGTATATCTGTTGCCGCTATAACAACAAATACTAAAAAACAGAATAAAATAAATATTTAAGGGGGGGGCTCCCATACAACAAACGTGATGTTTTTGCTCGTTTTTGCTCGATATTGAAAACGACAACAGGGTAGACGCTTGAAATATTCACAGAATATTTAGTTACATATTCACTTTAAAAATAAATAAATAAATTAAAATAAAACAAATATTTAAGGGGGGCTCCCATACAGCAAACGTGATTTTTTTTGCCGTTTTTATAGATAATGGTACGGAACCCTTCGTGCGCGAGTCCGACTCGCACTTGGCCGGTTTTTTTAATAATTGAAGGGTACCAAGGTCGATCGATTTCTGAAAGTTAACTTTACAAGAAAGAGATCAATGCGTCATCCATGAATTTAGTATCTCAACGTAGTCAGATCGTAATTGGTCGGTAATCCAGTTTCCTTTGTGTTGGGGATAACATAACGTAAATATAAACGGTGGAAATAATAATAATATAAACAAATACATTCAGTCCTGACCACATGTGACGCACGGTAACCACATGCGTACAACATAATTTGTTCTGTGACTATGCCCGTGTTTTAGTCATTAGTTATTTATTATCTATAATCAAATTGATGTCCTTGTAAATTGCGTAATACACGATTGGAATCGGTTCGAAACAATGTCTAATCCATTGCTTCATAAGTTCGTAAGTTAATTTGTTGAGCAGATTTTTTTTCCAGCCTAAGAAGCAATGGATTAGACATTTGTTTCAATCCGATTCCAATTCTTATTGATCGTGCGTTACGGGATTAAGATGCTGTTTGCGAAAACTTAATTAATCTGCCCAAAAACGATTCTTTCACGAGTAAAACTTTCCTTGTCTGTTTAAAATCGTATCAGCTTTCGTGCTGTTCTCACAGGTTTAAAACAGTTTACTGTGGGTGTGGGTGCCTGAGGATAAGGGTCGAGCGTCAATTTTGTTTATTCTTTTTCAATATTGAATAGCACTAGAATGTTGCATTGCAATCTCAATTACATAAAAAAAAAAAAAAAATTGGAACCTATTTTTAGCCCTCTACTGCCGCTTGAAGATTATGAAAAATCAATAATGAGCAATTTATAAAACATCACATAATAAAACATAATCTTTTTTTTTATTGTTATTGTAACTCATAATACCCTAAATATGACAAATTTTATAAAAAAAGGTCAATTTACTGATAAACGGCACACAAAGGTACGTTAATTCGGACGTCAATGTGAAGAAAATGAACAAATATTGCGGGTATCTTTGTAAGTTGAGTTTTAGATTTTAGTTCATAAAATGAGTGTTTTAGTGTTAATTGTACGCTGAAATATAACAGTATTTTTATAACATTCTGTATGTGCTTAAAGATATGCCTAATTTCCTTAAATTATGGCAACTTTGAGCTAAAGTAGAGGGCTAAAATATATGTCCAAAAAAATAAACAAAAATATATTCACTTATAATTTAGCCAAATGCAACTTTGTGCAGGTATTCAAAATCGATTCGATGTAAAATTTTTTTCTCCATACATTGACGCTCCACCCTACTGAGGATGGACGGCGCCGCCGAGGCTGGTGCAGGAAGAGATGGAGGGGCGATCTAGACGCGAGCCACAAGGGTTGGATCGAGGTGGCCCTAGAAAAGGATGTTTGGAAAGATTTGGGGGAGGCCTTTGCTCAGCAGTGGGACAGTATAGGCTAACATAAAAAAAGCTGTTTTTAAGAACGTCTGGTATGCTAATTCGCAGTTTTTTTCTGAACCTGTTGGTCAAAGTTATGGGCAAAACGAACCCCACATTTAGTTCTTCCCTCATATTATTATGACAATTTAATTCCTTAATGTCACAAAAAGCGTACAGACAGACATAAACATATTTCATACAACACATGTCATAAAGATAAACTGTGCCACCGCGCGAATATTTCCCAGCGACTTATCTTCATTGCTAACTTCCTGATTATTTTCATCTGATAATTACGCTATTAACTTGATACGCGAAACTGGACAGTGCACGTGATTCCTTGAATAAATATTCATGTTGCACGTATTATTGGAACTTGTGAATTACAATGAATATGAAGATTTTTTGATGAGTCATTGGTATAAATGATCGTAGACTTGCGTTTGCGCCGCTCCTTATAAATGAACCTGAATTTTATACATACAGTATGCAAGGGTAAACACCGTAGTCACTCAAACCATGGGTAGTTGACTTAAATATTAAAATAAATTACCCAGTAACACCAAAAAAAAACTTATTTTCATTAAAAGATTTAAAAAAGTAAATATCCGTCACTCGTCCCGATACTCATGGACACGCGTTCGAGAGAGCTGCGAAACAGCTGACGGCCGGTCATGTAACGTCCCGCGCGCCCCGCCCGCCCCTGCCAACCGCCGCCCGCCGTGTTGAGACGCAAGTTCGTTGCCCTTGCGTGTAGGGTGAAATATTCTTGTGAAAAAATGAAGATTTTCCTTTAACAAAAAAAAGTTGTATTTTTCCATTGATTTTACGTTCTATAAATGAAACCAAACCACTGGTTTCAAGGATAACGGTGTTTACACTAACACCCTGTATACATACTACTATGAAATAGTTCCGGGACACACAACTATACTCCATTTGAAATAAGATTAGATAGACATAAATAAACCTTTTTTAAAGTCCGTTCAACCGATTTTGACTTCTATATCGTAGGCATAAGGATGGCACTAAAAGCAAAAAAAAATAGTTACAATACCAACTGTTTACTGCAGCTGCCTTTTTCATGCTACCAACGCAATAGTAGTCAACATCGTTTGAATGGACTGTAAAAAAGGTTTATTCAAATGTCTAATCTTATTTCAAATGGAGTATAGGTACCAATCTAAGACCTAATAAAAAACCAAGACAGAGCGCTGCGAACAGTACAGTGATGAGTGAAGCATGCCAAAACTACACTTCACTAAGTAAACCACACATGTTTACGAAACCGGGCTCACGTCTCTGTTGACAGCGCTCTGTCTTGGTTCTTTATTTGGTCTAAGGTACCAATAAATAAATCAACTGAGCCAATCGTAATCCACTGCTGATAGGCTTCTTCCAAGTTACGCCACAAGACCCGGTACTTCGCCTTCCGCATCCAGTCCGTCCTAACTGTCTAATGGTCGCTGCACATAGCGGGCGCGGCGCGGCGTGACCGGGCGGCGACGCGACGCTGAGCAGTTGTAATGTACTAGTTACTATGGAAGACGCCACACAGAGCCGCCGCGTCAGCGCGACGCGAACCGTCGCGCCACGCCGGCGTCGCGCCGAGCGCGAATACAACTCCGACGCGGCGGGGCGCGGCGCGACGAGACGTTTTTGATTTATTTCATCCCCCCATTTCCGTTTACGTTGTTTTTCTTAGCTAGCGCAAATAAGAGCAAGAGCGTTTCCACGTCTGAATCGCTCAACATCTTTTTGATGAATGAATCGCGTCGCTAAACGGTCGGCTTGAATGGGCGCGGCGGGACGTGATCGCGCCCGCAGTGTGAACGCTCCCGCCGCGCCCCGCCACGCCATGCCCGCTGTGTGCCTGAGACCTTAAACCTCTTTTACAATCCGTTCAACGTGGCTTTTGTGGACAGGTTTATAATTATTCAATTTGTTACAGTGTTATAGCAATCACTTCAATTGGTTTAAATAGGTTTTTATTTTTATTTGAATTTTCTATTTCGTGAATGTGAGAACGTTGTAGGCTTATTGGACTGTAGATTTATTGAACTTCTTCTATTTTTGTTAAATACCTGGTACTTACTTTTTCAAAGGCCTACATTGTCCTCCCATGCCTACCAACACTGTAATTTGAAAGTATTGTAAAAGCTAATTATTTTTAAAAGAGTAACCATGGAGTTTCTTGCCGGCTCTTCTCCATAGGAAACGACCAATTGGAACCGTGCACCTAGCTTCTGAAGTTTCATAAGTGCCCATGTAGGTTTATGTGAAATAAAATATTTTGATTTTGAACCGATTTTGACTTTCTATTTTTCAATTTCAATTTCTGATTTCTACTTTTCAAATGAAGTATAGATATCGCTAGACCTCCATGGTTACTCTTTTTCTAAGAAAGGACTTTGTTCCTACTGTTTATACGAAACACTTTTTATCTCCTTTCGAGAATCGCGCAACTAGAGTTAGGATTTACGGCTTTCATGTCTTCATTCGAAAGCGGTACGCCTCGATCCTCCGCAGAATACTTGTCAGCTCCCACAGAATCCTGAACACGTTATGCGGTCGGTGGGATTGTCCAATAATGCGTCACTGGGTCGGACTTCATGGCGTACTTCATGACACACTACGTGGATAGTGTGAAGTTCGGCTGCAGACTTTACCTAGTATAAGATTATTATTCGGATACTACCATTAGTCTAAAGATTTTCTTTACTAACCATTGTATGGATTCTCTTTGGTTTGAACATAATGGTCTATTATTATTAGTGTTAAGTATACAATATTGGTTGTTGTCGTAGGTATCGCAATGGTACGAGCTGGTGGTGTTCACGGCGTCGATGGAGATCTACGGAGCCGCGGTCGCCGACAAGCTCGACAACGGCCGGGGCATACTGCGGCGGCGGTTCTATAGGTAGGTCTTACTTACCTTTATCATTTAAATAACTGCCTCATTGGTTTTGGGGTCTGCTGAACATGGTATCCTGGGTTCGATTTCCAGGTCGGGCATAGTATGATTGAGTTTTTCCATCATGAATTTCTCAATAGGACCGGAAATCTATGTTGATGCTCAGTAGCACAAATGAGCCTTAAAACATAATGGCAAAAAGTGCATGGATGATGTTATTTTTGACAGCTAAAACCTCAAGTTTCCGAAAAGGTCAATCCTTGGTCAAACACAGTGACCGTGGGGAGTATTATTTGTGGTAATTACAACGTCACACGAGCTGTAATGGCTTCCTCTCACCGACACGGTACGCTAATATCACGAGCGAGATCGTATGTACGGTACTATTGATAAATCACAGAGTACGAAAGAAATTGAGTGTTCATAAGCGTGGGAATGGAAGTCCTAGAAATCTGCAAAAACTCCGGAAACTTTACTTGACTCGTGTCAAACCATCCAATGATGTAAGACCACGCAAAGCGGCATCGTTCTATACAAACATCTAGCAGATTAGTAAGCATTATTTTCGAGACACAATTATTGTTGATCAAATTGTCTTAAATAAATATTATAACGCCATTCGTATGTTAATAATCCGTTAGATATAATATATGTTGTTAATTTGTGTGTTGACAGACAACACTGCACAGCAGAAAACGGTTCCTACACAAAGAATTTGTCGTCTATATGCGACGACCTCAATAGAGTGTTCATATTGGACAACTCTCCCGGAGCCTACCGGGACTTTCCAGGTGAGATACATAAATAAATAATAATAAATAAATAAATAATGTTTATTTCCAGTAAAAATACACTTAATGTTTTTTTTTTTTAAAACTAAATATTTCTTTTCTGGGAGGTGTAGTCGTGTAAAAATGTACAGTCGAAAAAATTGAATTCTGACCCACCATAAGCTTATTTTCTTACACACGTTCAAATACAATTAGGTCGACATTCGCGTAAATATACATTTCCTTGGTAACGAATTTGTCATCTGCCATCTTTGTTATTTTGACGGTTTCAAAGTATTTATCGTCAAAGTGGGTCATGATTCACTTAGCCTGACTGTACACTCCATATTCCGACTTTCTAAGCAACTATTAGTCTCGATCCCGTGGGAATATCGGGATAAAAATTATATTGAACTGGGGGCTGACTATGAAGTATTAATGCCATCATTATTCCACTGCGAAAAAAGGATGGTGCTAGCGGCCTTGTATAGCTCCGTCTCTCACTAACACTGGAAAAATGGTGGCATTAATACGTCGTAGTATAGGTGCTGGTCCTAACCCAAATCCGTTCAGCCGTTTTAGTGTGAAAGCATAACAAACAAACTCACTTTCGCATTTATAATATTAGTTAGGTAGGATAGTTAGGATTTCCATGACAAAAAAACGTTATTGCACAAAATCGTTCTTGAGTTTAGGAGATGTTAATACTTCATTGGTTGAATTATCTGTGGTTTGGGATAATCCCGTTTAACTTGTTGGACTTTTGTCCATTTGTGAGAAGTATGCGGAGGCGCATGGGTTACAATATAACTCTAAAAAGAGTGAAATCTTAGTATTTAAATCAGGCAAACAACAGCCTACCCATGTGCCTCCTGTATTTCTCAATGGAATAGCTCTAAAGCAGGTTCAATCGTGTAAATATCTGGGTCACATTGTGACGGCTGACCTCAGGGACGATGAGGATGTTGAGCGGGAGCGCAGGGCTCTGTCGGTGAGGGCTAATATGCTCACACGCAGGTTCGCGCGATGCACGAGAGAAGTGAAGATTACGCTATTCAAAGCTTATTGCCAGTCCTTCTACTCGAGTGGCCTGTGGGTGCGATATACGCAGCGAGCCTATAGAGCCCTGCGCACTCAGTACAATAATGCGTTCAGGATGTTGTTGGGTCTGCCGTGGCGGTGTAGCGCGTCTGGGATGTTTGCTGAAGCTCGCACTGATGGTTTCCAGGCCATCATGCGCAAAAAAGCAGCTTCCCTGCTGGCCCGTATACGGGGTAGCAACAACGGCATTCTGAACGCAATATCTGTGCGTTTTGACTGTCCCTTTCAGAATATGTGGGTCATGTCTTGTGTAGGTGTGGCGAGTCATGGCAAGTAAAATGTAAATAAATATGTTATTAGGTTAAGTTTTCTATGGGTCTATGCCACCCGAAATAAAGTTTATATTATTATTATTAAACTCCTTGCTGAATAATTTTCAATGATTTATTACACTGTTTGTAGTAATAAGTGTTACTTACGTCCCACAGATAACGCGATACCTATAAAGTCGTGGTTCTCGGAGCCGCTGGACGTGGCGCTCCTGAACCTGCTGCCGGTGCTGGACGCGCTGCGCTTCACGCACGACGTGCGCTCCGTGCTGTCGCGCAACCTGCACCTGCACCGCCTGTGGTAGTACACAACACGTGAGTATACATTTACGAATATAGAGGTAAAAGAGGTCAACAAGGGAATTACTAAAGCCGATATCAGAGACTTCACTTTTCATTCATTTTTGCATTTCATCTTTTCACAAAATGAATGAATCGCGAAAATTAAATGCATTAGTGAAACCGGTCCAACGTAGTTCGATTTCGGAACTCGCCTACCTTATGATCGAAAAATAAAATTAAAGAAGCGAATGAACATTCATTCCCCTATAATTCGGTCGGTGTTGTGTGAATGTGGAATGAGACACAAATGAACACAAATTCACTCAAGTGAGGCGTCTGATATCGGCTTAAGATATAGAACAATTAATTAGTATTTGCTTAATTATTTCGCCTTCTAAGCAGGAGGCATTGCTGATTTCCAGTTTGACCGAAACCGCTTTGCCGGTTAGGTATTTGCGTGGCTCAGGGGGTGGGGGCAGTTCAGACCGCTCATTCGTCAACACTCACGGCGTCTCGCGCCCCGCCTCGCATTCCTAAGGCGCGGTACACCGGTCTCGGTCAAATAATAGCAGATTACACTTACACAAATAATAATCTAGATTTTTTTATGCAGTGTATATGAAAGGCTTTAGCTTTGATCTGACAATGATTTGAAGCTAGCACTATCATTGTAAGCAAATAAATTATTCATGAGAAAAAGCTTTCCATTGTCATGAGTCAATATTAGATGGTGGTAATAAAATACTTTCGTAACTTCTGTTGGTTGTATGCCTCTTCATATAAACCGCTAAAACCTTTATTTTTCTATTATTTCCAGATATAATACCGGCTTTTGTACAAATGATGGACGCCACAGGCCTCCTGAACTTATTTATTATTTTGTCACTCGTTAGGCGGTTCAGCTTCTATTCATATAGATTTAATATAGTTGAATATTTTTTTTAAGTTTTGTTTTTACGTAAATAAAAGTGATTATCCGGTGTAATGTACACATGCATTGTGTATGTTAGTAAGTTACCTACGTATGTAGGGCGGAAGCGTTTTTGAAACGCTGTTTTTGTTATTTGAACATAAATGTAAGTGCAAGAATGAGGGTGCGGTCTCACTGCGAGCGGTAGGAAATGCGTTTTAGATGTTCCTAAATTGAGCTTCAGTGTCGTAGTGCATTACCACTTTAATATTTAGTCAGAAAAAAATTCTCGAACATTCTTCAGTCAGTTATTTAGGTACTGAAATATCTAATAATATGTTAGTAAAATATATTAATTCTATAATCTACTTTGGGTATATTTACGAGTCCCATTGAGTTTTTCCATGACATTTATTTATTCTGAACCTAGCATTGACTCGAGTATCTCTTAGGACCCTATAATCTATTATAAACATGGTACCTAATCTATGATGTGTTCATTATATCCGCCTCAGATGACACGAATTAAAATTATATATTACGAATGCTCTGGATCGATTTATGTAGCTTGAAACTTGCAATTTTTTAATGCAAAATGTTTTTATTTTATAAGCTTTCTAACTTGCCTCATGCCTTTAAAGTTGTCAACGAAAATCAGAGATAGTTAGAATAATATTTACAATTTCTCTGCTTACAGTGGGGCTACATCTCTTTCTAAAATAGTGCTGTCTCGTTCGCTAGTATAGCAAAATGTGAGACAGTCACTATCGTCAAAGGGCGTCATTGTTGCACTTTTAAGGGCTGTCTCGAAATAATGACAATTTTGTTTCCAAAAATAAATTCGGTTTTGAAAAAGCGAATGTTTGGTAGTTCATTTTGTATGGTGTACTGATTACTATACTTAAATGTATAACTGCTATTGTAATAAGAATTGCGTTGTGAGTTATGATATCAATAAGATTTTGAGTTATTGTATTAAAAGTTTTTCTAAGACATTCACTGAAATTGACGCTTTTGTATTTTTAATCAGTTGTGTATGATCTAAACGTCTTCAGCAGTGAATGTGTTGCCAATACAACAGTTAAGATCAAAGATTTGAGTCAAATAAACAGTACTGATTGAGTATCATTTGATTTAATTACCTACGTTTTTTCTAAATTTCTAGACAGCCCTGAAATCAAATCATATCTTTTTTTAGACTTATTTGAAGGGTTTAAAAGATACGGCCTTAATTTTTATCATTGCTCTTTGTATATAGAACTTTGAAACTATTATGATTCCCGCAATTTAATTTAATTAAAAAATTACAATAACTTTTGTTTTGATAATGTACTTATTTATAACAAAGATATTATCATCATATTATTATCTTAATCCAATCTAGTTATATTCAAAAAGTAAATTACGGCCATATCTTTTAAATCTGTAAAACTTACTGCCCACCAAAATCTAAGCTTGCAAATTAAAAACCACTTTTGTTTATGTCGCCTCACTTTCGTGAAATCAAAATAAAAGTTACATCTGTCACTTTGACAGATGCAATGTCCGATGTTGCCAGGTTAAAAAATGCGATACTAATTCAAACTTTTTATTTTGGTTATAGAAAGTGAGGTGGTTTGCTCAACAGTAATTTTCAAAATTATTTGTACCAATTTTTTTATTCATTCGTTTATTGTGACTTCTACAATTAAATCTCTACATGGAACATGAATATAAGTATTCATAAAGTGTTAAAAACGATTTTTTAATAAAAATCTATTAATACTATAATGTGATGTGTGTTATGATTCTGATTTATACCACTGATTTTCATTTAAATTATAATCAATTTAAAAATTCCAATTCCTGGCAACACCAAATTATTCGCCTCCCGCGTCTTCACCGAATTGAAACCATTTTATTCCCCATAGAATAAAGTTGGTACAAATAATCGTATAATTTCTTCCAGTGGAATAACTAATGTATGTAAATATAATTTTTTAATGGACAGTCTTGTGTGATTTGCCTATTTTTGAAAGCGCAACGTTGATCTCTTAGGTATAGTTTTCGTTTTACTTTGCTTCTTGGAAGCCCCTTTTTTAAATGCCGAATTATTTTTAAACTACCGTTATTACTTTTTCAAAAGTAACAGGTATTCTTTTTCAACATTGACTTGGGATAATTAAGAACAAATAAATGTATGTAAAAATTGTTTCACTGAAAAATATGAGGCAATTGGCAATTTAATTTTGATTTAAAATAAACGTTTTTATTCCGTGTGAAATCTTAGAAAAACGTTTTTTCTAACAATAATTTAAAAATCGGCAAATCACTAAGGGTGCGTTTACGCCGACTGTATCTACGTTATACTCTATGCAGTGTAACGCATCCTAACTCTTTTGTACGTCACACACGCTGTGGACCTCTGAATGACAATAGAATAGTGTACGTTACATAAACTATCTGGTACAAATGTATGCCGAATCAGTTACGATTACATTTTTGTTTTTTAAGCGCTTCATGGAGTTTCCCAAAGTGTAAATTACTGATTGAATATGAACAGACGAACAGTCGCTCACATGGCATTACACCGAACGTTTTTGCAGTATTCGACTTTAACCGTATCAAGGAATGTTGACGTGTGATCCAGCATTATACTGCAAAAAAAACGTGCGGCAAAATACCATGACTGTGATCGTATATTGACAACAGAATATACATGAACTAAAAAAATATTTGGCTGATTACGTTTTCACTTTCAAATTCAAGCATTCGTATGTAAAAAAAGAATAATTTAATACATTATTCACATAAAAATGTGAATAATGTATTAAATTATTCTTTTTATTTTTATGAAGCGATTATAGAAAGCAAAAGTTAAGAGTTTTAAAACATGTTATGATTGTACGTCGAGACTCGGCAAGTCTTCTTAGTTTAATCCCATTAAATCGTGTATAATTATTAGTTTATAACGAATTGTTTCAATATAGAATTAAAAGTTCTTTTTAAAACCAAATAGTTGAGATAAATAGTTTTTAGTAATAAAAAAATGATAATCTATTAGGACTCATTTACTGATGGTGTGTTTTTGCAAAAACGTATGTATTAGTAAAATTTATTAAAAACTATTTTTCACTTTTATTAAAAAATACATAAAATATTCAAATTATGCGCCTAACTATACACAACAGAAAAAAAAACAATTCAGATGAGACAGAAAATAATGAATAGTAATTATATATATATGTCTGACTATTTTTTGTTTGTTTTTGCAAAAATCACATGTCTGCCCTGAAACTGGACTGTTTACTAAATTGTCATCTATAACACATAGATCGCAAGCAAGGTTGCAAGATCTTCAGCTATACTTACCTTATTTTAGTTTATAAGGTTGATTTTTCATTGATTGTGTAATTTTAGATCGGGTGTAATGAAGTTTAGAAGGGTCTCGCCACGTCGGCAAATACTGTATGGGGGTAAACTCATGTTACAATAGTCCTGGAGTCACCTGAGAATAACATCTATGTACAATATTTTAAGGCTGTTTCACTGAGATACCTAAAGCGCAGGCCACACTGAGAGCGAAGCAAAAAGAAGCTAAGTTCGTTAAGCGGCACTCATGTAGCTACCGCGTCTTTTTATACTTCGGTTCACACTGGGAACTATGAACCGCATACGCAAAGACAACTGGACTGGGCAGTAAGCCAATGTTTGTTGCCAAAGTTTGACCAAGTACGATACAGTCAGTACATTCGTTGTGCTCGAATCCCCATGCATCTTGCTCTCAACAAGCATCATAACTGTAATCAAGATATATTTTAAATTAAGTTTCTATAGTTTGGCGGAGACCGCTGTTCCGCGTCTGAGGTATGTGCGCGGCTCACGGGGAGGCAGTGCAGGCCGCTCATTCGTCAACGCTCACGACGCGCGGTCCCCGCCCTCCTGTCATTGATCAACACTGCCCTTCGCCTCGCCGCGCATTCCTCGGGCACGGCAACAGCGGTCCCGGTTAAACTATAATAACTAGTGTGCCCAAATACAGGGGCAATGTAATGCAATTTAGTTTTCATGTACATAATATACTTTATCTGTAGCATAACATAGATCCATTTTGAAATTCACAGGGTCATTCGTTTTACAGTGAGATTAAAAGTAATTTTCTGTTTGTCAACCCAGTAAGACGTGTTTCAAATGTTTTGGATGAAAAGAACTTATAAATAGTGACAGTGAGCACATGCACATACAATATTAATCAAACCACGGCGAATATAAACCGCTGAATGTACTTACTTAATTAGTATCTTACTTTATACCAATAGTATTTGCACGAACCAGCAAAAGTATAATCTGACCAAAAATACATAAATAAACTATTCATACAAAACATTTGAAACATTGAGCAACTATCGAATATTGTATTCACAAACCGCATAGCACAATTACAACTGTATGGAATACAATTCAAAATTAGCTGTTATTTTTTTTAAATATTCCCAAATCATCCTTTATTTGTAAATACCGGAATGGCGAAGGCGCAAGGACACTTAATACAACCAATCATAGAGAATTGCGTGTAAAATTGTAATGTATGAATCTAAAGTCGTTTTTAAATGTTTTGACTACAGTGGCATGATAACTAACAGTATTCTATAAGTATTTTTCACCATTTAGAATTAAATGTGAGGTCAATTTATGTGACAAGAAAACATTTTTATATGCACGTGTTTTGAAAAAAATACTTTGAATTTTCATAAATTACTAATTTACTACCATCTAAGAACAAATTATTATTTCAATTTTATTATCATCCATTGGTACTTTCATGTGAGTACTTACTAAGTGTCACTGTAGTTAAAATATATTAATATGGCTGTAAAGTTTGATAAATGTTTACTGTTTAAATAGAAAACATGAACACGCCAAAGTTGGCGATTAAAAAAATATTGAAAACTGTAATATTGCGGTCTCAACTGGTTGTTCAAAGTTCAAAAGCGATTTGTAATATAGCAATATTAAATCGATTTCAACAATTTTATTTGTTTTACTTATGATCCTGTCTCATACCATAATATTTCAAGTGTCTACCTGTGGTCGTTTTCAATATCGAGCAAAAAAATCACGTTTGTTGTATGGGAGCCCCTTAAATATTTATTTTATTCTGTTTTTTAGTATTTGTTGTTATAGCGGCAACATCATCTGTGAAAACAACTGTCTAGGTATCACGGTCCATGAGATACAGACACAGCGGGGGTCCCGTTGTGCGTCCAAACCATGCTCGAGCTTACGTATTCGTGTATTTCATTTTGGAATGTATGTAATTGTCATAAGATTCATTTTTCAGTAGTTTCACCAAATGCTCTGCTCTTGGTGTGCGCTGACCCTTTGAGCACCATATATTAAATATCTGCACTCAATGCAGTTACAACAAGACACTTGTTTACTCCCAAGTTCACAAATTATGATGATATTTAGTTTCAATAGCGGTAAAGTAATCTGTTGCAGTTTACAGAAGTTTTCTGTAAGTAATCTTTTGTCAACGGAATCGAACCCAGAACTTGCGCTTGCGAAGAACGGCAGAGCTTCGCCACTAACCACAAAACGAACTTCTTCGAACAATAAAATTATAATGTTTATGTACTTAGATTGAAGAAAAGCCCATAAAATTTTAATGGCACCCTTTGGTAACATGGAGCCACTGGATCTGACTCAAGATGCGCAATTACCTATCCGTATTCCGTGTTCATCCTTACATACCCTATTATAAAACAAAGTCCTCCACCGCGTCTGTGTCTGTCTGTTCGCGATAAACTCAAAAACGACTGCACCGATTTTCATGCTGTTTTCACCAATGGATAGAGTCGTTCTCGGGGAAGGTATATAATAACCGACACGCGGGCAAAGCCTCGGGCATAAGCTAGTACATACATAAACATTTGCTACTTTTATCTTATGGGTAATATGGGTACGCAGAAGCTCTAGGCCTATTTTGTTAACATAGGTTTGTTATGAATCATATTATTATCTGTTTTGCTCCATTTTGAAATGCAGTATGTAGTAAAGGTCGTCAAATAAAAGAAAGTTTTTACTTCGATGAACCCTTTAATTTGAGACTATTTTTATGATAACATTCTAACTGAAAATTGTCAAAAACTATTATCGCCAGAACTAAGTTTACAAAATATTTGACAGGATTGTGGGAGCATTTCAAAAGTAACACGGTTTCATAATCAAACTAATTATATGTACAGGATCAATGTTATGTAGGCCAAAATTAGTTTTCGTCACAACATTCTGCTCCCAGTAATGAGACTTAACAAAAATATCTCCACACAACATTAATAGCTGTCCAAATTTATAATTTTCTTAAAGATAACAATTATAACATCATCATTTAGCATAGCATATGAGATGGAAAAGCACTTAGATGGTTTAAATTTTTTTACATGTTTTCTAAAGTGTTAACATTTTTTTTGTCTTATTCATGTTTTATGATTTACAATAAACACAATGGTCGTCGATTTAATTCGACCATATTGAAAGGTGATTTTCAATAGTTTGGCAAAGTACATAATCCATTTCAGATTTGAAATGGCGACTTTTGGGGGTATTATATGGTAGATCCCCTCGGAAGTTTCATGAAAACTTCCTAGTAATTGAAATTATATATTTGTCAGTGTGCCTAGCACAAACTGCACAACACACCATCCTTAGAAAGTTGATTCTTAGGAGAAATATAACTTACGAAATTATTTACTCTCCCTAAACAAGTGACTAAATTTTACATTTTTAAAGAAATATATTTTTAACCAATATTATCATTTGATTTCCCCTGTATCTAATGTATATTTAGTCTTCTGTTTTGTATAACATTCAATACACATACTAAAATTTTACTGGAAAATGAGATATAAAAAGAAAATAGGGACAAATCTTACTAGTAGCTACTGACAAAATTTTACATGAAATAAAAACATTTAACATACAATAAAACCTAAAAAATCTGATGCCTATGCTGTAACTGGTAAGAATAATTCATGTAAAGATATAGCAAATTTTTGCAGTCCTTATAATATAAGAGGTTTTTTCCTCTCAAAATTATGGAAGTTTTAATGCAGCACATCAAGTCAATAAAAATATCTCTTAGAAAAGCGTATTTGTCAAAGTAGTCATAGTATTGTCTTTTAAAATGTACATATTATAATATTGCAAAGAACTCGTAGTTACAACCTAAATTGAAGGTACTTATCGTTCAAATATATTGGATTTTGAATGCAACCTTAAGCTGGAGCCAATATAAATATCACAAATAGCGGCTTAAGGGACCTTCTCAACGTCTGTCCAAACTAAAAGAAGATTAGTCACTAAAATTCATTCTCTGTACAGGTTACAGTCAAAGGTTTAAAACTTATTTAAAAATACTCCAAACAATGAGTCACTACAAAACTAGAGGGTCTACACAACATTTTTAAGAAGATTCAGTTTATACTGTTTCAGTTTACATTCAAATTACGGCTGTACATTTTATACTTTATATGACTGCAACTGTTTTAAGCAGTCACTTATTAAAGAATCAATTTTATGACACAGAGAATGCCTTTTCTGAAAAGGATTTAACATAAGCCTCATGCAATTTGTTCACAAAGTCAGCATCATGTTTCAGCAGATAATTGAAAGCTTGAAGCAGCTGGTTTCTAGTGAGTGGCTCAGGGGAAGGCTGGACATCTCCACCCGTGCTAGCAGTGAACATGGTGGGTGGCATCAGTGCTGGCTTCTGCTGAGTTGACACAGAGTCAATCAAAGGGTATATTCCAATCTCTTCCAATTTGCTACCGTTAAAAGAGCTTACCGTATGGTTGATGTCCTGTGACTGATTCAAGTATGTGGCCAGGGGGGACGTTGGCTTTGGTGATGATATATGCATCAGATTCAATTCATTCTCCAGTGGTATAATGCCATTGGTGTCATTTGAATCCAACTGCCCCTTCTTCAGACTAGATATCCTCTGCTGGTTGGGCTTGTCAATAGGAGTTGACTTTAATGGGAACCCACAGTTTTGTCTCATTGCTGAATCCATGTTCATATTGCCATTTGAACTTTGAGCCTCTTGAGGTGTCACAGAGCGTTGTTGTTTCTCTATATGTTCAACAGAATGTGCTGGGTTGCTCATGAGCCTCTGCAGCAGCTGCGGCACCTCCCGCGCGTCCGTCGAACGTGGCCCGAAAATACCTGGCGACGGTAGCGAGGACACCGCCGGCATCTGCGAAGCGGCACCGCTCCCAGCTTTCGCGAAGAAGTCCATCACGCTTTGCGAAGTCATATCGGGCGCACGCGACGGTGTCGAGTCACACTTGTTAGCGACGAGCCCCTTATTGGAATTGAAGTCATCCTGGGCCTTGCTCAACATGCTGAATATATCGACGGGCGCACTAGACGGTGTAGACGTACTATATACAGCGTTCTGCGGCATGTTCTCGCCGCCTGGAACTTGCTTGATCGGGTCTTTGATCAGAGAATTTAACTTTGTCGCAACTCTAACGCACTCGTCTTTATCATAGAACCATATGCCGTAAATGCGACACTTGGCGTTCCGATACAAAAGGAAAGGTTCCTTCAATTGCAATTCTATTCCTTTCGATACTGGTTCGATTAGGTTATTCGTATTCAATCTGTTCATAATCACTAAACTATGGTACGGTTCACCATTTCTACTGTACACAAACAAAGCACCCTCGATGTTAGTTTTCTCCCATTCGTTCTCTTCGAATGTATAAAGCGCAACGTGGGTAGCACTGTCGATTATTTCTCTAGCGTATGGATCTGCCCTCTTTAGGGCAGCGAAATTCATACGTAGTCCGGTGTCAGCCATTTTATAGCAACAAAATACAAGTTTTTATACAGCGAGCAAGCATCACAGCAAAATGACAAGAACGAATAAATTCGCCATTTTCCAACCGTTCCTTACACTCGCTCGTTGAATTTTATATACTACCTCCAAACATAAATTAAGATAATAAAAAAATATTGTTAGGATTTATTGAATTTAACATTGAATCTACCCGAATCTCAGTTACTTTCTAAAGCTAAAGTTCAAAACTTATAACAGAATGACTTGATATTTTGATTTTTTGAACGTTACTGATTCTGCGTGCAAAGGAACGATCTATCATTGAATGAAGTAAGCGGGGGTGGAAGGGTGGCGGCAGTTTAAAAATTATTTTTTTAATTAATTTTTTAAATATATTTTTGCTTTACTCTCCTTTATATTTTAAAACAAAAAAGGAAAGTTTTGGGTTGTAAATAAAGCTGGTACTTCTCACTTCTATGCTTATTGCATATAACTAAAGATTCATCTGTAACTAACTTTAGTTACAGATGAATCTTTAGTTATTACAGATCTGAAATAGAGTTTTAGCCTCAGGTTTTAGCTTAGACTATTTTATTCTAAATGGTCTAAGATTGGAGGGTGTACTCTGCTAGAATGGTTACTGGTAGGAGTGTTGACCCTGACCACTGACCACTGACCACTGCTTGCATGATCTTCTCGCACATTTACAAATTGTTATTGTTCCAATGGGTTAGGGTTTAGAGCTGAGGCTTAGTTAGAGCCAATGGTTAGGGCAGAAAATAAACTACCATTTACAAATAGGATACTATTATAGAGCATTGAAAAAAATAGTATAAAATCTCGTTATTTCAAAATCCGGCCCCCACTTTTTTTATTTTGTCTGGTCCATAGCATTAGATTATAGCCTGAGTATCCTGAGGCCTGATTGATCTTGAAAATTAATAAATGCAAGGTAAAAAATAAAGTATTTGACGAATTCGATCTTCTAAAAATCCTAGTATTGGATTTCATTTGTTAATAAAATTCAACAAAATGATGTAATTTTATCACACTGCAGTGCTATTCTGTAACCATCACTCCATGAAAAGTTAGGTGAAGTGAGCGTGGAGTGAGATGTCAGTGTCATCCCACCTGATGCTAGGGATGCCCAAGCTAATACATTTACAATCATAATCGAGATTTTAATAATATTTTTATTCTAATTCTATTGATAATTTTGTATTATTTTAAAACAAGTATTTAAGTGTCTAAACATTAATACTATTTAGGTAGGCTTTAAATAAATTAGCAAAACAGATATTCAGTTAGAAACTCAATTTTGTTTTACTTACTCAATTTTTTTTCCTAGTATCGTACGTATCTACGTAGCTACATACAATAAATAAAATAAAACATTCACTTTTATGCTAGTTAGTAAAAAGCGACATAGTTTGTTATTAAGAACCCATTGTTAGACTGTTTATTTAAATAAACGCAATCCCATGACCCAATCGCGATGTTTTTAAAGAAGCGATTGTGGATCGAGTCCAGTAAAGACTGTGCGACGTTGTTCAGCGTTGTAACGAAACCAAATCTATTTATGAAGAGAGATTCGGTCGGTCATCAGTGCTTGGCGAGACTGCAAAAGGGGGCGCGGGGCAGACGCAGCGCGAGATACCTACTCAAACCTAAAAACTTCATTTGAGTGGCTGCATGGCGCGGAGAGCGCGCGGGCTACTTGGAGCGGAGAGCGCGCGGGCCACTCAAACTCACGCCATAGCTCGGGTCCATATTAAAGAATTATCACAAGTGGTCGTAATAAGAGCGCGGGCAGCAAGCGGCAAAACGCGCGGTAGCTGGGATCTCGTACTAGTTCGAGCTGACCACGCGCGTATTGCCATTTAAAGTAAGAATTTTCAAGTAAAACTACCTAAGTCTTCTTCATCCATATTTGACAAACACTGGACACGACAACGCTCGGAACGAAGTCGCGCTCGCGGCTCGACTGCGGACACCGGACAGAACTGCAGCCAAGATTGCGCGCGTCCCCGAACCAGCAGCGCCGCTTCCCGCACCGCGCTACCATTGCTACCAGTGCCCCAGTGCGGCCAAGCATTCAGTGATCGAGTGCTAAAAGTGTGCCTGGCTGACGGGCCATACAATTTAACCCCACACAAATTATGTGGGAACCTACATAAGTAAATGTCATTTAAATAAAAAGACGTGCGGACTAAATCTAGGTACTAGGTACCTACCTACGCGTTGCAAATAGATAACAAAATATTCATCAATTAATCATCATCGTAATTACCTACTATTACTAACCTCAACTGACATTTGCAACGCGCGCACAGGCTCGTTGCGTTGAAGTGGTATTATTATGGTTTCCAAGACAAGACAATCGGGTGAGATGATCACCTCGCGCATGCGCGTTACGCGCTCAAGTTACTACTATTACTAAATTCAACTGACATTTCCAACGCGCGCAGGCTCACACAAGTGAAGTGATTTAGCAGAATCGCGTGGAATGATATGTGCAAATCGAGTGAGGTGATCACCTCGCGCATGCGCGTTATGCGCTGAAGTTTTGGTTTAATTCTCCTTCATTGGCGGTTGGCGGCCATGTTATGGCCTATTCGTATTCTAGCTGAGCTCAGAGACAATAATTAGTACTTAGCTATTTATTTCAATGGTTTTAGATATTTCATTGTCTAAATCCACCCGTTTATGGAAAGTCAGTATCTCTACAGCCGACATTTTGTTTTCAATAATTAACTACCAGATTCGCATGAAGTCCGAAGTTTTTTTTTAATTTCCCTTCATTGGCGGCCATGTCCATATGTATAGGTATTCGTATTTTTTAGAGACAATAATTATTACTTACTTATTTATTTAAATGCTTATATATATTTCAATGTCTAAATCATACCTACTATTTTTGTCATAAAAAGTTAGTTTATTACCTAGGTACATTTTTTTTACAATAAATGAACTATGAACATAATTATTATGAATGTAACGTGACACGTAGTTCAGAGACAATAATTTAGTAGCTATTTATTTCAATTCTTTTAGATATTTCAATGTCTAAATCCAACCATTTATGGAATGTCACTACCTCTATTGGCCTACATTTTGTTTTCAATAATTTTATGAACTTACGAAAAGTTCAACTGACACTAGCAAGTAGCAGCGCGCGCAAGCTCACTGCCTGGCACGAGAACAGTGTTGCCAACTGCTACCTTCAGTTAGTAGCTAGACGGTCTGCTAAATGTAGCTAGATCGTCAGATTGTACCCAATAAAGTAGCTAAATGCTACTTCTACTTCGTTTTTGAATCCTAGTTATTAATTTCAAATCTTTGTTGTTTGTTTTTTTAATATGGTGTTTGACATTTGCACCTGTCAAATTAGTCTATCTACTTCTTTTCATAGGTAATGCCATTTTCCACGAGCATTAAATTAATTTAACTGATGACACAACACAATAAAAATGTTGTTAAAGTTTACCTATGGAGCATTACGGCAAAGGAACTATTTGATGAAACCATAGATATTATATCATTTCATACTTCCATATGCACTCTACCTAGACCTATTAAAAAATATCGAAAGTATTTACGTCATGTGTAAAGTAGCTAAAAAATCTAGCTACAAGTTTTATTAAATTGATTGACACTGTAAAATAGCTTAGCTACGAAGTAGCTAAGATGGCAACACTGCACGAGTATACGGTGAAGTGGTTGCCATAGAAACCACACTGTGATGTTGCTATGGTTACGAGATTCGGAAGTTTTTTTTTAATTTCCCTTCATTGGCGGCCATGTCCATAGGTATAGGTATTCGTATTTAGAGACAATAATTATTACTTACCTATTTATATATATAAATGCTTTTAGATTTATTTCAATGTCTAAATCATACCTACCATTTTTGTCATAAAAAGTCAGTTTATTGCCTACATTTTTTTTACAATAAATTTTAATGAACTATGAACTTAAGGTGTAACGTGGTGTACGTTACATTCATAAATTCAGAACAATAAGAAAATGCAATAGGTACCAATGTCCAATAAGTACCTAAAGCTACTACAAAGCGTCTTCTCGTAGTCTCAGTATAGGTAGGTACCTACCTACTTAGGTACATTGTTCTTTATAAGTTTGAATAAGGTTTGAACTTTGAACCTATTGTCAGCTGACGACTTGAATGCAATGCAACACCTAGCGCGAGTGATGAAAGCGCTACTATATGATTTGTATATAAATCAAATCATAAACAAATAAAAAAAAAATATTCATAAATCCTATGTCATCATCGTTATTTTATTGCTACCAAGTTCAACTGACAATAACAAGTAGATGCGCGCGCAAATTCACTTCACCTACACCTCTGCCGCGCCGCAGTTAAGTGTGGTGTTACCATGGATACGCTAGGCAGGCACTCAATTTTTTTTAAAATAATTTTCCCTCATTGATTGGCCCTGTCCATAGGCCTATTCGTATTCAGACACAATAATTAGCACCTAATTATTTCAATGTCTAAATCCAACCGTTTATAAACAACAAATGGATTTTACTTGAATGGTGAGATTGAGCAACTTCGTAAAATTCTCAATCTCAGTCATCAATCATTTTTTTTCAGTGATTGGTGTATTGTTCGTTTGCGTTTTATAGGTAGGTTCATAATCAGTAAAAAACACAAAATGTAGTAACATCCCATCATCTAGATTGAAGACAAACCACAGTACAAGATACAAACCTTTTATCATACCTAAATTTAGGCACATCAAGGGGTGCTAATAATGATCGATAGTTACCTACTTATACACACAAATTGCCAAACACTCTTGCAAACAAGAAAAATTAGAATTATTATAATAATTCATGTATTTATTTTAAGCTGATGAAATTATGTGTGTTTAGGTTGCTGCAGTCTAATATTTAAGTTTTCCTGTATCTATATGTACACACTATGTCTATGTCTCATAGATGTAAATCGATGCTATGTCTGTCATTCAACACAGGTCTGTCGCAGGTCTACTGGAAAAAAATCTAATGATAAAAATGTTAATGTATTTTACTTTATTGGTGTGTACATTAATACATAAATAGATAAATAGAATTTATTCATTTGTATCACATCAAAAAAAATTGCTAATATATTTTTTTGCTACTGAGCCAGCGGCCTCCCGAGGTTTATACGTAGGATGTGTGTGGATTCCACCGCTGCAGAGCTGGAAGAAATAATAAGCATTTATTACTATTTGATTTATTTCATTCCTACAATCATCAAGTACCTATATTTTTTTTAAATCAATTAACTGTCACTATTAATTGTCACTATCATCAATAGAGTAATGCAGTACTCTCAATAAGAATTCAAAACGGTATGATTTATTTATAATAAGTAATCATTTCAATCAATCGTTTTGAGTACAATGAGTTGCAACATTTCTTAATTCCAAGCTCAAAAATAGTGTGTAAAATAATGAATACTTACCAGGATTGATGTGATCAAATCAAGTAGAGGCAGTCTTGAGTCCTTTATTTTCATAAATTATTTTATGGCCTTAGCAATTGCAGGATCCAATGGGCTCATCTGCTAAGAAGTAGAATATTTATTTATCAGATTAATAATATTCACTTGTTTTAAATGTGTGCCTATTCTTTTATTTAGTTAACCTTATTTTGTCCTACTGCTGGGCAAAGGTCTCCCCCATACTTTCTCAGTTTTCCATAGGTTTTTCCTTCGCCGGCCGATCAGTCAGGAACGAGTCCCAATCGTCACGCCAGCATTTCTTAAGCCTGACTCGGTGACGACTCCCGTCTTCGGGCACCCACTGTGCGACGATTCTGGCCTATACCTACTAGTCTACTACTATAATTTTATCATCCAGATTATCTAGTTAGATATTTAGATAAATACTATTTTATCTTACTGACTGACATCCACTCCCGTCTTGCAAAGCTAACCATCCGACTGATGATCTATTTTTCACATAATATTGTGAACAGTGATACAGGAATTTTTGAGTTGAGGAATACATTGCATCATCATCGTTTCAGTCGAAAGACGACCACTGCTGGACGGACATGGGACTCCCCAAGCACCGCCATGCCGCCACAATCGATTGAGTTTTGAATAATTTTAGAACAACTTTTACCATTACATGCCAATGCCGTAATACTACCTAGCACATTCACGATTACACACTAATATTATTCTTATGTCCCTGACAAACTTATGAACATTATTCATACTAAATTCAAACTTTCATTTGTTTAGTGTGTATTAGTTTTTTTTTGTAGCTGGCATATCAGTAAATCAGTATTTATATATATTAGTCTATGGCTGGCATAACCCACGCACCAAACACCACAGACTATAGACTAATTAAGTAAGTAGTACACTACTACTATTACTATAGACAGTTACACACATTTCCACCACACACAAATGATGATGTATTTCTACATTGTTGATGAAATTTTAATTATTAATAAAAATCGGCGTAGGTACTGATAAAATAAATTTATTAAAATAATAAATTGACAAGAACGATAAGTTTATGTATAACAGTGCGAACATGGATTTATGTAGTAGAAATGCAATAAAGCAGCGCGCGAAATTCAAGTTTTCAAAAAAAAAAAATGTTCATCTATCGTAGACAAGACTTTCGAATTCGCGCTCTTTTGTAAATTAAAAATCCAAAACTCTCGCAGTGCACACGGCGGTGGTGATTCAATCGGATCCTATTTCATGAATTCATAACATTTGGCCGCAAATAATACTTAGATCAACATACAACCTGCCTGCAAATTGCAAAAAACGTAAGAAAATTTGAATTTCGCGGGCTACCCTGATGTTATGTAATATCGACTGTTTAGCCATACATTTTTGACGTTTGAACATATCGTCACGTATCTTACTTACCTTTTTAAATAAACCCCAAAACAAAGTTCTTTACAAGCTGTACCTACATGTAAAATGGGTAATATACGTGCGTACTTAAAGTACGCGGGTTTTTACTTCGCAACCTTACTCGGCTCGCTGACGGTGACACACGTGAAGCTTGCTCAAAATGTCATTGTCAAATTGGTGGCTCGATACTCGCGGCTCGCGGCGATGACAGACGACAAGCCAAGCAAGGCGGGCTACGATCAAAATTTCAGACATGTTGGATCGCCGACGAACTTACTCAGCGGTTTTTAAGTCCACGTACAGTTCGATTCAAACTTAAGGCGGCTCGAAACATGAGGCGAGTCGCTGCGCAGTAACAATGTCATGTAACAGCGGGGGTGAGGGGTCTATCACCCTTTTAACCCTTTATCGTATCTCAATAAATGTCAAAGTAATTTAAAAATCCTTGCTGGCAACTCTGGTGGCTAGCGCCACAACGTTCAAAGTTTCAAAAATAGCTGCACAAAATGATTTTTTGAATTTAGTAAATTAGTACTTTTAAACTTTGATAGGTTTGACCATAGACATATCCCTAAAAAAATAACGTAATCGTATTCCTAAAAAAACCTAATCGTATCCCTAAAAAAATAACGAAACTTCATCAAATCCAGTGTTGTTATTGATACGGCAATAGGGAATATGCATGTGATTCAAATATGGGTCAATTTTTTTTTTTAACTGTATTTCTTCAGAATTATGCCTCCATCAATATTTTTGAATAAAATTTATTTTTGAGCGAGAAATTAATTTTTTTAAAGTCCCAAAAAACTGTGGGTAATACAAATACTTGCAAAGCTAAGAGCGGATGTGACGTAACAATACGAAACAACAATCAAAATGTCAATGTCAAGTCAATCAACAAGTGTCAAGTCAACGTCAAACGCTCATAAAAAAAGGAGCGTTTGACGTTGACCTGACAGTTGCTTGTCTGTTTTCACGATCTGTGACGTCACCACACCAAGCGCGCCAAATGGAAGGCGTTTAAATAGCCCGGATCGGCTGGATATTAAAAAAAATTAAGTACTTTAAATTCCTTTTTTGCCGTCGAATTTTTTTAAACTATTATTTGACCATGTAAACTATCGAATAAAAATATTAAAAAAATACATGCATATTCCCTATTACCGTAATTTACGGTAATCCACGTTTATTTTTCAGAAAACGGTATACGGCACTCCTTGGAAATCCCGACTCGCGACTAAAACCAGAGTTCATTTTAGTATTTTATCTCAAAATACGGCAAATCAGAATGTGACATACGGCAACCCAGATTTTTACACTAACAACACTGATCAAATCTTAATCATCTGTGACTGTGATGGAATTGGAAATGGATATGCCTCTATGGTAAGAAGTTTCAAGGAGCATTTTGTTTTGTTTAGCACTTCCAAAATGAGCTACAAAAAAAAACTAAACAAATGAAAGTTTGAATTTAGTATGAATAATGTTCATAAGTTTGTCAGGGACAAAAGAATAATATTAGTGTGTAATCGTGAATGTGCTAGGTAGTATTACGGCATTGGCATGTAATGGTAAAAGTTGTTCTAAAATTATTCAAAACTCAATCGATTGTGGCGGCATGGCGGTGCTTGGGGAGTCCCATGTCCGTCCAGCAGTGGTCGTCTTTCGACTGAAACGATGATGATGCAATGTATTCCTCAACTCAAAAATTCCTGTATCACTGTTCACAATATTATGTGAAAAATAGATCATCAGTCGGATGGTTAGCTTTGCAAGACGGGAGTGGATGTCAGTCAGTAAGATAAAATAGTATTTATCTAAATATCTAACTAGATAATCTGGATGATAAAATTATAGTAGTAGACTAGTAGGTATAGGCCAGAATCGTCGCACAGTGGGTGCCCGAAGACGGGAGTCGTCACCGAGTCAGGCTTAAGAAATGCTGGCGTGACGATTGGGACTCGTTCCTGACTGATCGGCCGGCGAAGGAAAAACCTATGGAAAACTGAGAAAGTATGGGGGAGACCTTTGCCCAGCAGTAGGACAAAATAAGGTTAACTAAATAAAAGAATAGGCACACATTTAAAACAAGTGAATATTATTAATCTGATAAATAAATATTCTACTTCTTAGCAGATGAGCCCATTGGATCCTGCAATTGCTAAGGCCATAAAATAATTTATGAAAATAAAGGACTCAAGACTGCCTCTACTTGATTTGATCACATCAATCCTGGTAAGTATTCATTATTTTACACACTATTTTTGAGCTTGGAATTAAGAAATGTTGCAACTCATTGTACTCAAAACGATTGATTGAAATGATTACTTATTATAAATAAATCATACCGTTTTGAATTCTTATTGAGAGTACTGCATTACTCTATTGATGATAGTGACAATTAATAGTGACAGTTAATTGATTTAAAAAAAATATAGGTACTTGATGATTGTAGGAATGAAATAAATCAAATAGTAATAAATGCTTATTATTTCTTCCAGCTCTGCAGCGGTGGAATCCACACACATCCTACGTATAAACCTCGGGAGGCCGCTGGCTCAGTAGCAAAAAAATATATTAGCAATTTTTTTTGATGTGATACAAATGAATAAATTCTATTTATCTATTTATGTATTAATGTACACACCAATAAAGTAAAATACATTAACATTTTTATCATTAGATTTTTTTCCAGTAGACCTGCGACAGACCTGTGTTGAATGACAGACATAGCATCGATTTACATCTATGAGACATAGACATAGTGTGTACATATAGATACAGGAAAACTTAAATATTAGACTGCAGCAACCTAAACACACATAATTTCATCAGCTTAAAATAAATACATGAATTATTATAATAATTCTAATTTTTCTTGTTTGCAAGAGTGTTTGGCAATTTGTGTGTATAAGTAGGTAACTATCAATCATTATTAGCACCCCTTGATGTGCCTAAATTTAGGTATGATAAAAGGTTTGTATCTTGTACTGTGGTTTGTCTTCAATCTAGATGATGGGATGTTACTACATTTTGTGTTTTTTACTGATTATGAACCTACCTATAAAACGCAAACGAACAATACACCAATCACTGAAAAAAAATGATTGATGACTGAGATTGAGAATTTTACGAAGTTGCTCAATCTCACCATTCAAGTAAAATCCATTTGTTGTTTATAAACGGTTGGATTTAGACATTGAAATAATTAGGTGCTAATTATTGTGTCTGAATACGAATAGGCCTATGGACAGGGCCAATCAATGAGGGAAAATTATTTTAAAAAAAATTGAGTGCCTGCCTAGCGTATCCATGGTAACACCACACTTAACTGCGGCGCGGCAGAGGTGTAGGTGAAGTGAATTTGCGCGCGCATCTACTTGTTATTGTCAGTTGAACTTGGTAGCAATAAAATAACGATGATGACATAGGATTTATGAATATTTTTTTTTTATTTGTTTATGATTTGATTTATATACAAATCATATAGTAGCGCTTTCATCACTCGCGCTAGGTGTTGCATTGCATTCAAGTCGTCAGCTGACAATAGGTTCAAAGTTCAAACCTTATTCAAACTTATAAAGAACAATGTACCTAAGTAGGTAGGTACCTACCTATACTGAGACTACGAGAAGACGCTTTGTAGTAGCTTTAGGTACTTATTGGACATTGGTACCTATTGCATTTTCTTATTGTTCTGAATTTATGAATGTAACGTACACCACGTTACACCTTAAGTTCATAGTTCATTAAAATTTATTGTAAAAAAAATGTAGGCAATAAACTGACTTTTTATGACAAAAATGGTAGGTATGATTTAGACATTGAAATAAATCTAAAAGCATTTATATATATAAATAGGTAAGTAATAATTATTGTCTCTAAATACGAATACCTATACCTATGGACATGGCCGCCAATGAAGGGAAATTAAAAAAAAACTTCCGAATCTCGTAACCATAGCAACATCACAGTGTGGTTTCTATGGCAACCACTTTACCGTATACTCGTGCAGTGTTGCCATCTTAGCTACTTCGTAGCTAAGCTATTTTACAGTGTCAATCAATTTAATAAAACTTGTAGCTAGATTTTTTAGCTACTTTACACATGACGTAAATACTTTCGATATTTTTTAATAGGTCTAGGTAGAGTGCATCTGGAAGTATGAAATGATATAATATCTATGGTTTCATCAAATAGTTCCTTTGCCGTAATGCTCCATAGGTAAACTTTAACAACATTTTTATTGTGTTGTGTCATCAGTTAAATTAATTTAATGCTCGTGGAAAATGGCATTACCTATGAAAAGAAGTAGATAGACTAATTTGACAGGTGCAAATGTCAAACACCATATTAAAAAAACAAACAACAAAGATTTGAAATTAATAACTAGGATTCAAAAACGAAGTAGAAGTAGCATTTAGCTACTTTATTGGGTACAATCTGACGATCTAGCTACATTTAGCAGACCGTCTAGCTACTAACTGAAGGTAGCAGTTGGCAACACTGTTCTCGTGCCAGGCAGTGAGCTTGCGCGCGCTGCTACTTGCTAGTGTCAGTTGAACTTTTCGTAAGTTCATAAAATTATTGAAAACAAAATGTAGGCCAATAGAGGTAGTGACATTCCATAAATGGTTGGATTTAGACATTGAAATATCTAAAAGAATTGAAATAAATAGCTACTAAATTATTGTCTCTGAACTACGTGTCACGTTACATTCATAATAATTATGTTCATAGTTCATTTATTGTAAAAAAAATGTACCTAGGTAATAAACTAACTTTTTATGACAAAAATAGTAGGTATGATTTAGACATTGAAATATATATAAGCATTTAAATAAATAAGTAAGTAATAATTATTGTCTCTAAAAAATACGAATACCTATACATATGGACATGGCCGCCAATGAAGGGAAATTAAAAAAAAACTTCGGACTTCATGCGAATCTGGTAGTTAATTATTGAAAACAAAATGTCGGCTGTAGAGATACTGACTTTCCATAAACGGGTGGATTTAGACAATGAAATATCTAAAACCATTGAAATAAATAGCTAAGTACTAATTATTGTCTCTGAGCTCAGCTAGAATACGAATAGGCCATAACATGGCCGCCAACCGCCAATGAAGGAGAATTAAACCAAAACTTCAGCGCATAACGCGCATGCGCGAGGTGATCACCTCACTCGATTTGCACATATCATTCCACGCGATTCTGCTAAATCACTTCACTTGTGTGAGCCTGCGCGCGTTGGAAATGTCAGTTGAATTTAGTAATAGTAGTAACTTGAGCGCGTAACGCGCATGCGCGAGGTGATCATCTCACCCGATTGTCTTGTCTTGGAAACCATAATAATACCACTTCAACGCAACGAGCCTGTGCGCGCGTTGCAAATGTCAGTTGAGGTTAGTAATAGTAGGTAATTACGATGATGATTAATTGATGAATATTTTGTTATCTATTTGCAACGCGTAGGTAGGTACCTAGTACCTAGATTTAGTCCGCACGTCTTTTTATTTAAATGACATTTACTTATGTAGGCTCCCACATAATTTGTGTGGGGTTAAATTGTATGGCCCGTCAGCCAGGCACACTTTTAGCACTCGATCACTGAATGCTTGGCCGCACTGGGGCACTGGTAGCAATGGTAGCGCGGTGCGGGAAGCGGCGCTGCTGGTTCGGGGATGCGCGCAATCTTGGCTGCAGTTCTGTCCGGTGTCCGCAGTCGAGCCGCGAGCGCGACTTCGTTCCGAGCGTTGTCGTGTCCAGTGTTTGTCAAATATGGATGAAGAAGACTTAGGTAGTTTTACTTGAAAATTCTTACTTTAAATGGCAATACGCGCGTGGTCAGCTCGAACTAGTACGAGATCCCAGCTACCGCGCGTTTTGCCGCTTGCTGCCCGCGCTCTTATTACGACCACTTGTGATAATTCTTTAATATGGACCCGAGCTATGGCGTGAGTTTGAGTGGCCCGCGCGCTCTCCGCGCCATGCAGCCACTCAAATGAAGTTTTTATGTTTGAGTAGGTATCTCGCGCTGCGTCTGCCCCGCGCCCCCTTTTGCAGTCTCGCCAAGCACTGATGACCGACCGAATCTCTCTTCATAATGAATAGATTTGGTTTCGTTACAACGCTGAACAACGTCGCACAGTCTTTACTGGACTCGATCCCCAATCGCTTCTTCAAACACATCGCGATTAGGTTATGGGATTGCGTTTATACAGGGTTATTGGTAAAACACCAGCAACCTCTTAAGGAGTCATTGTACTCATCATTATGAACAACTTTTACTATGGGAACAAATATGAAATCGCGAAAAAAGAAAACAGCTGTTCCGTACATTTTGACGAGTTAAGCGAACATAAATGTACGGAACAGCTGCTTTTTTTTTCGCGATTTCATATTTGTTCCCATAGTAAAAGTTGTTCATAATGAGGAGTACAATGACTCCTTAAGAAGTTGCTGGTGTTTTACCAATAACCTTGTATAAATAAACAATCTAAAAATGGGTTCTTAATAACAATCTTTGTCGAAGCGCATTTTCTTTTGAATGTTTTATTTTATTTATTATAAGTAGGTATGGTTTCAGGCTATAAGGACTAGTCTAGGAAAACAATTGAGTAAGTAAAACAAAATTGAGTTTCTGACTGAATATCTGTTTTGCTATTTTATTTAAAAGCCTCCCTAAATGGTATTAATGTTTAGACCCTTAAATATTTGTTTTAAAATAATACAATATTATCAATAGAATTAGAATCAAAATATTATTAAAATCTCGATTATGATTGTAGGTAAATGTAATGCTTAGGCATCCCTAGCTTCAGTGACACTGACGGCTCACTCCACGCTCACTTCACTTAAATTTTCACGGTGTGATGGTTACAGAATCGACCGGCTGTACAGAAAAGTTTGACCTCTGTCGTTTTGCTCTTGTTACTTGTAGAGGAATTGAGTAAGATATAGATAAGTAAGTCGAATGCGACATTTCCATAGCAAAAGTACTTTGGCTTAGTGATGTACCTACAATGCAAAGACTACTATAGTATACTGGCAACTACAATGGAACAAATTGATCGATAGCGTTAAAGTTGTAAATTGCAACAAGCTACGGTTTCGTATAACGGGTGCAGTTATTATTTTTGTTACAAATCAGCCTCGATGTGTTTTTAACAAGATGGGATCATGCCATATCGAATTGGAAACATCGGTCGGTGTTTACGACTATAGTATGTTTATTGCATATTCTAATTTATTTTTAAGCACATTGAACTTATATTTTTGAAACTTTTTAGCACATCAAAGCTATATTTTTGAAACAAAAAACTAGCAAACTAAAGTTCGTTTTTTTAATCCCGTAGACTTATTTGAAAGGTGCAAATGTGAAACTCCAAATTGAAAAAAACAAAAAAAAATCATTTGAAACGTCAAAAAACATGTGTACGAGATTAAAAACTAGGTAGGTATTCGTAGGTATTTATTCCATCGACATTTCGACAATATACTTAGCCCAACACTATTTACCTACCGCATCACAACTAAACGAAACGTCAACAACGTCATTCATTTAAAAGTTTACGCGTGTCAGAGACGGCTGTTTATAAATAAAATAAATGATTTTCGTTAATTAAACATAACTGCGTCTTGGTACAGATAACCGTAATCATCTCTGGCTAGAACTAATAAATGTTAGCTAGAACTTGTTTTAATTGTTTGTAATTTGGACACGTGACGTACAGGCTAAGTTTTAGTAAACAACAAGGTAGAATAATGTCTGGTGGTAAAGTTCTGGTGATTGGAGGCGGCGGGCGGGAGCATGCTCTCTGCTGGAAGCTGGCGGACTCCCCCTTTGTGCGCCAAGTATACTGTGCACCCGGCAGTGTTGGCATCGCGACTACCAACAAAGTTGAGTGCGTCGAACTCGATATCAAGGATTATCCGGTAAGTTTCTTATTAGAAAAGTATGTTGTATTACTTCTATTTGTTTGCGCCTCATCTTCTAGTAGTTATTGATTGGGGTCAGTTTGATAAAAATTTGATTAAGATCGATTATTAGTTTTTTACTTAAAATCTATGTACTTACTACATAATTGGGGGCTATGGGTATCTTATTATCCTCATAAACTATCTCATACTGAAAAGTAAACTGTTATATGTAGCACAAAAACATTAATGAATTATGTATTTTGTTTTTCCATACATTACATACTACTAAACATAAAATACAGCTAACTAAGGCAGATAAATTATAAGTAATTATTATTTATTTATTTCCAAAACACTTAGCCTTAGCAAACCACTTATTTTATTTACAATTGGTTTTAGCCACACTACGAAAACCTCTCAGGGTTTGAATTGCTTAAGAACTTCTAATATTCTTAACATAATTAACATAGAGCCATGTGATAAGCAGTGGTCGGAAAAGGGTGAGCTAATCTACCTAAAGTTAAAAGAACAGATACAAAAAAAGTGGAGACTTCCTTACGACTAAACTATTTTTTCGTGACTTATGCATACATTAAATTAAACTATTCTTGATTATTTTTTCAAATTCAAACAATATTATAAACATTAAACTATTCTTGATTAATTTTCCAAATTCAAACAATTTTATTCAACAAATAAAAACAATAAAAATCGTGCATAGTTTACTGGTTGGTTGTAATGTAATGTTCCGAAACCCGGGACATTAGTTCCAAAAAAATATGTTGTCGTAAGGCGTCTCCACCTAGTCTCTGCCCCTTTTTCGAACTTTAGGAATTTTACCTAGAATATACAGATATATCTATTCAAAAACTGTTATAGTAATTACAAGACGGGTTGGCAATTTCAGTCTTACATTACTTTTGGTCTAGGATTCCTAAAAAACAAAAAAAAAGACCAAAGAATATTTTATTTTAACAGTTTAATTAAGTTGATCGTCAAATAAAGCATGCATTAATTGATTTAGTTTGAACTAATTATGAGATTATCGTTAGTGTGTCTATCAGTATGTTACATAATGACTGACTTTATTGTGGTATAAAATAATAATAAACTTGTTAATGGATATTCAAGTGATTAGTTTGTTCTAGATCTGGTATGTAATAGGGTTTATGATAATTTGTATGAGGAATGATATTAAAGAGAAGGGAGTGAACGATAGTGTGACGGAGAATGGAAGAAGAAAACGTGTTACGCCGACCCCAAGTAACATGAGACAAGGGCAGGAAGTACTAACTTAGCTTTAGCTTGACTACCAGAAATCAGATTTTGAATGATAAATCAATATAAAATGGTTCAATGAAATCATGCATTGCATAGACAAAGATAATTAAATGACTTTAAAGATGTATTCAATATCATTCATACAATAGTTTTACTATCTCTTGATGAATTCTATTTGGGTAAAAAAATGAAAAATATATAAAAATATTTTTTTAAGTTCCAAGTTTTCTGGCTGGCTAGAACATCATCAACATATTATTACCATCAGACAAGCCTATCCTGTCAAGTTAAAATATATATACCTTGCTATCAAAAGCCCAAAGATTGGGTTAAGTGTGGACATGTGTTAATTTTACTTGTGTGCTACTTTCACTCCCATTATCGAAGCGCATGGTGCTCTAACAAGTACCTTTTATCTTATCAATAACTCACCAAGGAGCATGCATACCTACCTATTTTTTTCTGAGTTGATATGAAACTCTTCAGGCTCATTTAAATGTTTTTGGAAAAATGGGAAACAAAATTCTAAAAGGCATTTCAAGTCCAAAAAAAATTAGGAACATTGTATAAAAATATTTCCTAATTTTTTTTTAAACAAACTTTTATTTAATATATTGGTCCTTGGAGTCTGCATGCCTTCTTCAGCCAATTTAAAAGTTATCAATTTATTCAAATATTTGTAATGAAATAATAGGCTTCCTGTTTTCATACACTCAAAATAAGAAAATCTCTATGGTATTTCGATAAACATCAAAGAAAGCCACCTTCAGGAAAATTTTTCTCACTGAGAAAATTAAAATAAATACTCTTTACAGTACCACTACATACCTACTTCTTAACATTCATAGGATGATTGCCCTTCGCCTCAACCAGGATGTATACACATACATTCTTGCATGTCTTTCGCCTGTATAGAAGTCTAAGTAACTAAGTGTGAAAAGAAGTCGAAAAAAGTCAAGTTTTTTAATACTCGGCGTGCTCCCTAACCTTCTCCAGCTATCTACTGGATAGATATGAAGTCGATGACCTTAGATTACTGTCACATGTACGAAATGTGTAATGAAATGACCATTATCAGCCGGTTGCTATTCCGTTCGGTTAGTAACAGGGAAGTACCTACTGCGATAAATATGACGGGAGATGTTGTTTAAGAAATTGGGATAGAGATAAATAATAATAAATAAATAAATAAACAGTAACTATACAGGATGTAAGGGTAAACACTCTTGTCATTCAAACCATGGGTAGTTGACTTAAATATAAAAATAAATGACCGAACACAACAAAAAAAAAAACGTTATTTTCATTAAAAGATTTTTAAAAGTTTCTATCCGTGCTTGCTAGCGAAATAGCTGACTGACTAAGGGAGGGATCGCGCTCGCTGCCGGTCAGGTCACATCCCGTGCCCACCGCCCGTGTTGAGACGCAAGTTCGTTGCCCTAGCGCACAGGGCAACGAACTTGCGCCTCTTATGGTAAAATTTAGATTTAAAAAAAAATTTAAAAAAGTTTTCCATTGATTTTACGTTCCATAGATGAAACCAAACCACTGGTTGCAAGGATAACGGTGTTTATCCTAACACCCTGTATAATGCTTGCTCATAGTTATAAATAGTTGTTGGTGTTGCTACACTGAAAACACTCAGTAGTACCGAAGTTCTGGCTAAAGGGTGTTTGATATTTCCGAACGTTTTTGTGAATTAATTACTGTCTCAATCTTCGTTGATCTTATACTTATTGTCTACTGCCTAGTTCCCTTTCGCAAGTCAGCTAGACTAACCAATAAAAATTATAAAACTATAACCCAAATACGAAAAAAAGATATAAACAAGACGTTAAAAAAAAAGACACCTCAGACCAAGTCACACGAGTTAGGTCAGATTACGTGTGACTCCGGATTTTATGTGTGATTTTTCGTGGCCTCCAGGTCCTGGTCTACCCTTGTGCATCCAAATCCATTCAGCCGTTTTAGCGTGAAAGTGTAACAAACAAACCGACAAACAAACTCACTTTCGAATTTATAATATTAGTTAAGAAGTTAGGATTAGGATTTTATTAGGTTTCCCAACAATTTTTTACACTGGATACATAATACCTTTTTTTTTTTGATGGTGGGATATCGTCCAATGATGTCCCTCTCTGGGCGGAGCGGAAGGGCGTGTCAGACTTTTACTGACTAAAACCCACCCGTGTTCCTTCAGTTGCCTGTTGCCAAGGTCCCGGTATCCCTTTCGGACTAACCTGCAGGATACATAATACCTAGAGTCTTAAAAATAAAATTGCAGTGCAACAACATTAATTTATCTAAATTAAACCATAAGCTATAATAGGTACAATAAATCGGAAACACAAGGCTAACTTAGCAACATGCGCAAAGTACCTACTATTATTTTGATAAAATTGGTTTCATTGGTCATCTTTACTTCAATAATACGTTCAAAAGCCTTCGTTGTTATACTGAGGCCCCATTTCCCATTTCATCTGTCATTACTCAAACCCACGAGCCCAGACTGGTCAGTTTCAATTCATTATATCATTTGTCGGAGTCTCGCTTATAGAATCAGGTCAATGACGCGGGCGATGCCCTTCTCAATGTTTCTTAATCAAAGATTTCGGCTTGATCGTCCTTTGCTCTTGTTTTTTTTTCTATCCTCATGTGACTATGTGGATATTTATTTTTATATTTTTTTCGTTAGTTTTAACGAAGGTCTGGCAATTTGAGAACTTCATGCGACCTACCCAAATGTCCTTTCTTTGGTATTGTTCGTCGAGTCGTTAAGCTCCTTAAGTTCTGAGTTGAGCTCCACTATTACTGACAAATGCTGCACTATTACTGACTGGACAGGTCCACTCAAATCTGTGTGGTTCTTTCCTCAAAAGACCATTTCAGACTCTAATCTACATGGTCCTCTTATGGCCTGACCAAGATTATTTCTGGACTTTAAAAGAGACTGACCTCTGAGTTTGTTTCGGCCTTTCTTCTCAGAGTAGTCAGATAAGAAACGCCGACCTCATCTAGCTTATTTTTACAACTTTTTAATATGACGTGTAAAAGTGATTCCAATATCCTATTTACAGAATAAACAATTTCATTTCATTTAATTTCATTGACACTGACAAGTATGGCGACTTACAACTAATACCTGTATTGTCCTATTATTGCTGGACTAAGGACTGCCCTATTGAATTTCTACATCTCCCTCTCTGGGTGGTCTTTCTGGTTCCGGCCAATATGTTAACTCATCCAAAGTCATCACTTAAATGATTTCTTACGACGGTGCTCTTCTTCAAACACCCTGTGCGTGAATATAGTATAAAGGCTCTTACATACTGGCGCGATTCGTCGCGCGACGCGAATTTTAACAAAACAATTTCTGAGAAAACTTCACGGCGTACAATGCGGCGGCGCGGCGTCGCGTCGCGCGACTAATCGCGCCAGTATGTAAGAGCCAAGAACGAGAAACAGATTCAGAACACTGCCATATTTTAGATTATCATAAATATATAAAGTCTTTGCAGACTTCTGGGTCAATGATGCAAACGGTCTGCAAACGGCACGAAGTTTACGTAAAATCTGTACTTAACATTATCACTTATTATTATTATTTTAATTGGATGGACAAACATGCAATATCGCCTATAAATTAAATACAATAGTACTCTATAGTGACAGAGGGGCCTTACGAATTGCGCGAGCCGATAAGAAACTACGTTATGTTTTTCTTCAGTTATCAACGGCGTAAAGAAAAATAAGATATTTTAACGTCGTTCTTGGGCATTTAGTTCTTGATTACCGACCATGTTTTCACTGTTCGAACAAGTCAAGCCAAGGCCCTTGGGCGGATTTAAAAGTCTGACACCTCACTAACCATACCAAAGATAACAAAAAAAAAAAACAACTGACTTCCAAAAAAAACTATGTGGCGGAGTCAATTAACATGTCATCAACATACGCAAAGTGGGAAAAGTACGTAATTATTGAAGCTAATTCAAAAACTACGCAAGCAAAATTAATAAAATTTATATGGGACCACTTCTGAAGCATGACCAACCAAACAAAAAAAGAATCATCAAAATCGATTCATAATTGGCGGAGTAATCGGGTAACATCACACAAAAAAAAAAAACATACAGACGAATTGAGACCCTCCCTTTTTGAAGAAGTCGGTTATAAAGAAGAAGACTGTTCGAACAACTTCAGGAATCCGGACCTTGTCGAATTCTCACAGAAGTAGGAGTAACGTTTGTCAACACATTGCATTGACAGAAATTCACCCTATTATAACAGATATAATATTACATAGAGTGCGCGTATTGCACAAATCGCTTAATGCGCATCGTAGACAAGTGAGCTATAGATTAGTGTTGGGTAGGATAGGACATACAAGAGGCACTTCAAATGTCCCATTCAAAATGATTGAATGTCCCAACACCTCAAAATAATATTTTGTACCGCTTCACTGTGACATACAAATGAATGAATCTCGAACTGACAAGTGAGTGGTGAGGAACGTCGTGTTGTTCAAACCCGTGTCTACTGTTTATAGTTTGTTGCACGCACTCTATACTATAATTATATCTCTTTGCCCTATTAGCAACGTTTTGTCATAGATCTGCTAACAGTCTAACAGGAAATCATTGCGGAGGGTCCGAAGCAAAGGCAAAGTCATTGGTCGGAAGAGTATACGGACGGAACTATAGAGTGAATTTTCCTCAGACAACAACATACTCGTAAATAGATGAGATACACAATGTTCAGCCAAATCAAATGATTACACACGACACATACTATTCATACGTACCTTGCGATCAAAAACAACTGTTTATAGATTTTAATAGACGCTCGTGTATGTGCGATAACCTCGTTCCTTTCATATCGTGAAGTTCAGTACTTCTCGGGGCAAGTTCACTTGTCACTCGAAATGCTTCGTTCAGAATACGTGGCATAATATATGTGTCACAGGTTCGATGGGTAAGCAGATGTCTATGTATTTTTTTAGTAGGTAAATTGAAGGAGTCTTAGCAATTCATTTCCGTCGGAATGTGTTTTGAAGTATTCTACTGCGAGATTCGAGCGAGAGATAAGATTCTGATTCTAAACCAAATGCCCATTCTTATATTCGTATCATAGGCCCACCACGACTGCGTTAAGTTCTACAACATGCAGCTCCGTGCTTTTACAAAACCGGCCAAGTGCCAGTCGGACTCGAGCACAAAGGATTCCGTAACATCTAACTTCTAACTAATATCTAATCTAACTAATATTATAAACGCAAAAGTTTGTAAGTATGGATGGATGGATGGATGGATGTTTGTTACTCTTTCACGTAAAAACTACTGAATGGATGTGGATGAAATTTGGCAAAAAGATAGTTTATAACCTGAATTAACACATAGGATACTTTTATCCCGATATTCCCACGGGATCGAGACTTCGCGGGTGAAACCGCGGGGCGCAGCTAGTTATCTATAAAAACGGCAAAAAAATCACGTTTGTTGTATGGGAGCCCGAACAGACAGACAGCGGAGTCTTAGTAATAGGGTCCCGTTTTACCCTTTGGGTACGGAACCCTAGAAATAGAGGTTCCATGATGCTTACAACGCCAGCCTAAAACCTAGTAGGTTGTTCTTGAACAAAGCAACCTGCTTACACATTTCCCACACAATAAATACTTTAAAATACCCGTAATTTTAGCAATTCCAACTTTGCAAACTCACTTTAACTACCATTTCTATTGCAGGCAACAGCAAAATGGTGCAAAGACAACGACATAGACATCGTGGTGGTTGGGCCAGAGGATCCCCTTGCCAACGGCATCGTGGACAACCTCACCCCCTTAGGCGTCAAATGTTTCGGACCTACAAAGGCTGGAGCTCGCATCGAGGCCGATAAAGACTGGTCCAAAACCTTCATGAACAAGTACCAGATTCCTACAGCGAGGCACAAGTCCTTTACTGATGCTGCAGCAGCTAAGGAGTTTATCAATACGTGAGTTTCTTTTGTTTTTTTTTTTCTGGAGAATATTAGGGAAGTACCTAATTGTATAAGTAGCGGCCTTGTTAAATGTCTACTGGGGGCCAAGTCTACTAATTTAAAAACGTGTCAGTGGTCTCACAATGATCAGTTTTTGACAGATATGCCATACAAAATCTGTCCAAAACTCATCATTGCGACACCAGTGACACGTTTGTATTATTAGTAGACTTTGTCCCCTGACTAGCTCGCATAGAGTATAGTAGATCTACACAGTATACCAACTTTAAGTAGCTCTCCAGAGGTATCCTAAAATCCCCATTATTTGATTTGAGCAAGGCGTAATCTAGAACGATGAAGAATGTTCTGAATCGAGGACGAAGGATGACTCTCGATTATTGTACCGAAAGACCAAAAATCTTGTCAAAAAAGTAAGGTTTCATAAAAATGAAGACTTATTCCTATCCGATCTTATTTTACCTCCAATATACTTTCGTGACCATTTCAATAAATACCATCACCCTATTTGCGTAATACACGATCAATTACAATCTGAATCGTTTTGAAATACAGATTGCTAATGCATCCATCCATCCATCCATCCATTGCTTCATCTATTCAACAACGTGAATAACGCAATGAATGTTGTTGAACTGTCAAAATAAAACAGATTCGTCTTAATCGTTTACGAAAATGTGGGCAAGTAGATAGCAGCTATCAAATTGCATAACTTATTTTCGTATTTTCAGATCTAGAACTCTAGACAAGTCCTTCCTGGACTCGTGTCTTGAATTTCCTTTGTTGAATGCACTTTGAATCTGCAATATGTCACTGATAAAGTTAATAAGTTTTGACAAGCAGCGACAGTAAATGATTAATGATTGATCGCTTCTACTTTGAATTGATTGTCGTTGGCATCACTCCGTATCGCCTTTTCTCATTTGTGTCTGGCTCCATTTTCTTCCAAAGCCCACCTGTGTTAGACTGGAAGCCGACCCCAACATAGTTGGGAAAAGGCTAGGCAGATGATGAGCTTTTACTGCTTTGATTCGACGTAATTCTAAGGCCCGTCGTCCACGACGCTACTTGGTTGATGAGATAACCCTTCATTGTCCAAAACTGTTCTAATACCCTTTGCACTAAAACTAGGCGTCGTAATAATCGAGACCCAAAAAGTTGGTCTTTCCTAATCCCATATTTGTGTTGCGATTTTATGAAACGTGCACCTCGTGCAAATAATATTGATTGATCCATTATCACATTTGTTGTCTCAGACTTTAAGTATGTTACTAGTCCCTACAATGTACAATCAGTCATAATAATAAGTAATAACATAAACACTTTTCTATCCCTACCTATACGGAAAATGTCGATCACTGCACTCTGGCTGCACGAGCCCCTCTCATAAACACTAGATTATTCTTATTCAACCCTACATTGTGTTCTAATAAC
The DNA here is from genome assembly GCA_947363905.1 of Lithophane semibrunnea. Lineage (NCBI taxonomy): Eukaryota > Metazoa > Arthropoda > Insecta > Lepidoptera > Noctuidae > Lithophane > Lithophane semibrunnea. Next base: position 15,813,239 of record OX376200.1, read on the forward strand.
TACCTACTTTCGATATAATAACCTCACATAATTAAGATTACGGCTTGTTAACCTGTGACTATCGGCTATCAAGTGTTGTTCAGTTAGTACGGTCAGCATCACAAATATCGGGACGAATTGACTGCTCAACAAAAATATCTGAACAACTAAGAAAAATAAACTACATATATCCGAATGAAACAAGGGGTGTATCAGAATGAACACAGTACAAGACAACTGGCATTCTGGCAAGAATTTTATCCAATTGACATAAAGTTTTATTTCCTTAGTTGTCCTATATAGGTTGTACTGGTAATTTTTAACAATCTGGTCATTCGGATATTTTTGACGTTGACTGTAGAGCTCGCTGGCCGATATCTATGTTTATAATGCGGGTACATTAAGAACGATAAGGTGATAGGACAATGTGGTTTCGTCTAGTTCATTCTAGTCATCGTATCCGTATTTATACGAAAGTCTTGTTATGCCCACGGCTTCGCGACATACCGAACCTTAGTTTAAGAACATAAATATCTCATCTTCATCTGCGAAGCCTTTTCTTTTCCCAATTAAGTTGGGATCGACTTCCAGTCTAACCGGATGCAGCCGAATATTAATATTTTACATGGAACGGCGGCCTAACTGACCACAACCCATTTTCTTAGGTAGCACGATATTCCTTGATAAGACTGGTTGTCAGAAAGAACATTAATAATTATGGATTGAAATAAAAATCGGGTAAATCTGAAAAGTGCTACACTCAGACCAACAAAAAAAGGAAGACGGATCACGCCGTACATCAAAAGTGAAGCCACAAAACCATGCTCCTGCAAGTAAACACACAGGCTCACGCACACACCAACACTAAAACCATGCTCATCGCTCCTAGTACATCACGAGTCGTCGTCTAGTTAACATCAATAAAAAAAATAGAATTATGCCTTCCTGTGTAGTCTCACGGAATCACTTTTCACTTGTACGTACTTGAAATAACATCGTTTTTTAATTTAATGAATTATGAATTTTAGGTTACTTTGAACAAAAAACCTCAACGAATGAACGAATGAAAGCAGTGACATAACGTGTTAGGGTTGCCATAATGTGTTTTCAAATTTTCCCATTCGATTAAACCGATTTAAATTATGATTTCTTATTTCGAGTAATTATATTTTTCTTTTTTTATATATTTATATTTTAGATTTCCAAGTAATACTGAATCTAAAAGTAAATGGATAGTACCTATACGAAATAGCGATGTATTTTTTTTTGTTTTTATATATAATTAGTATATAAGTCCTTCTTAACAATCGAGTTATAATACCATACTCAACAATATCTTACTCGTACAATATCTTACTCGTACAATATTATCCTACCCATACAATATTATTCACCAAATTATAGGGAAAAACTTTAAAAAATGACAACCCTTTTTACACACACATAGATAAAAAGGTGGCTTCACTTTTGATGTACGGCGCGCTCCGTCTTTCCTTTTTTGTTGGTCTGATGTGCTACAGCGCCGAAATGTATAAGGACTTGAAGAAGCACTAAGGCTTCGCCGATACCAACAGCGCTTTCAATTGGGGAATATGCATTTAATTCAAATAAGGGTCAAGATTTTTTTAAAATAAAATATGTTACTTCTGAATTATGCCTCGATAAATATTTTTGAATAAAATTTATTTTTGAGCGTGAATTTTTTTTTTGATGTTGTGGCGGTATCTACATCGCCACATGCGAACTACGCATCAAAGACCTGACGTCACACAAAAATCCTGACGTCACATAAATCCTGTATCGCGCAATTAGAGTTTACCGTGCAGTGGACATATATACAAAAAAAAAACAATATCAATCATTCGGCAGTTGCCCGCCAGACACAACACCCGTCTGGTCGGAGGATCCTCCCTTTTCTATGGTGGATGAGTGAAGTTTACACCCTGTTCCTCATACCCCTAAAAAAAAACCAAAATACTGTGGAAAAGTCGAATACTTGTAAAGCTACGCTATTGGTCAGAGCGAATGTGACGTAACAATCTATTACAACAATCAAAATGTCAATGTGTTTTGTAGGAGTGTTTGTCATTGACTTGACACTTGTTTGTTTATTGTCATAGACTGTGACGTCAGCACACCAAGCGAAAAATGGAGGGCGTTTAAAAAGCCCGGGTCGATTGGCTATTTTTAACTTTTTTTTTAAGTACTTTATATTGCTTTTTTGTCGTCGATTTTTTTTTAAATATTATTTGGCCATGTAAACTATTGAATAAAAATATTTAAAAAAATACATGCATATTCCCTATTGTTGTTCAAGAAATCTAGCAGTAAGCCATTTATCCAAATTCACCAAGTCGTGTCCATGCATTGATATAAGGTTTCAGGTAATTTCATCATGAAGACAAACTTAATTAAGTCAAAGGACACTATCACAAGGATGTCTACAGCATATTATTTATGTAAACAATATAAAAATAAAGTCTCGTCTCCAGCATTGGCCTACTTAATGCAATTATACCGACAGAGAAAAATGATAACTCTTTTATAATTAAGATTAACTTTAAAATAGCCGGATGAAGTCATATTGCGGGATGTTTTTATTTGATAGATGTCGAGCCAGTGCAGTGATTACCGGTTTCTTTGACGATGAGTTCTCAAACTTAGAAAAGTTGAAATGCCTTCGTAAATGAGTGTAATTTCACGAGCATCCATAGCCTTTAGAATTTTACTCCAGAAAATACCAACCGAAGGTTGTTTCTTAGCAGCCGAAATTGGTACTATAGTATTAGTGGTAACTAGTACTCCCCGGAGTAGGCCATGTATTAGAAACTCATACAGCAAACTTTTTGTTGAAATAGAACCCAAATCCAAATTATACTTTGATGTGTTTGTTTATCAATACCATCATCGTCAACATTTTTGCTAAAATACTACTAAATCAAATCATTTATTAGTGTGATTTTTTGTGATAGGTAATATTGATGTGCTCAAAAATCTCATCTTTGGGCATACACTATTACACTTTGATGAAATAATAATAATAAAATACAATTTAATTTAAAAATAATCAATGTCAATAATCAAATTTTAATGGCCTGGACTCAAAACGCCTCTATGTTCTATGTTATGGGGTTTGGTTTCCGCACTTAGTCCTTAAGGTGGACCATTGTGCGTGGGCCATGGCAGCGTTCGTGGTTATTCCAACCAGCCCACCTCCCTCCAGAAGCTAATTAAAGCTCCTGGTCTGTTCAGAACATCTGTGAAAGATCTGGGTGCCCCGAGGGTTTCTGTTCTAATCTGGGTGACGCCCGTGCATTCGAAGAGCACGTGCGCGACGGTTTCCTCAGCCTACATACATGCCTTGCATAGAGGACTGTCCGTAATGCCTATTGTGTGGATGTGTTTATTTAGCGAGCAGTGCCCCGTGATGGTCCCCGACACCAGGTGCTATCCAAGGATGGCATAGCTTCTCTGGACTGTCTGCAGCCCGGTGTCGAGGTCCACCAGCTCTGCCCGTGTGAGGGTGAACTCCTGCTCAAAACGCCTCTTTACTTATTTACAATTTATTTCTTTCTAGCGCTACATACCCAGCCTTAGTAGTGAAGGCTTCAGGTCTGGCCGCTGGCAAGGGTGTGGTGGTCGCAGCCACCAAGGAGGAGGCTTGCCAAGCAGTTGACGAGATCCTGACAGATGCCAAGTATGGGTCAGCTGGACAGACTGTCGTCATTGAAGAGCTGCTTGAGGGTGACGAAGTTTCAGTGAGTATTTGGGAATTTATTGGGATTTCAGATTTTGAATGAAGTTTGAAGAGTTTCAGTCTCTTTCTCTCAAGGTCTTTATCAGATTCTTTCATATGAAATAGGTTCCATTCTCCAACTAATCACTCAATCTGTATTGGTCAGTATCTTGATACAGACACATTTTACCCATACCTTGTCACAAACACCCAGAAATGTTGTTGGTTATTTATCGAGAAAAATTAAACCTATCTTGACACACCAACACAAGATAACGGAGGTCAATTCATCACATTTTTTAAGCACCCATTGGGGTTCCGATAACGAATGAGTTAAGTACCAATTGTAATTAGTCAGTATTTTTATTGATAAACCTATTTAGAGAGAAAAACAGAGTTGTTTTTCATTCGATGTTATTAGAGGTCAGAGAATTAAGTTAAAACACATGATTTTTGTTGATTATTATGTAACTGATAGTGACATACACGAGGATTTCGCACGTGAATTAGGGACTGAAAATTTATAATCTACAGACACGCATGTTAGAGAGAAAAATGCAAAAGAGACTACTATTGCTAGCGACTTTTTTTGCTGATCCTTCAGGATTTTAGTGAGATAAAAATACCTGAAGACCATAAAATAATGCCTTTTTATTTTCTCCATACCTCCATCATTCCACTTAGCAGACAGATCTTTGACCGCAGCATGCTCAAGGAATGGTCCTTGAGACGTCATTTACGGCACCAACGGAATAGATACGACATTTTATTTAAAAACAAAAATACAATAATAATTATATCCTCTACAACTTCTACGAGTGACGCTACTAAACGTACGTCCAGCGTAACCTACTCTCAAAATAATTGAATAGGTTCCTCTGGAGCTCCCTGAGCAGCACGCTTAGCATGAACACAATAGAAACCGGTTTTGTCGACGGAAGAATAGACAAAATGACAGATAAACAATCACAATCTGTCATTGTGTCTATTCTTTCGTTGATAAAACCCGCAGAAAACGCGTTTCTATGGTTGCCATACTACGCGTGCAGGTGTTAAAATACTTCGTGTAGGTATGGGAACCATAAAATCACTTGCTACAAAAGTTGCAGATTGCTGACATGCAATTTTTGTCATGGAATGCACGCTTTTGGTATGCTCGTGCCAATACTAGAAAATATTACCAAAATATTAAAACACGTTTTCCCTTCCAGGTCCTAGCCTTCACAGATGGTGAGACAGTCTCAATGATGCCGCCAGCCCAGGACCACAAACGCGTGGGTGACGGCGATACAGGTCCTAACACAGGGGGCATGGGCGCCTACAGTCCTTGCCCATTGATCACCCCTGACCAGCTTTTGGATGTTAAGGAACAGGTGCTGCAGAGAGCCGTCGATGGATTGAAGGCTGAGGGGATTAAGTATGTTGGTGAGTGTCTTTTGAGTACTTCTTTTATTCAAGGGACCTGTCTTATGGTGGAATCCGACTATCGGCAATATTGCAGACGGACACGCACGGCAGACGACCACAGATCGCCACGCACCGCGCACCGAGGAACTTCCGATGTCTGCGATACCTCACACGTACACCTTCCCACGGTCCGTCGTCCGGGCTCGTCGGTGTCCGTCCGCAACATCGCGGATCGTGGGATTTCGGTATTAGGGATTCAGTGTTAAAATTAAAACGTCTTACGTCGAAAATTTTACAGTAGCAAAAATTGTTATCTAACCTTCCGAAATTAGAGAGACCAATAGAAGTAGAAGACAGCTTTTTGGACTTGACGAACCAGATTTTAGGATAAATTATTTGGCCACGTTAGTTCGACCGAAACGCGTTAGAACAAGTCATAGTCTAGAAAAACTAGTATACGAGAAGTAGACAAGTGCTAGACCGACTGAAAACTGTTAAGATTTGGTTAGGAAGCGTTCCTCGTTTGGCTAAGTTAGAATTGTGACCATCTCACGCATCCGCAGCGAGCGTGTCGTGTAAGCGATCGACAAGGTTCAGAACCGACTAAAGATAGTTGAATCTAGGTTAGGAAACCCTTTGTCCTGTTAAAACCCGGTTAAGTCTGCCTGTCCACTGGAGCGGAGATAAGAGCAGAGCAGAGCTGTGCCAATATCAACTAATAGGGCCTTACCACAAAAACTTAGACACTTGTTCAGCGCGTGTTTAATGTCAGTTTTATTTCGAACTCCATACAGAAATGTCATATTTAAAAGGTGTTTAGGCTCAACAACTGATAAACACGGTTTTGTGGTAATAAGGATATAATCTAAACTCTGGAGCGGAGTTTAGATTCTATTGGTTAATATTGGCACCTCACCCTGCTTCTCTGCTCCTGGAAAGGCAGCCTAAAACTCAAAATGTCCTGCCAGTTTGCGCTTTGGACACACCGGTGTGACCTAGGCTGCATTGCGTTTTCGATCTTGCTTTCCCTCCTAAAACAAAGCTCTATTGTTCTATTTGAAGAACAACTAAACCAATCAGCAACTTATCTACCGCACACTTGAATTATGTATATGAACCGATAACAACGGGTTCTCACTGCTTTGATGCACTACTTGGTGCTCTCTGCCATCTTTGAGTGCGTTATCTATGTTTTATTAACTATGCCGATGCATCGCGTGTTATTAAGTATCGGTTTTATTTCAAGTTATGTGTTAGGAGCTATGTAATAACTAATAAGATAAAACATTTGTCTGACTTATACACTCCTTTACAAAAAATATGGGCGGTTTTGATTTTTCTACATTATTGGTAATCATTTAGTTGTAAAGAGGTTTTAATAGCCAAACTATGTTACTGGCACTTAATAAAGAATGAAAAATAGTTAATTCCAAATTCGAAACTTTTGTTTAAAACAATAATAATCCCTTTTTCAGTTTGTGACTTTTTACTTAGTTTTCGCGGGTTTGCGGTTAGAATCTTATCAGGCAACTAAAACTAACTTCTCATTATTTTTTGTAGAATAATTTATGTTTGTCGCATAATCCAGCCTTATTGTGACTTAAAACAGATATCTTTGTGTCGATTGTAATGCCAGAAAAAGCAATAAGAGCTAGTGAAATTATAGCGCTGCTGGAAGAGGAGTGTAGTCAAAAAACTATTTTCTCATTGATAATAAGAAATAACTTGTCATTTAGGTTAATGACATAGTAAAAATATTAATATTATGCATAGAAATCCTATGACTGTAAGGTGCCCGTTTTTTTGCAAAAGAGTGTATAGAGTGACTGGTAATTAGTGACCGATACTTAGAGACGTGACTTTACTCATCATTATAATTATTATGAACAACTTTTACTATGGGACAAAACCTGAAATTGCGTAAAAAAAAAAAACTGTTCCCAGCATTTATTTATGTTCGCATAACTCGTCAAAATGTAGGGAGCAGCTGATTTTTATCCTTCCTCTTGGAAGAGTATTAAGAGGTCTCGAAATATAGAATGGAACTTGTATGCGCCCATATCTAAAAATATTGTTATTAATAATTGTAGATAACGTTATAAAGACCGTCTTATCGCAAATCGAATGAAAAATTCTTTTACACACGAATTTCTATATTATTAGCACTATCGACATTATGAATAACAAGCGTAGTGTTGGAAAATTCCTATGTTTTAAACATAAATGTCATAGGTTATCCGTAAGGGCGATAGCAGACAATTTTGGTACTTAATCCTTAGATATAGGGATTTTATTTGCAGTGCTATTAATAAAAGAGGGTGTGCAGCATTGCTGCTTACTTTATTAGTCGCCCTTGAAAAAGGTATGTAAGTGCCAATCCTGAATTAGGTAAACGGCCCAATACTGAATAAAATAAAGGGACCTACCCTGAGTTATGTAATCTACTAAAAATTAGGTAATGGATCTACCCTGAATTAGGTAAAGGGATCGAATCTGAATTAGGTAAAGAGATCTACCCTGAATTAGATAAAGGGACATACTCTGAATTAGATAAAGGTACATACCGTGAATAGATAAAGGAACATTCCGTGAATTAGATAAAGGGACATACCGTGAATTAGATAAAGGGTCATACCCTGAATTAGATAAAGGGACATACCGTGAATTAGGTAAAGGGACAAACCCTGAATTAGGTAAAAGAACATACCCTGAATTAGGTAAAGGCATCTACCCTGAATTAGACAAAGGGACATACTCTGAATTAGGTAAAGGGATGTACCCTGAATTAGATAAAGGGTCATACCCTGAATTAGATATAAGGACATACCCTGAATAAGGTAAAGGGATCTACCCTGAATTAGATAAAGGGACATACCGTGAATTAGATAAAGGGACATACTGTGAATTAGATAAAGGGACATACCGTGACATACCGTGAATTAGGTAAAGGGACATACCGTGAATTAGGTAAAGGGATATACCGTGAATTAGGTAAAGGGATCTACCGTGAATTAGGTAAAGGGACATACCGTGAATTAGATAAAGGGACATACCGTGAATTAGGTAAAGAGGTATGTTTCTTTGAGGTAGGCTTAAAGTTACTAAAGATAATGATTCAGGAAACTAATCGATACTTGATAACTTGCTTTATCGCGGACGGGGGACCTCACTAATAACTATAAGGTCACAGTAGATAATATTGTTATAATTATAGACTCACCATACAATGCCTTATACAACTCTTCTGTACCTATGTTCATTATATACATTATAATTGGTATGAAACTCGTTGAGGAAACCGGCATGTACTAGAACCAAAAATTCGAAGATATGTGACATCTACCAACCCGCAATTGGCCTGGCCGCGTGGTGTATTACGGCCCACTGAGAGGAGGCCTGTGTCCCAGCAGTGGGAACATTATAGGCTGATTATGCTTATGCTACTGTCTGTATATCACTATGATTGGCTATTCTTAATGGTAGCCATACACGTTACGATATACTTGTGCAAGTTTAGACTTGCACAAGTCTGCGCGACACTGAATGGCCCGGATACTTATTGTGCTAATTCATCCCACACACGTTAATGTATACTTGTGCAAGTCCAATTTTGCGCAAGTATATCGTAACGTTTGTGGCCTGCATTAAATATCGTCCATAAAAACAGTTTCATGATCTTTGTGACTAGTTTGAGATAAGGTATGGTATCAATTAAGGGCCTTATCAGACACAGCAGCACAGTTAAGTGAGAGACATAATAGAAGAAAAAGAAAGAAATAGTTGTTACAAAAAAAAAAAAAACACATTCAAAGTAGCCTCTTATCCAACCAGTAAAAGTTTGACAATTTTGTTAATTGGTTGATGTCAAGGGACCAAAGACAATATTGCGTAATTCTAATGTTGTTTGTTCTTGTTGCTGTTGTTGTTGTTCATAAGACTGATTTACATGGTACGATTTAATTGTCTATGGTATAGCATAATTTGAAGCAACAATAAAAGTTATACCAAGTTGCTCCCATCTGGAGCAACTTGGTATAACTTTTATTGTATGATGCAAACTTGCCTGTATTGCAGGCAAGTTTGCATCGTGGAAATCGGGCTTAATTCTCAATCAATATTGACATAGTTATGTTCCATGACTCTAAAAGGCGCGCATTATTAATATTACTAATAACACAATTTAGCCATAACAACTTTAATAGCACTTATCTAATATTATAAATGCGAAAGTGAGTTTGTTTTTTTGTTTGTTACGCTTTCACGCTATACGGCTGAACGGATTCGGATGGAATTTGGCACATGAGCAGACCATGGCTTGAGTTAGGTTAGGTTAGGTTAGGTTGACAGCGCGCGGCATACGACGAGGAGCGAGGAGTCTTGGGACGCGGTGGTTTCCTACTGCGAGACAGTCGTCTCGCAGAAGGAGGCTGCGGAAAGGGAGAGGGAGATCTCGTCTTCCCACCCGGCCTGCAGCAGGCGCACCGGGCGTCGGCGGAGGGCGGATAACGCCCTCTTCCAGCCCCCCTAAATGGGTCCAGGGGTGACGGACTCGGGGATGTCTGTCGCCTCCCATACATCAGCACCCGAGGTGGCGGCGCGTTCCACGCGCGCCCCTCTTAGACGTCACGGGGGAGTCAACCACCTCACTCCCCCCACTGACCCGAGGAGGCAGGCAGTGGGGCCGCGGGCCGGCACCAGTCGGAGGTTGCGGAAGATTTTTACGTTCCCGCGACCTCCGGCGTAGGTGTGAGTCTGAACACCGGGGTGGTTTTTAGTCAGACTTACTGACTAAAAACCGACCCCTCCGCCCGCCCCAAGGCGGAGGACATACATGAGGATTTTCCACCCCGGAAAAAAAAAAAAGTTTGGGTTAGGTTAGGATACAGGATAGTTTCAATACTCAATTTTTTATTGCATTTCATAACAAAGCATCCAATTTCAATCCCGGTATAGTACGTTCCCGTGTGATAATTTCCAACCTCCACCCAGATGAAGCCGCAGGCAAAAGGCAGTTTTATAATATTTAAAAAAACAATCTTATCACAAAAAATCAGGCAAAACACTTTTGCCTTAAAACTGAACACTTTTTACGTCACACAACTGTATTACGTATGTCAATGGCATTTGACCCATCATTGTTTACACCAGCCACCGACGCACAATTACCGCTAGATAAATACTCAATAAACATGATTTCATCTAAATTAACTACTACATTAAACGATAATACAACCTGTTGTTGTATGATAAGGTCGCTTTTTAATTGGGCAAGAGGGATAGCAATTGTTTTTTAGTATTGCGTTTGTTTGTTTGACTGTTTTCCAGTTGCCAAGGCGTTCCGTTATAGATAAATGTATGGACGAGTTTTTTTTTTAAATTGTTCTATTGAATGTAATTCAGTCTTGCGTTACATACGACGTTACATCATGAAATGCTTGTTTCTGATGTTATAGGTCAATCAGAAATTGCAGATAAAATTAATTATTCTTTATTTTCGGCAAAACATTATTTTAGCAAATCTCGATGCTTGATTGGAATGCATTTTATAAGACTCGGGAAGTGTCTAAAGACGTAATTTTTATGATGCTGATCATGCAGATAAAAATGGCGCTACATAACGTTTGTGGAGAGTGTGCGAGTAGATTATTCTGTAAAATATGTCACAAGTGAGGCGAAGATTAGAAAAAGAACGGTTTTGAGCTCTCCAGTACTCACAATGAGTACCAAACGTATTTTTAAGCTCTTATTTTAAGTAAGCAAAGGCTTAAGAGGAACACAAGAATAAGGTGAAGATAATTAGGATTAGGGTAGCGTTGGAAGGCCCCTCACAAGGTGGACCGATGACCTGGTGAAAGCTGCGTGAATCCGCTGGATGCGGGAAGCACAGAACCGGTCGAAGTGGCGGTGCTTGGGGGAGGCCTATGTCCAGCAGTGGACGTTCGGCTGAAATGATGATGATGAATTAGGCTTCTTGTTTAAGTAACTCCTTGAAAATAGTTAAAATGAGAATTAATTGCTTTGTTATGGTAGTGATTAATTAAGATTTTGAGAGGTTCTCCCTTATTTCCACCATTTAATCAAAGAATACCTTTTAGAACCTCACCTGACCACCCGTTTCTCATTGATTCTAGGTATCCTATACGCCGGCATGATGGTGACCAAGTCAGGCCCAATGACGCTGGAGTTCAACTGTCGGTTCGGCGACCCAGAGACACAGGTGCTCATGACATTGTTGGAGACTGACCTGTACAAGGTTATGAAGGTGAGTTCATACAAACATACTTAAGAGTGTTTATTCTGAAAGTGGGCAACGTCGCAAATAGATGTCAAATATTTCGCTGTTTTGATTAATTTGGTAATATTACTGTATGGAAATATGAAATATGGCTAGACAACTGTCTAAAATATTGATTATGAAATGCAATAAATAATATCGTAACCCCGAATATTTAGTTTTAGTTGTAAAAAAAGGATTTGGAAACTTTCCAAATGTCTTTTGTACACCTAAAACCGGTTACAACTTAAATTCAGTGTTATAATTGCAATTCATAATCAATATTTTAGACAGTTGTCTTGCCATATTTCATATTTCCAACCAGTAATAGTGCCAAATTAATCAAAACAGGTAAATATTTGACAGTTATTTGCGACGTTGCCAACTTTCAGAATAAACGCTCATATGTGTGAGAAATAGATTATAGAAGATATTTGGTCGCTAACACCTAAAGACACAGCATTGAGACTAATTATTTCTTTGTATACCTTTTCTAGGCTTGCGTGGAGGGTACGTTGAAGCAAATCCAAGTGACGTGGAATACCAAGCTGTCTGCCGTCGGTGTAGTCATCGCATCCAAAGGATACCCTGAAACTTCCACTAAAGGCTGCGTTATTAGCGGTACGTAATGTAGATTAGATGAGTTAGTTTTTATGATGGTATTCTTAAAATTATAGGGTAAATGTTAGTCATCTGTGAACTTAATAGATCTAATCTAACTAATGTAAGTATGGATGGATGGATGTTTGTTACTCTTTAACGTAAAAACTACTGAACCGATTTGGATGAAATTTGGCACACAGATAGTTAATATAACCTGGATTAACACATACGATACTTTTTATCCCGATATTCCCACAGGATTGAGACTTACGCGGGGAAAACCGCGGGGCGCAGCTAGTGTTTCATACAATTAATCGAGGGATACTCGTATATTCAACAATTATGCTCTGCCCTAAGATAGCTTTGACTGTGAATGATTTATATATTTATGCCTTACCCCACTTATTTGTTATAAGTATCAGTTGCCAGTTTGTATTGCCCATTGTTGGGCAAAGCCCCACCTTTCTTTCCAATTATCGCGATCTTGCAATTTCAGTCAATTCAGGTTTCCTGTTTCGTGCTGTCATTTGTCTTCGCATACCCAATATTTTCAATGAGTGTCCTGTCGCGACAGGTCTGACCCAGGTGCAGTCCACGCCCGGCATGGTAGTGTTCCACAGCGGCGTGGCCCGCGGCGCCAACGGCTCGCTGGTGTCGTGGGGCGGGCGCGTGCTGCTGCTGTGCGCGCGCGCCGCGTCGCTGCGGGCGGCGGCGGCGGCGGCCACTTCTGCGGCTGCGCTGGTAGACTTCCCCGGGGCTCACTACAGGAAGGATATCGCGCATAGAGCCTTTACCAAGTAAGTATAATATTTTGGACATGGTAGTCACATAGCTATTATATAGTAAAACTTCTTTTGTCTACTTTTTAAACGAAAGTTGTTGCTTTCTACACTCACAGACTGATAAAATGATTCCGTTTATGAATCATTAAAACTGATAAATTAATAATATCGGTAACAAATTCTTGTCTCTGGTTCCTTTCACAATATAAAGTTTCGTTTCAACTAAATGCACAAAAGTAATCAAATAACAACAGCACGTAAGTAATTACTGAAGTAACATTTATTCAACGGATTATTACACTCAATTTAAAAACATCTTGGCATGTTATCAAAAAGCGCATAAAAATGAAATGTATTTTGTTTCAGCATGTATGCCTCCGACAAAGAGCGCGTCATTTAAATACATTCCCGATGAAATAAATAAATTAATCAAATATTCCTAATTAACGGTTGCATTTATCTTAGCTCGCATTTGTAGTGGGATTTTATGGGTAAGAATCATTTACGTAAAACCTCATTTTGTATAGTTGTTTGAGAAACCATTTTTGTATATTTTTTTATTTTTCTAATAAACTTGTCGTTTTTATTTTGCTTGTTTGTTTTTCCATCCTGGTTTTTCACTTGCATCGCATGCTCAGAATGTATTATTCTTGCTTAAGGAATTTTCATTTGGACATACTCAGGACAAAATATCAAGAACGATCAGCTCTCATACACAATTAACTTCACAACATCGGTAACATAGGGTCGGGCATGAAACCCATGAATAGGATTTTTTTTTAATATTTGTTCTGGGCTAGTACTACAGACAAACTAGGCATGATATGGCGGACATATAATGACAACTTTCAGCACAAAAAAGTGACGTAGTGAACCTGCTGTAATAGTACAAGCAATGTTCACCAAAAGCTAGTATTAGGTAGTTTTTCACACAACAATATCACGCCTGTAATCCCCGAAGGGTTGGACAGAGATGTACCGCAAGGGGGACGTGGGGTGTAGGTAGTTTTCTTTAGCATAAATACAAGGCATGCGCTAAACTAGCGATAACTTAGTGGTGGATTTAGCATTCGGCTCGGGGGGTCTGTGGCGTGTGACGCCATTTGAGCAGTAGGTACACCTAACAACAACATTACATCACGCCTGTATTCCCCGAAGGGTTAGGCAGAGGTACCTAACAAGAAGTAGCAAAGAAATGAGTTATGTATGACCGTAGACATTCATTGGGGGGTGGCTAATCACCTGCAGGGGCAATCAAGGAAATTCTTCATTGATTTGTTTATTATTATTGGGCGTTTATTATATTTATGAGTTATACTGCCGCCTAATGTAAGATAATCGAGGGTTTTTTTTAAATGATGTTCACAAGGTGGCAGCACTGAGACGTCAGGTCAGCTAGGCATCTGTCAAAAGTGTCAAAGCGCCAAAATTTTTTTTTTGTCATGTCTTATTGGTAAACGAATTATGAACGTCATCATATATTTTATATTCACTGTCGAAATGGAAGACCTTTTATCAAAGTGGCGCCATCTGGTGGCGTGAATGTTCATGAAAACCCTCATTGCTTTCGTATCACAAAATATCAAGAATACCGAAATGCTAACAATACTCCCCCACTTTTTACCCAGAATCAACGGGCTCTCATACCTGCAAAGCGGCGTGGATATTGACGCGGCCGCGACCTTAGTCCGGCAGATAGAGCCTATCGCCACTGCCACACATAGAAGAGGGGTGTTGGGCAGACTGGGCTGCTACAGTGGGCTGTTCCAACTGTCGGCCATGGACCCTAGCCTGAAGGATCCAGTGCTGGTGCAGGGGACTGACGGAGTTGGCACTAAGCTTAAGGTGAGGTGGTAGAAAAGTCAGACAGTACCGTAATAACAGCAGTGGTGGCCTTGTGGTAACGACCACGACTTACGAGTTGTAGGTCGTACGTTCAAACTCAGACAGGCGCTTTATTTTGCGTAAATTATTTCATCACCATTGCTCTCAAAACGGTGAAGGAAAACATCGTGAGGAAAGTGGCATGTCCTAGAAACAAAAATTCGAAGACGTGAAATCTACCAACCCGCACTGGGCCCGCGTGGTGTATTACGGCTCACTCCCTTTCAGTGAGAGGAGGCCTGTGTCCCAGCAGTGGGAACATTATAGGCTGATTATGTTACTATACTACATATAGCACACAATTTCCAATTCCTCATTGAAACTTAGAATTCCTCCAAATCACTAGACTAAAATAACTATCTGAACTAGGAGGTAAAACTGTTTGTTTATATATTATTTTTGTAAAAGTCTCGGGAAGTACTGATCCTATTACAAAAATTATTTCGCTGGGCAACACTATTATCGACTGCCCTTTGGCAGTCGATAATAGTGTTAGGAATTAAAGGATATTATATTTTATGTTAAAACAACCGGATGTCAAAGTCAAAGTCAAAGTCAAATAATTTATTTCAAATAGGCACATATATGGCACTTTTGAACGTCAAACAAAGAAATAGAATTGATTCTAGTTGCCCCTTCCAAAAGGTAGTTTTCGTATGGAGAAGAATGGGCAAGAAACTCCATCGTTACTCTTTTAAAAATGTTTTACAATATTTTGTATACATTAATTATATAATTATATGTGAAGACGATGCACCTGCAATAAGATTACTGTACTACGAAAGGTAAAAAGAATTATAAATGGAGCAATAATGAATAAATTAATTACCAGATACATGGTGCTCACATATTTACAAAGATTGTAAAAGTATACGATATTACAATAGTCCTAACATTGTTACAAGTAGTACTAATAAGTCAGTGCGTGAGTTTAAGTAATGACAGAGTGTAAAAGTCTATGACATACAAATAATAAATAAAAAAAAAACTAAATTAGCTATCAGTTTGATTTTGTCCAGACACTAAATCGTCCTATGGAGCAAGACCATTCCATGTTTCCAAGCATTCTTATCTTGGATATAATCCTCTAATTTGTAATAAGCTTGTTTACAAAGTGTACTTTTTATATGAGTTTTAAATTTTCTTTCATTTAATTGCAATATATCACAAGGTATTTTGTTATAGCATTTAACGCAGTACCCCATAAAAGATGTTTGTACTTTAGCTAATCTGAAAAATGGTTGATCTATTTTATCTTTATTTCTAGTATTAAAATTATGCCTATCACTTATTTGATTAAAATCTAAGGATGAAGTCGCGGACGGCTAGTAAATTATAATTGCGTAACAAAATCGCAATCCCTTTCATTTTAACAATTCAATAATATCCGGTGAATTAAAAAAGCGGCGTTTATTGCAGTGATGCTAAAACTGATGTCCCAATTAGGTACATACATACATAAATTCACGCCTTCTTGCCATGGGGGTAGGCAGAAACTACATTTAACTACAGTAAAACAATTACGTACACTTTTGTAAAACATCCCAATATATATGTATGTAAATCAATCTTCTGACGTAAAACATTTCTCTTCCAGATAGCAGAACTAATGGAGAAATACGATACATTAGGCCAGGACCTAGTCGCGATGTGTGTGAACGACATCCTGTGCGCAGGCGCCGAGCCGTTCGCGTTCCTGGACTACATGGCGTGCGGCCGCCTGCAGGTCGACGTGGCCACTACCATCGTGAAGGGCATCGCCGATGCTTGTGCACTGTCGGGCTGTGCTTTGTTGGGTAAGTAGATTTTGTATATTTTTTATTTATATGGTTATCAGCGGTTACCACATTTCAGTTTAGTAATTTATTATAATATAAATTAAATCAAAAATAATTTACAAAAAATATTTTTTTTATCTACCATTTCATCTACCGTTACAGAATAACCCAATAGTGTAACATGATGTCGACATAACTTAAAATATTCTGAATGAACGCCTATTGTTAGATCAGAACCATTTTTTTCTCGAGGATCTAGACAGCAATGTGACTAAGTTCACTCACATCCCGTCAGTAAAAGTACCATTCCGTTCCGATCCATCCCCGTCCTATTACAATTTCTAATTCCATTTTTTTATCCTTCAAATAGGTGGCGAAACAGCTGAAATGCCTTCGATGTACGAGATCGGTAAGTACGACCTCGCCGGGTTCGCAGTCGGCGTAGTGGACAACATGAAGCAGTTGCCGCGCGCGCGCGAGATACGCGCCGGCGACGTCGTGCTGGCGCTGCCGTCGTCCGGCGTGCACAGCAACGGGTACAGTCTCGTGCAGAAGATTATGGCGGAGACGGGACACAGGTAATAAAATACTTGTTTATTTAACTGAGTACACACGGCTACACATCAAACTATACATTTCTAGTTTATGCTGATCTTGCATTGTATAGGTTTCCGTACAATGCGAGGTCAGCTTATACTGGAAATGTATAGCTTGATGTGTAGCCGTGTGTACATAGTCTACACTCAGCAGAAGCACAGTATAATAAAGTAACAGTATTAGGTCTCGGCAGTGACATTGAAATAATTACCTACGGCCGCTCGGTAGAGAATCCTTCCGCGTCCATGCGTAAGGCGATCAACACACACCATGCACCGCCGCGGACTCTACGCGCTCGACCGCGCGGTTGGGCGGTGGAAGTGTGGTAGGCGTCAAAAGATTTATTAGAGGCCAATGCGACATAAGATCCGCTTCACCGCCTACCGTGGCGGTGCGCGGTGCCGTGTGTTAATCGCCTAACTGCCGCGCACTCGAGACTGTTGCGTATACTCTGAGATTACGAAGCGCGTCGTTTGGGCCGTTTTCTATGAAGACAATACTGTTACTTATTTATACTATGGCAAACGATTATTAGCCATAATAATGATAATAGCAAGTTGCGCGCAATGATGATTGACATAACGGTCCCGCATGACGGGAACCTCGTGAAGGCCGAGAAAGATAAACAAATCAAGTATCTTGACTTGGCTCACGAGGTTGTCGACATGTGGGATGTGGACTCAGCGATCATTGTGCCGATAGTCGTATCAGCCAATAGCCTCGACCAACACCTAAGGAGGCTCTCGTTGGGCAGCTGGATTTAGGGCATGATTCAGAAAGTGGTACTCCTGGACACGGCTCGCATTGTTAGGAGGTTCCTCTCTTTGGAGCTCTGACCGCCGGTAGCTTGGACCCTGTTCCCGATACCGGTGGGCTACTACGTTCGGATGATTGTTTTTTTTATTTTTTTATTTATGTTCACCGATTACTCCGCCGTTTGTGAACCAATTTAAAAAAATCTTTTTTAGTTCGAAAGGGTATACTCCCGAGATGGTCCCATATAAATTTGATTAAGTTTGCTTGCGTAGTTTTTGAGCTAGCTTCAATATTACGTATTTTTCCCACAGTCTATGTAGACCAGTGGTTCTCAAACTTTTTAAATGACGGAACCCTTTTGGGAAGCAAAATACTTGATGGAACCCTACAATAAAACAATTGTTTTTATAAGTGTATTTTTTATTAATCAGCATAATAAAAGTACAATGTAACAGTTACTAATTATTATTTACTTCACCACTTGGCAAGGACAACAATAGAAAACATTAAAAAGAAAAAATCTAACTAGTGGGAGGTATGAAACTGTTTTTTATTTTTCATCAATTGGTTGATATCAGGTTTGATGGAAGAAAGTTGGAGTCTCATATCAGCTTCGGCGTCCAGTCTATTGCGATATTTTGTTTTCGTGGCTGCGTAGGTAGAGAATCCTGTTTCGCACAAATATGTAGTTGGGAACGGGAGCAGAATATCCAGAGCCATTTGGCCAAGCATTGCATATTCATCTTGGATTCTGCACCAAAAATCATTGAGAGGCGTCGTTTTGAACAGATGACTCCATACTTGTGTCTGATGACATTTCTAAAAGAGATTCATATATCTCGTTTGACATGTTTTCAGGATATTCCAAGTTGGGTAAAAAAGGATTATGAATCCATGAATGCACTTTAATTTTTGTATTGTGTTCTTCGGGAAAATACTTTTCAAAAGATGCGCGCATCGAACTGAGATATTGGACCAATTCAAACACATCATCTTCAAACATTACTGAGTCGTTTTCGGTAACAAACTCACTGAGTAACGTAAAGCTTTCTATTTCTTTCTTACCAATGCAAATGATCCAAAAATCTAATTTTCTTTTAAAAGCAGTTATTTTATTATAGGCCTGAAACACTGTTGTCTGTTTACCTTGCAACGATAAATTCAATTCGTTAAGTTTTTGAAAGATATCCGCCATAAAAGACAATCGGAACAACCAAGTTTTATCATACAAACGGTCCTTCAAATTAAAAGAAGTATCTGCTGAAAGAAACATTTGTAACTCGGCTCTAAGTTCAAATAGCCTTGTTAAAGTTTTACCCCGAGACAGCCATCGCACTTCTGTATGGAGCAGCAGTGTTTTATGTTTGCTGCCATAATCTTCACACAATAATGAGAACAATCGGGATTGTAGTGGTCGTGATTTGATAAAATTAATTATTTTTACCGCTTCATCCATAACTAATTTTAGATTTGACGGCATTTGCTTCATCGCAAGTGCTTGTCTATGCAGAATACAATGACTGGAACTACAATTACACGCTTTATTTTTAATTCGTGACACTGCTCCTGCTGTTTTACCTGTCATCGCCTTGGCCCCATCTGTACAAATGTCAATGCAATTGTTCCAACTGAGATTATTTTCTTCAAAAAATATATTTATTTTATTAAAAATTTCTTCCCCGGTAGTGTTTGTAAGCAGCGATGAACACATAAGCAAGTCTTCTTCAAAAGAACTTTTATAGGGATATCTCACAATAACCAGCAGGATAGCCAAACCAGCGACATCAGTCGACTCGTCCATTTGCAAGGCGAATCGTGTATTTTGTAGACGTGTAACTAGTTCTTGTTTGACGTAGCTTGCCAGATCATGGATTCGTCGTGAAACAGTATCGTTTGATAGCGGAACAGTAGAAAGATGCTTTGCAGATTTTTCATCGAGCATACATTTTGTTATGTCTAATACACATGGTTTTATTAATTTCTCAGCGATAGTATGCGCTTCACCTGCTTGTGCAATGCGATAGCTAACTAAATATGATGCCTCCGTGGCCTTTTCGTTGATAGTTTGTGTTACATGCATCATATTTTTTTGACTTTCTAATAACTGATCTTTTTTGCGAACAAAAAATTATTTATTCTTGTCTTTAGACTCGGGGTGTACAGATTCTAAATGTCGGCGCAATTTGGCAGGTGCCATGGAACTATTAGGAAGCAGTTTACTACAGAGCATGCAGAGAGGTGAGCCGTTGGAATCAACAAATCCGAAACTGATATAAGATTCATCATACTTCCTTCTTTTCGTCTTTGAAACCGTCGAGCTTGACGTCGTGGCATCATCTTCTGAATCGGTGATTGCTATATTCTCCGCGCGCACTGCTTTTGAACATTCAGCGTCATTAGAAGATGTTGTTGCAACACGTTTAACACCTTTAAGCCAACGTTCCATTCTTCTTTATTTATAATGTTACACGTCAGGATAGTGGGGTTTAAATAATCCACAATCGTTACTGCGTATAAGAGACTAAATTTAGTACCTACGGTGAAGAAATGTACAAAACTGAGACAACAGAATACAGCAGGCAGTAAAACAATGAACACTAGTTTCTCGCTAGCGAGCTTGTAAGTAGGCAGTAACTTATCGCTCCGAACGCTAATCGTCAACTGACGATGGGCGACGCTTTTATACTTAGTCCTAGACTCGATCTCAAATATTCTCGAAAATACTCGAGTCGGCACCTTTGATAAACAAAAAGCAAAAATAAAAACAGAAATTTAAAAATTGCGTTTTAAACAATATCGACTTTATCCTTTGAAGTTAGAGTCGAAAGTCGCTTGTTGACAACTATAGCGTCTAATTCAGAGGCGGCTTTTATCAAAGAGACTACGTCGCTTGTTGACAACTATAGCGTCTAATTCAGAGGCGGCTTTTATCAAAGAGACTACGCGCTCACAAGTATACTACCCGCTCGTTTTAAGTTTGCCGCTGGCGATAGGTATGACGTTCGAAAAGTAGCGTCAGCAAAACATAATATAAAAATATTTTTTATTTAATTGTAACAATAAAAATTGTAATATTTGGGTAAAACTATGACACATTATAAGTTTTGTTGTCACGTGGGGGAGGGTACGCGCATTCCACAGAACGGCAAACTTAGAGCGAACGGGTTGTACAAGTATAAAATTGTTGATACCAAACTTATGAGATATTGTACCAGCTATTGTAACATGTTTCTACAAATACAAATAAATAAATAAATAACGTTAATAGCGTTTTGTCTCCGCGCGGCCGCGGAGTCCGCGCAGCCGCGGAGCGACCAGAGAGAGGTGTTTTGATTTTTTTTTCTAAATTCTTACGGAACCCCGACAGAGGTATCACGGAACCCTAGGGTTCCGCGGAACACACTTACAGTATAGCTGATGTAGACGATATAATTATTAGTCTCCTTCACTGTTATTTACATAGCAGGTAGTAACTTGTGTGGGGTAGGTACCACCACCAAAAAGTGAAAAATAAAAAGTTTTTAAATGTTTTTTTGTAATGTTTTTTTTTGTAAAAAGTTTTTAAATGTTTTTATATATTTTTTTATTCTAATATTTAAAAATATAATTTATGTGTATAGAAAATGAAATAAAAAAATAGCCAGTTGCAAACGATTGCTCATTGTACGAATCCTGTCCATTATAAGGTAAAGCGTGTCCATTTCTCTTACTGTTTTTATTACGGAACATATTTTCAATTTCGGCTGAAAATTTTCGGTCGGACACTACTAATATAATACTATCCAATTTGTTTATATATTTTTTTTATCTCCACGCCTAACTTACTACGATCTCTATTTTACGCCATCAATCATCTTCCAGATACAACGAGCCAGCAGCTTTCAGCACCACAAACAAATCCTACGGCGAGGAGTTCCTCGAGCCCACTGCCATCTACGTGCGCGCCCTATTGCCGGCCATCAAGAAGCAGCTGCTCAAAGCGCTGGCTCACATTACCGGCGGAGGCCTGTTGGAGAATATTCCCAGGATATTGCCTCCAGGGATCAAAGTGAAGTTGGATGCTACTAAATTTAATATTAAACCGGTTTTTGGGTGGCTGCAGGCTAAGGGTGAGTTTTACTCATGTGATTTTTGTAATGTCTTGGTCTCTGAGGGCGATAAATTCTTTATCAACCCACAATATTGTTTTAAGCTTTTTTGTGTGCCTTAACCTGGATCAAAATAAATTTATTCCCTTTCCTTCTTTTCTTTTTGATTGAAATTGACGAAGAAAATTTGATTTAACGAAAAGACTAATTTAATGTTTAGTGGCTGTTATAATATATAATGATATGAATCTTCTAAAAAAGTTTATTTGTAATACCAATATCGAACAAATATGGCACGGTACGACGTGAATTCGAATTTTTCGAATTCGAATGTATGTTTTGTTTTTAAATTACGGTGGTTTGTTAGTGAAACGCTCGTGAATGACAATGTTCTTTTTTTGAAATGAGTTGCATTATGAAATTCAGTACAACATTATAACACCTGTTTGGATGATATCATGGTTACTATGACACTGGTTGTTTTAATGTTGGCAATAAGCTAATTGTTTCAGAAACTTTTAGAGACGATTTATAGCATGGGTGTAGATAAATGATTTTAAACACTGGGAATGCGAAAGGGCGTTCGAACTTTGAATGGAAATTCTTGAGAGGAACAACTTTCATACCCATGTTTGTTAAAAGTACACTGAGATTCCAATAGTCAATAAACACAAGTTAGCCTTTAAAACACTTCCATATCCGTCGACTCCTCTGTGTAATTCCAAACAACCTGACACAACACTTTCAATCAAAATACCACTCTACTACCTGTAACATAAAGTTTTAGTTTGACTTCCTAGTCACTTTTAGTCCAATATACACTCTATCTCTACTGACATAGCGTCCATTATGCCCAGGTGTGGTATCCGACTTCGAGATGCTCCGCACGTTCAACTGCGGCGTGGGCATGCTGGTCATAGTGGACCCGGTGTGTGTGAAGGAGCTGCTGGCGCTCGTCGACGGAGAGATCGCCGTCGTCGGCGCTGTGGAGCAGATGGGGAAGGAAGGTGTGTAACAGAACATAATATTTTTACATATTAATATAGGATTAGTTATCCGTAATAGGAGAGCAAACTGCCTAGTTTTACCGCTAGTGGCGCTAGCAGCACAAACAGTAAACGAGCAGTTTTTTTCTCATAGCATGTCAAATACATTTATAGACTAACTAGCTGCGCCCCGCAGTTTCACCCCCGTAAGTTTCAGTCCCGTGGGAATACCGGGATGAAAAGTATCCTATTCCAGGTCATGGTCTACCAATGTGCCAAATTTCATCCAAATCCGTTCAACCCTTTTAGCTCGAAAGCGAAACAAACAAACTCACTTTCGCATTTATAATATTATAGTTAGGATTGATATTCCATTGTATTACGTAAACCAAAACAGCGCAACCAGCGCGCCTTTGCAGCGTGTTGTGTGTTCAAAGAAAGCGTAGCATTCAAATACTCGTTATTGCAAACGTTTTATAGATTTTTAAATTGCCTTATCATGCAATAATTTCAGTATAAGATTTTTATCAATATAAGAGAGTTGAGCTTATGGTTCATGTTCTAGTATATATTCTCTATAATACTCTATAGTCTTAGCAATATTATTAACCAATCTTTATTTTTCTTCAACCAGGTGGCCACCAGGTCGTTGTTGAAAACTTCAAAGAAGCGATGCAACCTCTAACATCTCCGTACATGAGCGCGCGCGCGTCTCCTCGGAAGTCTCTCTCGTATAAGGACAGCGGAGTGGACATCGAGGCGGGAGACTCTCTCGTGTCCATGATCAAGCCTTTGGCGAGGTATGTATCAATAACACTCAAATTTTCCACCAAAAGATCACCAGTGCTCTCTCTAAAACGGTGAAGGAAAACATCGTGAGGAAACCGTCATGTCCTATAAACAAAATGTCGATGACATGTGACATCCAACAAATAGTGTGCAATATCATTATAGTTATTATTGGTGGAATAAGAGCTAAGGGAACAGCCGCACGGGTCGATCCATCAGGTTAAGGTACGTTTGCCGGGGTTGGTCCGTGGATGGGACCATCTTTACATATCGAGACTCCTAGACTAGTATCCAGTAAAACAGCAGTCCTAAATGCTTATCATGGGTATGTTTCATCAGTATTGCGTTACGGCCTAGTGATATGGGGTAACTCAGTGGATGTGGAAAGGGCATTCATAGTGCAAAAAAAATGTATCAGAGCCATGAGTGGAGCGGAATATTTGGACCATTGCAGGCCATTATTTAAGGAATTAAGAATTCTCCCACTCCCATCTCTCTATATTTTTGAAGTTTGTCTATTTGTTAAAAAATACCCTCATTTATTTTTATTAAATGAACAAGTCTCTGAAAGACTGCACAAAAAAAATGCCGGGAAATTACTAGTTCCTGCTCAGAGATTGCAATTATACAGTAGAAATGCCAGTTGTATGACAATTAAAATTTATAATAAATTACCACCTGGCTTGAGAATGTTACCAATTAATAAGTTTAAATGTAAAATGTTTGATTGGCTCTTAGACATGTGTTTTTATTCCGTCAATGAATTTTTAAACCATACTTTTTGATAATGTAATTAAAAATCTTAATAATGACATTAGTACTTTGACAATATTATGAGTTCTCGGACATTGTAATTTTTTTTATTTTTTTTTGACATTATGATTTATATTTTGACATTATGGTTTATTCTTTGACATTATGATTTATATTTTCGACATTATGATTTATATTTTTAATTTAGCTATTGATAATATGACATTATATATAATGCATTTTTTTTGATGAAACATAAAAATTAATACAGGATTTCATAATTTTATATAATATTCTTCTAATGTACCTAGTTCTGACTTGCATGTACCTACTTAAATTATTAGCTTATTATTTAATATTTCTACACCAGCAATGGTAGTATGTGTGAAACAGTGTTTAATGTAAGATCTCAATGTACCATATACTCAGAAATAAATAACATTCATTCCTCCGTGGCGCGGAAAGCACGTTAAGCTGTAGATCCCGGCTGACATTCGTAGATCTTTGACAGTCGTTACGGGTTGCCAGAAGCCAAAAAATCTGACAACCATCCTTACCAAGGGGTATCATACTACCCAGTTACTGGATTGTGGAGGTCAGACAGGCAGTCGCTCCATGTAAAATACTGGTATTCAACTGCATCCGGTTAGACTGGAAGCCGACCCCAACATAGTTAGGAAAAGGCTAGGCAGATTTATTTTTTACTAGCCGAAAAGTACCCTATGTACTTTTCCAGGTCATGGTCTACCCCTGTGCCAAATTTCATCCAAATCCGTTCAGCCGTTTTATCGTGAAAGCGTAACATATAAACAAACAAACTCACTTTCGCATTTATAATATTAGTTAGGATTAGGATTATTGGTGGAATAAAATCACAAGTTACGAAGTCGAATTGAGTTTAAATTTACAATGTTGTTTATATCTACAGGTCGACATCACGCTCGGGTGTGCTCGGGGGTTTAGGAGGATTCGGAGGCTGCTTCCAACTGAAAGCCGTTGAAGAGGAATATAAGGTATAATAAAAATATAATTATAGTTTAATTTTTATCCAGCTCTGCATTAAGAAAAACACTAATTTCTTGATTACCTTTATCTAAAAAAAATATAAATGTGACTCGTCGTCATTATTTATTTCCTTGTCATCTACTGCTTCAAACGAGTGTCTTAATTCAATATTCCACAGATATTAATCTATAGTACTTACAACACAAGCTTTTCCCCAACATTTTTCATCTTAGACCATTTATTCATACCGTGTAACTAAGCCTCGCTTTAAGTGTGCGGTCATTGCAAACGCGACCTTATTAGATGTTTACATTATGTTTACAATCACCAAAAAACTTATAATACACAAAGAAATTATTACTGTTTTTTGACTTAGAAAATCCAAAAGTATTACTTTTTCACTTTAGACATCTTATTACTTCAAATTGTAATTCTAAAATCTGCAATAAAACTTCAAAAAAACCATTCACCGACTACCAATAAGCTTCTTTCTACCACAGGACCCCGTCCTCGTCCTAGCCGCAGACGGCGTCGGCACAAAACTGAAAATCGCCCAAAAAATTAACCAACACAGCACCATCGGCATAGACTTGGTAGCGATGTGTGTCAACGACATCCTGTGCAATGGCGCCGTGCCTCTAACGTTCCTGGACTACTTCGCGTGTGGCTCCCTGGACGTGCACGTGGCGAGGAATGTTGTGTCGGGAGTCGCTGAGGGGTGCAGGCAGTCTTCAGCTGCTTTGATTGGTGAGTTTATTATTATATTACTAGCTTCCGACCGCGGCTTCGCCCGCGTGTTATGTCGATAAAAAGTAGCCTATATCCTTTCTCAGGCTCTAGACAATCTGCGTGTACCAAATTTAATTTAAATCGGTTCAGTAGTTTTGGCGTGAAAGCGCGACAGACAGAATTAGTTTCGCATTTATAATATTACCAATATTATATTATTTGTTAAAAGAGCGCTGTGAAGCTAACGTTTCCTAGATTACTACGCCTGTGGCTCCCTGGATGTCCACGAGGCGAAAATGTAGTGTCGGGCGTGGCAGATTTATCCTTAGAAGTTGCTATTCCAAATAAAATTATTGCCTTACCTTACTTAGTGCTGAGCGACCAACCAGCCAGCTGACGAAGTCTCGATTTAATGTGACTCATTATATATTTTATCTACACCCATGCTCTAAATCCTCTATAATAGTTTCTGAAACAGCTTAGCTTATTGCCAACATTAAAACAACCAGTGTCATAATAACCATAATATCATCCAAACGGGTGTTATACAGAATTTCATAATGCAATTCATTTCAAAAAAAGAACATTGTCATTCACGAGCATTTCACTAACAAAGCACCGTAATTTCAAAAACAAACACATTCGAATTCGAAAAATTCGAATTCACGTCGTACCGCGCCATTTTTGTTCGATATTGGTATTGCAAAGAAACTTTTATAGAAGATTCATATCATGGGTGTAGATAAAATCTTGTATGCAACTATAAATAATTAGGTATTAAAACACTCATGTGATACTGTTTAAAACCCACATTCGTGTTTTAATACCCCTTAAATAACTATTAATTTAATCATTTAAATAAATATTTATGCTTAGGTTTTGTAGATTGTAAGTTATTGACAAATTATCAAACGTTATGTACGATTTGTAACCTTTTTCCAGGCATACACCTGGACCTAATGACATGAATATTTCTCGTTTAAATTATATTACTAAAGTTCCATTATTTTGTCTAATCAAGGTGGAGAGACAGCTGAAATGCCGGGCATGTACGAGCCAGGAGTGTACGATATTGCGGGCTTCGCACTCGGAGTGGTCGAGCGGTCGCAGATATTGCCCAAGATCAATGATATTGCGGTAAGTGCTATGTTCTGTCACCTGCACACCTGAGGACCCAATGGCTGCGTCAGCGAACGGTATTCGCGTAGCTGAGTTTTGGACCAAACAAATTTAAAAAACTAAGATTTGAAATTTTTAATTTTTTGGAGAAAAAAAACTTGTAATCGCGGGATAGATGTCTTCAAATCACTCGTGTAATTCATTTTTACCATGAATTGTATAATGTCGTGAGACATTTTCGTTTCTTGACTAAATTCATGGCAACGCAACAACTAACGACGCGCACAGCCGAATTCGAAAAGATCCTGTTTTAAGGGGGATGCGCTAGAATGGCCCGCGAAATTCAAATTTTCTTACGTTTTTTGCAATTTGCAGGTCAGTATCAGATTGTATGTTGATCTAAATATTATTAGCGCTAGTAACAAATATTGATTTACAGAATTATAAACATTAAAATCAGCAATACAACCTGATACTGCCTTGCAAATTGCAAGAATTTGAATTTCGCGGGCTACTATTTTACGCCCAAATGTTATTTCCAACAGGTTGGTGACATAATCATTGGTCTTCCATCCAATGGCGTGCACAGCAACGGTTTCAGTTTGATTCACAAGCTGATGAAGAAGACTGGACTCACGCTCAACGATCGAGCTCCCTTCAGTAAAGAAGGATTGACACTTGGTAAGTTTATCATCATAAAAGGAAATAATAATATATTTTTGGTTTGTTTTTTGATGAAATCGCAGCAAATTATAAAAATATGAGCGAGCAGCGACGAAGATATAAATTTAACACCTGCAGAGTTAGTGTAAGCATTTTCCTCGCTGTAGTGTGGTGAAAAGTTGTGTGTTTCGCTCGGCAGCAAAGTTATTCTGCGTTTCGTACCTTTGAAACCCTCGCTACGCTCAGGATTCTATATTTGAAGGAATCCTAGAATTGTTCGCTTGCTCAGGTTTCAATACAAGTAGTAAAGAGGATTCTGAACAGCTTTGTGACATATCGTAAATCTCCATTCCTGTCGCCAGGCGAGGAGCTGATCAAACCGACCCGCATCTACGCGCGCGCCGTGCTGCCGGCGCTGCGCGGCGCGCGCGTGAAGGCCGTGGCGCACGTCACGGGCGGCGGGCTGCTGGAGAACATCCCGCGCGTCGTGCCCGACGCCGTGCGCGCGCGCCTCAACGCGCACTGGTGGCACGTGCACCCGGTGCGTATACATCGCGCATTTCAGCTATTATCTACGCATGATACATTCAATGTAGACATTTAACCGCAAAGCTCTTAGTCAAATTTTGGTAACGCTTTTTCTCTTGACCATCAAAAATATGCTTTTATGACCGTAGAAAGAAGACTCATTACGAAATACGTTAGTTTATAATCTCACAACATATCAACCGAGCTAGGAATAGCAGGTCACACACAATACAGGGCTTTGACCCAATATTTTGCACGCCACCAATTGGTTGAATGCTTGTGTTTAAGTAAAATAGTCTGCTAAATATTCATTATGAAGCCTCCGTTTCTTATATCTAAACCACGACAAGTCATAATGAAAAATATACGTCTTTCACGGTAGCTTTACCAATTCTACAGTCTTTAAAAGTATGAGGAACAGGGTGTAAATTTCACTCATACTCAATAGAAAAGGGAAGATCCTCCGACCAGATGGGTGTCGTGTTTGGCGGACAACTGCCCAACGATTAATGTCGGGATCTTGAATATAATATCTCGATCGCGCGGTAAATTTTAATTGCGCGATGCAGGATTTTATGTGACGTCAGATCGATGCGTAGTTCGCATGTGGCGATGTAGATACCGCCACAAGTCCTATAATACATTATTGACTGATAAATATTCTGTAAACATACTTCAACGTTATTATCTTTCAATCAGGTGTTCTCGTGGATCGCGGACGCCGGCGCAGTCCAAGACGAGGAGATGTTGAGGACATTCAACTGCGGCATCGGCATGGTGCTGGTCGTGTCGCCTGAAGATCAGGCCGAGGTGAGTTAGGAATGATTTTATATTCTGAAATTATAGGCTGGTAATGTCTGATTGATTTTTTACCTGCTTAAGTAATAGGTAATACGGGCTGGTATCCGCAACTCCACGTCAAAGCGCGTATTTTGCGTACGGGTGGGAAATCACTTATTCGATCCACCCCAGCTCCTCCAAGAAGGCCAGCAACGCCTTGGTGTTACTGACCGTCTCACGTAGGGTACCTGGGTTACCGAAGTACGTTGCCCTGTATGTGGCTCGCACCGGCCAGTGTAGTAGCACATGAGCTGCTGTCTCGTCGTCCTGCATGCAGGCCCTGCACAGCGGACTGTCTGTGACTCCTATGACAAAGAGGTGTTTATTAAAAGACCCATGGCCAGTTATAGCTGCTGTAACAGTTCGCAGCTGTTGTTTCGTTAGTCGGAGCACCCGCTTCGTGAGGCGGCAATCGATGGTAAGGAGTGCCTCCTCTGCTTAAGTACAATCCGATATTAGTACGTTTTTTTTTTCAGAAATTTGTTCATCCATTACAATTTTAGTATGCGCAGGCGCACTCCTTTAAATCGTTTTTATTGAATACGAACAGTGATGCTCATCTACCTCTTCTTTTTTGCTAAACCTTGTGCTGGTTTGAATCTATCAATAAGCAGACATTTTAATGAATAATTGTCACGCAGACAGGACCACTATAACCAACTCTTTACTTATTCCCGGATTTGCGACAAGTCGGTTTCACATACAACACTTGACCATCGAATTCGTGATCGCGAAAATTTAATTATTGACTTACGAGAATTTCTGACAATCGTGCAGATATAATCTGTGTGACCTTTTTCGACACAGGATGACAATCATTAATTCTTTGCATATAAATTGACTGACTCATCATCATTTGCCTTATCCCAATTTATTTGGATATCGGCGCAATGTCTTTTCTTTCCATACTTCTCTATTAAAGCAAAAAGAATTTTATACAATGACCCCTCACTACTTATCTCTATCGCTCGCGTACAAATGTAATATGTAAACAAATGGAAATATAAATACATAGATAATAGGATATGGAATAATTTATAATAGATAAATTCAATTCAATAATAATAATGCATAATTATGACGACCAGATATATTTTAATAAGTAAAATAGTAAAAAATAAATTATACCATAATACTTAATAATTATACTACATTAAGAACAATAAACAAATTTTAAGCTAGTAAATAAATATAATAATTAAATAATTAATTAATAAATGGATAGACGTATATAAAATATTAATAGAATAAGAGAATGAATGGAAATATAAATACATAGGTAAGATACTCGTATAAATAATCCCTAACATAATAACAAGAAAAACTTGTAAAGCGCTCTTCCGCTCTCTACTTATTTTAAAATTTGCTGTGCCCGACAGGGTCCATAATTGTTTCTTTAATTTTTATTTACCACCTAATTTGTACATTATGGATTGCAATAAACAATTTGATTTGATTTGATTTGAAATGTATTGCCGTCGCGCTCCCGCATTAGAAGGACCTTCAAACGCGTCGTCGTCGTCTCGGACTTTCTATTCACTAACCAGCACAATTGTGTATTTCTCCCGCAGGTAATGAACACAACCCGTGCGTTCGGCGCGATGGTCATCGGTAGCATACAGAAGCGTCCCGCGGGCGGCGCGCGCGTGCTCGTCGACAACTTCGCGTCGGCCATGGACTTCACCAGGAGAATGCCGATGTTACCTAGTAAGAAGGTAAAAAACATTTACTGGTTACGTAATACACATACAATTTACTTGCATCTTATTTTCCATATAGGCTGGAAGTCAACACATACATACAAATAAATAAAATTAAAATTTCTGATTATAATATAAAAATAACAGCTTTTTACTAAATGCATTTGAATGTATATACGGTACTCATAACAAAAAAAAACAAATTTTTGTCTGCCTTTCTGTCCGGCTAATCTCCGAAACGGCTGGACCAATTTTGACGGGACTTTCACTGGCCGCTGAAGACATTGCGTCTGTCGCAATTTTTCAAAGTCTCGCTCAGCAATGAAAAATGTAATCAGCTTTAGTGTTATAATATAGTTTCACGGTTTCACCCACTAGCACAATTTCTGCAAACGAATTCAAAGTTTTATATCACTTCAGCTGGATTTGGCACACGTTACTTAGGTTGCCACTCTTAAACGCAGAGTTTGCGCTGGTGATAGTGTTGGCTGCGCTGAAGTGCGCTACTGCACGTACCGGGGGGCCTAAAACGGCTACATTAATTCTTCTAAACGCAATTCATTTTCTGAATTTCCAGCTGTCATAAGCAATTTCTCTAATTTGACACTAAAGCAATTCATAATGTGTAGACCATTTTACGAATGTCCATAGTAAACTGTCAAAAAGATGAATTATTTCGTAATGTGAATCACGCAGATCATATTATGAATTGTCATTTTGTGACATTTTACGATGATTCATAATACTTTTCTATTATGATTCTGCCAAAGTGACGGTTTTAAACCCCCTGTTATGCTTGGAGACCACGAATCTAGTTAAAAATGATCACAATTTTGTCGTTAGATTTTTTAACCTATCTTCCGCCCTCTAGGTGGCAGTCCTCGTGTCGGGCAACGGCAGCAACCTGCAGGCGCTGCTGGACACGTCGCGCGAGGCGGCGCAGTGCATGTGCGCCGACGTGTGCCTCGTGCTCAGCAACAAGAGGGACGCGCACGCGCTGCAGCGAGCTGAGAAGGCGGGAGTGCCTTCACTGGTAAGTCAATATGGTGAAAATCAGAACCCTTTTTTGCAGTCGGGTAAAAAAACAAGCAAGTTTGTCCTACACTAGGTTTTTCTTGTATCGAGAGTGCTTTTGCAGACAAAAGTGTTCCACGTAGAAATGCTTGAAATAACTATCTACAAGTTCAACTTCTCAAAGTCAAAGTCAAATAATTTATTTCAAATAGGCATATATATGGCACTTTTGAACGTCAAAACAAAGAAATAGAATTGATTCTAGTTGCCCCTTCCAAAAGGTAGTTTTCATAAGGAGAAGAATGGGCAAGAAACTCCACCGTTACTATTTTAAAAATGTTTTACAATATTTTGTATACATGAATTATATAATTATATGTGAAGACGATGCACCTACAATAAGATTACTGTACCACAAAAGGTAAAAATAATTATAAATGGAGCAATAATGAATTAATTAATTACCACATACATGGTGCTCACATATTTACAAAGATTGTAAAAGTATACGATATTACAATAGTCCTAACATTGTTACAAGTAGTACTAATAAGTCAGTCCGTGAGTTTAAGTAATAAAGCTTCTGAAATGGAGTATTTTGATTTCGCCCGACATGTGAACGTCCATGTGAACTTGAACACATGAGATATGCAATAAAGATTTGAATTTGATCGGAAGAGCTCAATTTCGTATCATTTTGACACTGATTCGAACCAAACTCGATTCAGAACTGGCAGAAGTCTGGAAGTAAAACTGGACCAATCTGTAGACCAAATAAATAATGGTTACGTGCCTTTCTGGCTTTTCACTAAAACGCGATTCTTCTTTCTTTATCCTTGAACTTCAAGCATTACATACATAAACTTACGCCTTCATCCCATGGAGGTAGGCAGAAACAGTAGAACGCCTCCTGCTACGCTCCTTAAATATTTCGTTTGCTACGTTTACATTCATTATGTTACTAATGAACTACTACTAAAAGCGTAGAAAAAACAATTATCCTCTTATTTCCAGGTGTTCAACCACAAAGACTACGCGTCGCGGGAAGAGTTTGACCGCGCCGTGTCGGAAGCTTTAGAAGCGCACAAGATCGACATCGTGTGTCTAGCCGGGTACATGAGGATCCTGTCCGCCGAGTTTGTTAAAAAGTAAGTTAACTTTATTTATAAACCAAATTGGTAAAAGGAGTAATTGAAAAAAATTAAAACTCGAAAATGGGTCTTATGGGGCTTTCAATTTATGCGTTTCTTGACGGCCTGCTGCGGTGCCGAAGCGGTGCGTTAGTCGTACAGCGCCCGGACGATCCTTTTTTTTCACACAAAACGCGCGGAGCGGCAACAGTGCGGCGCCGGTACCGGGAACGCTCCATAACAGGACGGCAACCACGCAAGCATCACGTGTTCATTTCT
This sequence comes from Lithophane semibrunnea, assembly GCA_947363905.1. Classification (NCBI taxonomy): domain Eukaryota; kingdom Metazoa; phylum Arthropoda; class Insecta; order Lepidoptera; family Noctuidae; genus Lithophane; species Lithophane semibrunnea. The sequence goes on from OX376200.1 coordinate 15,846,658, forward strand.
TTGTCAGATTCTATGGCTTGACTGATGTCATATCGTTGGGATAAAACCGCACGGCAGTAAAATACGCTTTCAATTGAGGCGTTCGATGCCGGACTGCTACCGTACTGCAGCGGCCCGACAGCGAGATATAACCTGCGCCACGGTAAGCGTGCGGCAGCGGTCCGACACGAAACACGATTATAAATTACTTTTACTGTGGAACTAGCACAGAAATCAACCAACAAAACTAAGAAAAAATGGTGAAACCGACTATAATATAGATATTACCAAATCGTTTTACGCGTTCCTTCATTGGTGAAATTCGCCCTTATTAACGTAAGGTTTGCTAAGCGAATTGTATTCTTCTCTTGTAGATGGCACGGTCGGTTACTGAACATCCACCCATCGCTACTGCCCCGTCACCCCGGCCTCAACGCTCAGAAACAGTGCCTCGAATCTGGAGACCGGGAAAGTGGCTGCACAGTGCATTTCGTTGATGTAAGTATTGAAAACCTACATACATGAAATGAAACCCGTTTTCTCCTGGGGGTAGGCAGAAACTACGGAACGTCATGTGCTATGATCTATAAGGACGCGAGGGCGGTAACTGGAGAAATAGTGGGGTTTATATCGATATCAATTTCACGTCCATCGAATTTGGCTTTACGCGTGTGATCTTTGGTCTTATAGTCTGTGGTAGAATATCATTGAAGGTCGTATAAATGGTTTATTTTTAGTTTTGTGTCCACCTATCCAAGCCACTAATTCTCAGATAGTTCCTGCTAAATCATCAGAAGGCCAGTACTCGTACTTAAAAAACATGTTCAAGTTCAAGTAGCAAACTCATCTTAGCGACATCTGTCTAATAATTTACAAAAAATGAATGTAAATTGAATATACTTTTGACAGATTGAGGCTCAGATTAAAACGTTATCGTTATTATAAATACGGGATTAGCCCCCGGATATCACTGTTTTGTGACAGTTTCAAATTAAATAAATACCTTTTAATTTCATCAGCCAAATTCTCATTCTTTCTTGCTTCTCCAGGAGGGTATGGACACCGGCCCAATTATAATCCAGGAACGCGTCCCAGTCCATCAAAAGGACACGATACAAACCCTCACGGACCGCATCCATGAAGCGGAACACCGCGCGTATCCGCGAGCTCTGCGTCTTGTGGCCACTGGTAGGGTAAGACTCAACCATCAGGGTACCCTCATGTGGTACTCTTAGGGGTGTATCGAATATGTGACGTGTGATGCAGTGAGGAGAAAGTATAGGCAAATACTTGTGCAAATCGTATAATCAACAATCTACTTTACCACTATGTAGTCTATGTTGATTTTCGAGTGGACCGCTTGTAATAAAAAGTTTCTAAATTTTGGTTGCAATGGAATTTGTTCCCAAATTTGATCAAAATCAGACACATTCTAAATTAAATTTATTCCGGTTTCGCTTGTAAAATCGACGAATAGCTTCCAAAAAATACTACATTGTCCGAATTTCTTCTTACTGCACCATACAGAAAGGGTCAGATGTAAGTCATATCTTTGTCAAAACAGTCAATGATTTGAATGAATTTTTTTCATTGTATAATGTCTTCCAGCTCAATATTGAACAATTCATTCATTAATGTTCAATTTAATGATGTACTAAGATTGCTTCCATCTTGCCTACAATGAAATGGAATATATTAGCGTAAGATCCTTAGGTAACTATTATCAAATAATTCGAATATGTATGAAACTAAAGACTTGAACATTTTAATCTCAATATTATGGGACCAAGTGTATGTAAATGTACATATCATACCTACATTCCTACTCTGCAGTAAAATATTATTGTTTATATTCCTATAAAGTCGTTAGGAAATGTTTAAGAGCGAGTTATTCATTATGTAAGACTATTTTGTCATGATATTACTTGGCAATAAATCAAATTATCTTGTGAAGGAAATAAATATCTTATAAAGCATTGGGTCCCCTATGAAAATGGCGTTTTTTTTTCACAAATAGAGAACCTCGTCACATCTATGATTTAAAATATTCATAAATTGCTTGGTATTATATCGAATAATGACCATCATAGACAACTACCAATAGTAAAAAACCCTGATTACTTATAGTTTTCTAAACATAAAAATACCTTAAAAATGACTCCTCATTTTTTTAGCAGAAATAACCACTATTTTTTTTTTAACTTAGCTAAAACTTATTTTTGTCGCTTTATCTAAGTGGCAAACATTATCTTAGTTTTTAAACATTAGTGCATAAAAGTTTTAAAACATTAGTGTTCATGGTTGTTATATAAATTAAGAAAATGTTAGTATGAAACATGCAACTTCTTTAAAATTCCCCATACAAAACGCTGATTTCATAGGTGGGGGACCTAATATATGAAAGTCTCGAATTTGATATGAATTTGTATATAAGATTAACGTTATCACATTATTAGGTAAGTATATTATATATTTCTCTGTTAGTCACAGCTTTGAATGTTGAAAAAAATGTTAAAAAGTTTTATTAAAATTATTTCGGCGAATTTTGCCTGTTTTTTTTTTGTTAAAATGTCAATGAGAGCCCAAAAGTAAGTTTACATATTTAGCTCATTTATACAATAGGTTTTTTATAAGATTTATTGTAGTTGCTATGTATTGTTAAATCCACTTATTTTTCATAGTCAGCAGTACATAGGTAGATTCATTAAAATGTTTCAACAGTTAAAATGCATGTTTATGAAATGCCATTTAAAATATAAGTATGTTAAGTTTTACAGTGTGTTTGAAATAAAACTTTTGTATATATTTCAAGTGTTTTATTATCCTGTTCGGTATTTAAATTATCTACGTAATAATTATCACAGATACGCCTCTACAAAAATAAAAGAAACTAGAAACTTTTTTTTTTGCAATGGAACTTGTACTTACAACCCGCAAGAGTATACTTGATACCTGAGCGGAATGCGCGCTCCCTATCACTCTCGCCATCGACGCGTCAGCACCTCGCGCCTACGTCATCCGAGCGAAGTCTCAAGTTAACTCTTGCGGGTTGTACAGTCACGGACTTTAATTGATGAGCCACTTGGTACTGTTCGCATTTTCGCCGTGTAATGCAAATCGGGTTTATTCGGTTCCCGACACGCAAAGTCATATGTCTTCGTATTAAATGAAAGGTAAGGTAATCCTTATTAGTCAAAATTAAATGAAAATTCTAAATATTTGCGCGCATTTAGCGGCATTTACTAAATGTATGTTTCGTAGACTACAAAAAAAAAATACAATAGACGCTGATATATTTAGTAACCTATTCCGCTTGACTATTCTTCAAGAGTGTTAAAAACCCTGTAAAAAATCGACACGTGTTTCACCTCTCAACGAGGCATCTTCAGGATGAGAGAGTCAAGAGTTTCTCTGCGCTCGGTGTGGTAACACGTCGCGTGGATTGCAATTGGTCAATCGTCATCCTGAAGATGCCTCGTTGAGAGGTGAAACACGTGTCGATTTCTTACAGGGTTTTTATGACTCTTGAAGAATAGTCAAGGGGAATAGGTTACTAAATATATCAGCGTCTATTGTATTTTATAATGGATTTCCGCAAAGTCACGCGTGAATCAATTAACTTTCGTAGACTACAGTCCATTATGCGCTTTTATAATTTCTAACGTGACGACATTATACTGGATTCTGGGTCCACGGCTGAAAAAATATATGAAGTAGCTTTTAAATTTCCGGCTACGATAACGTTATAACGTGCACGTATTTCCATAAATTTGCTGGACGTGGACGTTCGCGATAATATCGTTAGAAATTATAAAAGCACACTTTCACAGTTACTTCACCTCCGGCAGCAACCTAATTGCAACAAGAAAGATAAAGACCACTGTGCTGCAAAATCAGAGGTCAAATAATAGTGAAGACTGTAGTGTCCGTCACGCGGCGTATGAGTTGCGTCCACACTTCCACACGCCATACCTTTGTTGCGGCGGCAACAACTCTCATGGATAATGTATATTTACATTTTTTTTCAATATTTCACAGTAATGTGTCATTTTAAAATAAGTATATGTGAAATGGGTATTCAATTTACTAAACCATTAACTAGAACACTTATTTCAAGAATTTTTCTTTTCTTTAAAAGTGATTAAATCACCTAATGCTTTAAAAAACACCCCAAATAAGTCTACACCATCTGTAGTACTAACATATTCATTTTTTACTTCATTTGTGTTTTCCTTCTCAGCCTTTATAACAGAATGGACACCATTCTTCAAAATATCTTCACATATTTTATCAAACTCTACATGAAACTTCTGTTTATTTAACAGAGGAACTATAAGGTTGTATTTATTTATTTTCATGTTAATTGAAGAAGCTAATTCTCGATTCATTTGGCATATTCTCTCCCATTTTGAAACATCTTCTTCGGTCAATGGGTAGGGACCAAGAGGCATCCGGTCGGAGCGGATTTCTTCTTTTAAGTCGGAAATCTCTTGATCTATTTCTTTGGCTAATGTTATCCATTCTGGTGTGAAGCCATTGTTGATCAGAACCTGATAAACAAAAAATATATTTAGATATGGTCCTAGTAGCATGGCTTGAGGCATTCCACACATTCAAGCTAGCTATAATTACCAAATGCATTTAGACGGTTAAGAATTTCAAGGCAAGATCCAAGTAAGTATTAAAAAGTTTTTATTTAACTTAAAGACTTATAATATCTATAATAATTATTATGCACAAGGGAAAATTATCAAAGGGCATCAAAAAAAAAAAGTAAGTATTTAAGTCAGCCTATGCTTACCTCATTCAACTTATGTGTCGTAAAATCTACATAAGGATTATCATTCTGACTTTTCAAAGGCTTTCCTTTGCCACTCAAATTCTCAAACTCTCCCTTAGACATAGATTCCTGTATTAAATCTTCAACTAGTCTATCAAAACCATACTTTGTTTTAATATCATGTTTCTTCCCATATCCTTGGCCTTTTTTCATCAGGGTTTTGTCAGAAGCAACAGCTTTTTCAAGACGATGTTCCATGACATTGATGGCGGCTTTCTGGGCCCGAACCTGGGTGTATTGCTTTTCTCTTTGGAAGATAGTTCCATGACCATAGCCCTCGTAGCTTAGGTATTGTCTATGTTGTGGTGCTGTGTGCTGGAATAAATATTATTATACATTAAAGGTTTTTTATTTCAATAGCAAACTATGGATAATTATAGTTAGTTCCTTATGGAAGTAAAGTTTTCACAATTTTATTTATTTAAATAGGCATTTATGCAGAAATAAAACCAGAATAACTACAGAACAGTAGAGAATACTAGTTTTTTGAACAAAAATGTCTACCAACAGAGAACAGTAAAAAGCAGCAGTAAAGTATAGGGTTGCAGCTTAATTCTACAAAAAATTCTACCAGCACACCTGCAATAGCAGATAAGGAATGAGGAAAGTAGGATTATCAACATAACATACATGCACATACAAGATAATAGGCAGATTATTGGTATACCATGTGCAAACGGACACAGCTCTAATCCAATAAAGAAATGCAGAGCAATAAAGAACCAATCTTGTCAATACTTTACACAGAAGACACTCACCCTAATATCATACACAATCTTCTCCACCTCCGCCTTATTGCTCACTCCAGTGTTATGTTTAGTCAGGGTCCTGAATGCAGTTTCTATGGCAACAAACTTATCCATATCAGCTTCTGGTGACCCTGAGTCTGGGTGGTACTTCTTAGCAAGATCCAGAAAGGCTTCGCGGACTGCATCTTGCTTCGAGTTTGGGGGTATGTTCAGAACATAGTAGCATTCCTGGAATAAAGTTTTCGAGTGTTATACGTAAAACTAAAATAAAGTGTAGATTACAGTCTAGCTGCTGTTTCTTTCCTATATATTTTTCTAGTCTAAACTATTTATATATAACTATGTGTAATTATTCTAACATTTCTAACTCTTGTTTGTAAAAAAAAGCAATCACAGAAGTAAACATTGATAAACTTACGGCGATCTTTTTCTCTTCTGCTTTCGAGCTTATTGTTTTGACGGCTATAAAAGTAGGCCGAAAGTAAGGAGCCGCATGGTCCAGGTGTCTTAAACTGATAGTTAATAATGACTTGCTCATTTTATTTTATTTTCAACACTTTTTTTGTATTTGTTACGTAAATTAAACCGTGTTTTTGTTCCTAAATTCATCATCTGTCAATGTCATTGTCAATTTTCAATTTGCGTTTTCCCGTCATTTTTCTTTTAATTTATGTTTACGAAGAGTGTTAAAGTGTGTCATGTGGAAAACGTAGACAGAGAAGGTGTTGGAAAATAATGAAATTAAAAAGTTTTTAAAGTTTATTATGCTGCATGCTGGTTACAATTCTTGAATGAATTTTTTTATTGCGTTTATGTACTCACATTTGGTACATTTACAGATATGAGTTATTATAATTTTGTCCAGAACTAATATGACATAAAACATGAAAGCCATCTTTGTAAAATTGATCCCAAATTGAATACTCGATTCAAGAAATTCGATTTATTTTAATTGACTGCTAGATTTATAAACTTACTTGAAGAAAAAAACTACATTGCATGGCGAGTAGGTTTAATGTTAGAAACTGATGTCTTACTGGTATTATTTTACTTATACATCTCGGTTTAAGGGGGATGTAGCGCATCCCCCTTAAACCGAGATGTATGACATAAGAATCAGCAATACAACTCTCTAAGCTCATGAAAGTGTATTGAATGAGTATTTCATGAAATCATGACATTTGGCATTTTCATGAACTTAGAGAGTTGTATTGCTGATTCTAATGTTTATAATTCTGTAAATTCATATTTGTTACGAGCGCTAATAATATTTAGATCAACATACAACCTGATACTGACCTGCAAATTGCAAAAAACGTAAGAAAATTTGAATTTCGCGGGCTACCCGAGCACATCAACCTTAACCAAAACACACACAGAGCGGGTGCGGGGCGGGAGCGGGTCGGGTCGTTTTCATCGCGTGAGTCGCGCGGTTCAGCGTGTTCACACAGAGCGCGGGCGCGGAGTGGCAGCGGGTCGGGCGCGTGTCGGGTGCGGGACGGCAGCGGGTCGGGCGCGGTTGTACTTTGACAGGCGGTAGCGGTTGCAGTGTGAAAATGTCGGGTGATTCTGACACGGACGAAGAATGATTATTTTTTACATAGTTAAAGAGAAGAACGCGAAAATGGAAAAAGTTGTAGGTTCATGACATTAATAAAAAAAAACATCAATATGGAGAATATCATCGATACGTGTATTACAACGAATGTAACGCCGCACAGTGGAACGAATGTATGGGAGAGGTTGGACTTAGGCATTTCTGAGAAAAAAAGTCTAATTTTGGTAAACGAATAATGCCATCGTATTAAGTTATCAAATGCCTTCAATACTTGTGCTAACAAATTTCTTTCTACCTCTCGTATTACGGGAGTTAATTGAGAAAATGTGAAATTTTACTATGAAAATGACTGTATCGAGCTCTCTGCCGTCTGATTCCGGTCTCGTTTCAAGTTGTGGGATTTACTATCGTATTACGCATAGCAAAAGCTACATTTACTGCTAAGACACATGGTGCGCCAAACGTGCACCTTCTGACATAATGGGTGATCTATTTTTTAATTGTATCGAGCTTTCTACCTCCTAAATCTGATCCTATTTTAAGTTGTAGTCTTTACTATAATAATACACATACCAAGAGCTGCATTTAGTGTTAAGACATCTGGTGCGCCAAACGTACACCTTCTGAATTATAGGGTGATGTATTATTTTACTGAATCGAGCTTTCTGCCTCCTAAATCTGGGTCCTGTTTCAAGTTGTAGTGTTGTAGTTGATGATGATGATGTTTTAGCAAATATAATTCAGAATCTGAATCGAATATTGATGACAACCTGTATCTCAGAAGGTGCACGTTTGGCGCATCATGTGTCTTAGCACTAAATGCAGCTCTTGGTATGTGTATTATGATAGTGAGGACCACAACTTGAAACGAGACCGGAATCAGACGGCAGAGAGCTCGATACAGTCATTTTCATAGTAAAATTTTTCATTTTCTCAATTAACTCCCGAAATACGAGAGGTAGAAAGAAATTTGTTAGCACAAGTATTGAAGGCATTTGATAACTAAACACGATGGCGCGCCCGACTCGCGCCCGACTCGCGCCCGCGTTTTGTGTGTTGACATCCATATAATTCCTTGAATTACAATTTATGACACCCGCCGTACTCCCGCGCCCGACCCACTCTCGCCCCGCGCTGTTGTGTCGGCGGGTGGCGGGTACGGCTCCCACGCGGGTTCCGCTCCGCGCCCGACCCGCGCCCGCGTTCTGTGTGTTGACATTCATATAATTCCTTGAATTTCAAATTATTATACCCGCCGTACTCTCACGCCCGACCCGCTCCCGCCCCGCACCCGCTCTGTGTGTGTTTTGGGCTTAAGTATATCTTCTATTCAGTGATCGAATAAAAAGCAAACAATTCGTGAGAATCGATTATCGAGTTCATCGCCAACAAGGCCAACCCAACATTGTAGCCAACACTGGCCAACACTAATTCGTTGACATTTTCGGTGGAGAGCGTAAATTGGCGTATTTTTATGTTTTAATTGAAATTAATTAACGCGCTCAGTGTGACTACGCGTAATTAGGTAGAGAAATGTGTATAGAGTAGACTGTGTGCTATTTATTTGTGTAGTATAATTATATGTGCTGACATTATGGCATTTACTGCGGACGATGTTGCGAGACGCTATCCAATTCACTGGTTAGTGTGGAACAATCGGTTTGAGGAGCTAAAGGCCCAGTTGGACGCTAATAAGGTATGCTGCGACTGTTCATTATGCATTTAAAATGATAAAATTCATATAAATCGGCGTCATTTGAGGTTATACCCAGGACCCACGGGCCCCGGCTATTGAACTTCAGTGGGTGTTCCGCGAACGTAGGTGTTATCAATCATTTTTACCGAGCTCTTTTTAATTAGTTTACTAATCGAAAGCTGCCCGGCTGCTGTTTTTGAGTAGGTTTGCTGCCATGGCCTTCTTGTTTTCATATATGCAGTAAATAGTACCTAAACTTGAGATGATATTTTATTCATTGTGAAAATAAACATTGTATATATAAAACTTGCATATACAATGTTTATTTTATGCTTGTGTTACATAATTATAACAATTAACATTATGTATAGTATTAATTACATAAGGAAAACCTCATTGTTATGGTACATATCTAAATAAGTTTCAAGTTCACATATTCATAACAGATATGAATCACAAAAGAATAAAAAAGTGACTCATTTAGTCTGCAATTCTGAAACAAGCCTCTTTCGTACCAACTTCTCATGTCCACCAAAAATTTCCTAATAACAAATTAATTCCAAGACACGTAAATTACCTAAACTGCTTCTCAAGGTGATTATGAAGCCAAACAGGTTAAAAACAATCTCATTATGTGGAAGCCTTAAAAGTTATACAAAATTGAAGGTTGAAAACTGATAATGATTGAGTTTATACGTACATAATATCAATATCAACTTCCATTACCAATAGCTTGCCTTAAAATACACCTGCTTACTCAATATTGGATTTTAAAAGCCAGCTACCATATTTTGAACCTTATGTGGTTGGTTTTAAGATTGAAAATAAATTGGCAGTTTGAGTTGGTTTACACAGTCATAAATACTTTTAGGTTCTTTTAAAGAGTTTGAGTGTAGTAAAAGTTAGATGTTTACATAAAACATGTTTACGTTCTAGTTAGGTTTAAAAGAGTTGTTTTTACAACTGTTTTTGCTCTCCATTGGCAGAATAACATACAGGTTTATTAAAAATTATTGATTAGCAATTGTTAAACCATACATTTTTGATGTTTGAATGTCACTTAACTTTAAGCAATGTTTATGTATAAATAAACCCCTAAATCTGTAAATCTGTTACCCAAGTATCTACTAGATAATTTAAGTTTACAATAAAACACTTCTTACACTTACTTGAGTACCAGGTTCCTGAAATTCTTTGCCCAATCTGAGAATCTAAGAGCCGGTTGTTTCAAACGGTTGGTTAACGTAACATACGTACGTCAAATAATGACGATTACGTGAGATGTTTGTTAAAGTTATTCCATTATTTTGTGAAACAACGCTTTTTTTTTATTTGACGATAGTTTGCGCCATTTTTGACGTTTACCCGCGCGTAAAGTGGACGTGAAACAACCCGCCCTAACTCTCAGATTGGGCAACGAATTCGAAATTTTATATCAGGTGTTATTGGCACCAGGGTTGCGGGTTAGTCCGAAAGGGATACCGGGACCTTGGCAACAGGCAACTGAAGGAACACGGGTGGGTTTTAGTCAGTAAAAGTCTGACACGCCCTTCCGCTCCACCCAGAGCGGGAGAAGTCATTGGATGATTTCCCACCCTCAAAAAAAAAAAAAAAAAAGGTGTTATTGGCACTTCCTGTTTTTAAAATTCTCTATGATTAATCTTCTAGTATCATCAGCTTATCATATGTAGGCATTTTTCCTCATGATGATAATGTTATTCAAACTCAAACTAAAGATCATTCCATACATTTTTGGGCTAAATTTCCATCCAGAAAGTGGGGCCAAAAAAATAATATATTAGGTAAAATGTAGGGTCATTCTATTTTTTAAATATAGCTCAAAATGAATGATTTCCTTTGCATTTATGTTGTGAATTATTTGTATTGATAATCAAAGTTGTTTTTATGAATACAGCATTGATTTGTTATCAGTGAGACACATGTATGAATCACAATACTAATCTAATCTGACAGCTTATCATTACTATTATCTGCTGCACCTTGACACTTGAATACACTCATTCACCCTTGCTATGGTTATGTATAAACAAAAGAAAAGAGGAAAACTTTATGAAAACATTTACTTAAACAAAATATTACTGATCTATGGTCTTGGCTATTTCTATATAATCAAACTAGTTTCCGCCTGAGAAGTCGCAAGCCGCTTTTTAAATGTTTAGGGTGATATTGTGATGAAATGCCAAAACCATGAATCTGGAAAAATGCTAGTATTTGTATGGTTGTTGCTGCAAAGGCAAAATTATGCCTCTTAGTTACAACTCCTTAGATCTTTAAGTCCTCGATAGACATACATAATTCAGAACAAACTCCAGAGAATGATATAAGGTTTCAATTGACTGTAGTGAATCCTTAACCAGACGATTTATAAACATTGCTTAAAGTGACATTCAACATCAAAAATGTTTAGTTAAACAGTCGCTAATCATTACTTAACATTATGCAACATTTATAAATAAACCCTGGAATGTTTAAAACGATTCAGAAGTTCAGACTACAGACCACTCTAGACCACTCTTGGTGTAGAAGCACTTTTCATAACAATTATATTTATATTTCAGGTGACACAGGAAGAGCTAGAATCCAAAGACTGCAGAGGACGTACTCCTCTGCTACTAGCGGTGACACTTGGTCACTTAGAGACGACGCGAGTTCTCATAGAGGCTGGTGCAGATGTCAACTGTGAGAAAGATGGCTGGACAGGTAAAGGAATCTCCTCATGTACGCTATTTAACGCTGATTAACAATACGGATGATGCCTGGCAAAAAAAAAGAATTTCTATGTAGTCTAAAAACATTAAACACGTATTTTTTGCTCGATCTCAAACTCAAAGCAATTATTTCAATTAAACTATTTACAGGCACTTTTGAATTGTCAAGGAGTTGGTCAGTCAGAAATATGAAGCTAGTTGGTTTGATCTTATTGGATAAAACGTATTAAAGTTGCTGAGTGGGGGCTCGCTACGTCACAACTAAGTATAAAATCTACATAGGCGTGACGTCATGCCACATTTTTTACTCAATGTATCGCCGTAATCTATACGTCGAACCCTCGACGGCGCGTTATCTGCCTTGCTGAACTTGAAAAAGCAGTAGCTGCATTTGCAGCGCGCTTTGAAGCATTACACGTGCGTCGACGTCGATGAACCTATGACCCACTCCATTTTTAGATGCTGCAAAAAATGATTCTATCACAATGAGAGAAATATTTCTGTCTGTTGAAGACATAATGGACCACCATGAATGTCAAATGTGGTGGGCCTATGTTAAATTTAATATATCTATCAGTCCATGTTAAGTACCTACTAGCCTTCTATAACAAACAGTTACAAAATGCGCATAAGGCGGTACTTCCGTCCTGATTGTAATCATGAATGGATACCCATACACACTATAAGATTTCACTTTCTGATAGTTGACTGATCAAAATTGGTGCTTTTGTACCACGCTAGCATACTAATTACGTACTACTGACACGTTATGTGAGCCTAGTTTTTCTGTTTAAAAATTATCCATGGAAAACTAATTTTATAGAACAATTACCTTCATACATACAATGTCGTTTCAGCGGTCCAAGAAGCCACAGCGACGGGTAACCCAGAGCTCCTATCCGTGGTGTTATCACGGAGAGACTACCAGCGTCATGTACTCCGATCTGGCGGTATACCTGACCTGCTGCGAAGGTTGAGTCTAGCACCAGACTTCTACGTGGAAATGAAGTGGGAGTTCACTAGTTGGGGTAAGATTTTTACCAAAAAAGTTACACAGATGGAGCTAGCAGTTCAGGAAAGCTTAAGAGCGTTTATTCTGAAAGTTAGCAACGTCGCAAATAACTGTCAAATATTTACCTGTTTTGATTAATTTGGCAATATTACTGTATGGAAATATGAAATATGGCGAGACAACTATCTAAAATATTGATTATGTATTGCAATTATAACACTGAATTTAAGTTGTAACCGTTTTTAGGTGTAAAAAAGGCATTTGGAAACTTTCCAAATCCTTTTTTTACAACTAAAACTAAATATTCGGTGTTACGATATTATTAAAATGAATTCCTATTTATCCACAGTGCCCTTAGTATCCCGAATGTGTCCGTTCGACACATACAAAGTCTACAAACGCGGCGGCAACGTGCGCGTGGACACGACACTCGTCGGCTTCGACAACAACCGCTGGCAGAGAGGAGATAGGACCTATATATTTAGAGGACAGGGTTAGTTTATAAACCAGTTTTTTTTTGTAATCTGGAGAGGATGGTCTCCAGATTACATGAATATTCAAGTCAAAATTACTTGCCAACGCCTTTGCTAAATCATCTCTGATTCATGATTCTCTATAATCATCACACGTTACTACGCTGTAAGGTACAAGTACTTTACAATATTATTGTTATTCGCCTAGTAAGTAAGTATACCGGCCATATGCAAAAAGTACTTTATAATCACACTCACTAAATGCGCATTAACACAGAACTATAATAATAATGTTTACATGCATCAGAATGGCACTAATTACTAATCTGATAAGCAACTTTCGAGTTCCTTGTTTAATGTACCCAGTTCATTGTAGAAGCTATTTTCTTACGAATGTTCCTAGCAACTTCTGAATTTACATAATTCTTGTTCACAGGCCGCACAGCAAGTCTAATGGAACTTGACCACGAGCTAGGTACCTCTTGGTGTGAATACCTGGAACCTATGTCTGGAGATAGGGAGTGGCCCGCGCCGCCCCCCCACGTCATAGAACAACGGTTAGCATCACCGCTGGCTATCAACTATTTGGACACCGACAAGATTAGTTTTGAAAGGTAAGATATTAATTGGTTGAAGGACTCTAAATGAGAACAAATAGAAGTTTTATTGTTATTATGGCTGGAGGTGTTTAGTGTCCCGCAAAGTTCTAAGTACAGCGAAAAGCCTCGGTACTAATGGCTAGGATTTATAACTAGATTACACACCACATCCATCTTGACTTGATAAACATTAATAGACTTGTGGTGAGACTTTCGAACTTTAAAGAAAAAGTTAAACAAAACTTTACAATAGTGATTAAAATTACCGTGAACATTGTTCAAAGAGTATTATTTATTAGTCCTATGATGTGTCAGATTGGTCCCACAAAATGCGAGTGAAGAATCTGTTTAATACACTCGCCGCTTATTACAGAAATAAAAGCGGCATCTGGGGCTGGCGTCAAGACAAGACCGAAGCGGTAAACGGGTATGAATGTAAAGTGTTCGGCGCCAACAACGTGGAGCTCGTGTCCAAGACAAGGACAGAGCATGTGCCGAAGGCAGAGAGAGAAAAGCGAGCGCAGGCGCGCGCGCCGCTCGCGGGACTGTTGGCGTTAGCCGACGCTGATGTGCAGGCGGCCACGCCACTGTTGGCGGCTGAAAAGGTAGGATGAGCATTATCTTGGATCTTTTCCAAGACAGAACTGAAAAAAAAATGCATAATATCTGATCGTCATCTTTTGTTATGAAGATGTTCTGTCACAGCAAAATCAATGAATATAAAATATACAGTATGTTTACTAACAGAGGGCGTTCCCGTTAACCCGCAATAGTATAGCGTCCATACGTGCTACAAAAAAAATAAAAAATAAGTAGTGAAATATTCACAAAACTATTAAATTGATACGTAAACGAAACATTCTGAACGCGCACACTTGTATTTCAACGTAGAAAGACAAGTGTGACAAGTGTGCGTGTACAGAGTGTTTCTTTTCTGTATCAATTTAATATTTGTTGTTATTTTACTGCATTTTTTTTTTTTTTTCATTTGCAGTCATCGACTGATGAGTTATATCCTTTGTTGTAGTCTTTATGGCACCCACTAGACAGGAAAAAAATAACTATAACGGATTTTAAGCGCGTTCACCTTCTTTTTAAACCCCTTAAAAATTATGAATTAATTCTGTGTGACAACAGCCATTACAGGACGAGTCGCCCAGCCCTCGCAGCAGTAGATCCGCCGAAGACCTCACACACGTCCCAGTGACGTGGGAGGAATACTTCTCCGACGAGGAGTTGGACAGAGACATCGGCAAGCCGCGCGAGGTGTCCACTAAGGTGCAGAAGTTCAGAGCGACGCTGTGGCTCTGTGAGGACTATCCGCTAGAAGTAAGGGTTTGATAAGATAACTTTTAAAGGCATCATGAAAGGAGATCATTCATTTTGGGCTAAATGGCCCAATAAAAATAAATGATATATGTCGTTAGAACATGTTATTCTCTTCACTTTTCACTATTGGGCCAAACCTGTACGGCAATACCCTGAGCTGATATACGATTTTGAAATCTGAATACTGTTTTCAGTATTATTTGTAGTTAAAATAATAAAAAGTAATCTAATTAAAATAATAGCTTGTAGTAAAAAAAATGAAGGGAAAATCGTACTCTTTCAGAATATAGTTTTTTTTTGTTTGGCCGGCACTTTCACCTCTTTAGCCCAAAAATATATGGATGGTCAATGATCTCCTTTCTTAGCGATGAAAACCTGCTCGGGAGGGACGTAAAACCCTCTCCATTTCACGTTCGTCGGTCATATCATAGCGTTGAGGGATAGATCTAGCATAGGTTTACTATCCTATTTACGGCCGTCTGCAGACGTAGCATGGCGCTTGCTATCTCTACGAAGAATAGACATAGCTTTTTCTATACAAAGTGACAGTTCGTTTCTTCATTTTTGACATCCACCGTAGAAATGTTTCTACAATCTGTCATTTTGTCTTTCATTTCTAACGATCTTTGTCTACGTCTTTTTGTAGGTAGACTATTTCGGAAGAAAGTTTTCTATTCTTACTGTCAATATCACACTGACAACCGATACATCCTATGACAAAACAAAGAATTCTGAGTCGAATTATAAATAAAAGTGAATTTCGTAAAAACTGCAGTTGACTCTTTCTACTTTGCTGCCGTCTCGTACTGTCTACTGTCTACAGGATACGTTATTTTTGTCTACTCTTCCGTCGACAAAAGGATGCTCATGCTACGCCTGCTGATGTGTTATGAGTCCAATTCTTCGTGGCAAAGTTCTGAATCGAATGCATTCAGTAGTTTGGTCTCGGTTCTAAACTGTCGGAAAAATTTCAGAGGGCTTAGACAAGTGAAAATCGCTTCCAAAGCGTTTCGTATTTCTACAACGACTCAACAGGATTGAAATATGGTTTTCGATAGCTTATGTCAGTCCTATACATTTTTGCCTTTTCCATCATCGATAACGCTGATAGAATGTCACTTTGTCTAGGGCCTCTGATGTCGATACGCTCGATATAACGGTTCTATTTTTTCTTTTAGGTCGAATATTAAGCCCGCCTTTTTGATTAGCGCCAAGAAAGATAAAAAAACTTCAATTGTCATAACATGCAATTTTAATTTTATTATGTCTCATCAAAGTTACTAAGGCAATCTTGTTGCGTTACAGTTACAAGAACAAATAATGCCGATCCTGGACCTAATGGCAGCGATATCGTCGCCACACTTCGCCAAACTAAAAGACTTCGTTCAAATGCAACTACCAGCTGGTTTTCCTGTCAAAATTGGTAAGTTACACAACAATTTCTAGGTTTTGAGCCAGGTATAAGTTTTTTGTAATGCAGCAGTTGTCACTTAATTTAGGCTGCCTTTTTCTTGTTTATTACCCGACTACGGCGAAGAAAAAGGAACCCTCCTTTGACGATTTTGACCGGTATGTATGTATGTATGTATGTTCATCTGTTCCCTCCTATCTTCCAAACCACTTATCACAATTTGACAAATGAGGTATCGTTAGAAGCGTCGTGATTGTCCGCTGGTTAGATGTGTGTGATGATGTGAAGTCACACTAAATTAAAAATGGCGCCCTCTAGACGACATAAAGTGAGGAACTTAAAAAAAAAAATGGTTTAATCGTACCATGTTGGGTATCAAATGAAAGGGCTTAATGAGCACATTTCAAAAATATATATATTATAACCGCAAAAGAATTTAAAAAAAAATCAAGTAATAAAAACTAAAACCCAACTACGACTTAAAAGGTATAAACAAGACACCACAGACAGACAAATTAAAAATCCGGAGTCACACGTAATCTGTTCGATTTATGCCCTAACACGTGTGACTCCGGATTTTTAATTTGTCTGTCTGTGGTGTCTTGTTTATACCTTTTAAGTCGTAGTTGGGTTTTAGTTTTTATTACTTGATTATTTTTTTTTTATTGATAAGCATAGAATATGAGATTGATAATCTTAACTAATATTATAAATGTGAAAGTGAGTTTGTTGGTTTATTTGTTACGTTTTCAGGCTAAAACGGCTGAACAGATTTGGTAAATGAGTAAACCATGAGCTGGATTAGGACATAGAATAAATAAATATTATAACAATAAGGTTAAATCCAAGTAAACTGCATACTAGCTTGTGACGTGGACGTCACAGAGTACTAGATAATGTGGTGTTTGCAGTTTGATGATTTGGCAAGTATAAGTCATGCCTATGATCGTTCTACATGTTAGTGTACTTTACCTAAGCAGCCCATTACTATCCATTACCTAAAAAATAACTGATTCTATAAAAATCATCTCTAAATTTCCAGAAATCCCCCTCTTCCACGTTCTAAACGCGCGCATCACATTCGGCAACATATTCGCCACCGAGACCCCGGTGCCGTACATCGACGTGATCCCGGAGGGCGACCGGCTGGCGTGCCTCGTGGACGACCAGTGCTTCGCCGTGGGGCGCGGCTACCGGGACGCGGCCGGGCCCGACGAGCGGCTCGGCTGCGGCGGCGACGACGAGGAGGGCCTGCTGCAGTACGCCATCCAGCAGAGCCTCATGGAGACCGGCACGCAGGACGACCAGGTCACTTACTATACTATACAGTATGCAAGGGTAAACACCGTTGTCACTCAAACCATGGGTAGTTGACTTAAATATAAAAAAAAATGACACGGTAATAATAAAAAAAAAACCTTATTTTCATTAAAAGATTTTAAAAAGTAAATATATACTCATGGATACGCGCTCGAGAGAGCTGAGAAACAGCCGAATGAAGAGGGGCCATGGTCATGTAACGTCCCGCGCGCCCCGCCCTCCCCCGCCAACCGCCGCCCGCCGTGTTGAGACGCAAGTTCGTTACCCTTGCGTATAGGGTAAAATATTCTTATGGAAAAAGGTAGATTTTCTTTAAAAAAAAAAGTTAATTTTTTCCATTGATTTTACATTCTATAAATGAAACCAAACCACTGGTTTCAAGGATAACGGTCTTTACACTAACACCCTGTATAACTGTCGTTTTCGTGGTATTTAGTCTGTACATCTGGACGTCATGCAAACTGTTCTGAATCATTCAAGGGCGCAATTGTACTTGGTTCGAAAAGAAGTTGCCTCTTACCTGTTCAAAACATCTTTGTGTCGCGCAGTACCACGATCAGAATGCTCTATAATATGTCATGGTCGACCGAGCTGTGCTCAAATGCAGAAATGAGACCTATCTAGATCGATTTTTCACCTCCGTAAACTCCTATATTGCAACTTTCAAACGAAAACGTTAGAGCCGTTTTAGAGTACGTGATTACAAATATACAAATATTGCTAATTTAATAGTATAGAATACCTCTCAAAGGATTAGCTAACACTATGATAATCCTCAGGTCGATGTGTGGGAGGCCCTCCGCGGCGCGCGGCCCGCGTCCCCGCCGCGCGCCGCCAGCGACACGCAGCTGCTGGCCAGCGAGGAGAGGCAGCTGCAGAGGTAAGGCATAGCTGTTTCTAGTTACTTACGATTTTGCCCGAAAACTTGTTCTATGACTAGGCGTATCTGATGTAAATATAGCAGAAACTTGGTGGCTTTTTTATGTATTCGTTTTGACCATTCCGTTGATTTGACATTTTTCCTTTTGACAATTCCGTACTGCTTACTGTGTACTGGTTTTGCAAAAAATACAATAGTAATAACAGGAAAATAGACGGATAGTTTGACGTTTGTTTGTAGATGTGTACGTCCTATGATTGGGAAAATATCAATTTATCCACTTCTCCCCAACTGAAATACTAAAGAGGGCGTTTCGATTGTCTCATGTCTAAAAATCTCCCCTAAACATTAAATGGTACGTCGTCAATTTCTTTTGCAATGGCGATAATTAGGAAGTGTCCCAGCCTATTGAATAAACGACTTTGATATTATATTTTAGAAAAGATAACACAACAATATTCCTATTTTGCAGCATTATAAAAGCAATAACTCTGATAAGATGTCGTTGGGCCATAAGAGGTTTGACAGGATGAATAGAATTACAATTGTCCAATGTGAACATAGAAATCCATAAAAAATAATTGAAACAATATATTTACAGGCGTTGGCGTTTTAATTGGTAGAAGTCTTAGTGTGTGTGCTATAGAATAAGCTTCATAAATATAGAGTTATTTTTAATGAATATTATTGATTGATGTGCCGCGGTGTGCTTTTGTTATTGCTAAAGTAAATTGCATATTTTGTCAAATTA
Organism: Lithophane semibrunnea; assembly: GCA_947363905.1. Taxonomy (NCBI): domain Eukaryota; kingdom Metazoa; phylum Arthropoda; class Insecta; order Lepidoptera; family Noctuidae; genus Lithophane; species Lithophane semibrunnea. The sequence continues at coordinate 15,865,984 of OX376200.1, forward strand.
CACAAAATAACTGCAGATGACCATAGAATGTTATAACAGTAAAAATAAATCTTTGTCTGAACTGGACACTAAAACTGAAAATGTAAAAGGAAGTCGTCAATAACTTTATTAGAAAAACAAAGAATTTTAAGATGCCCATTGCAACATACGTAAGCTCGGTAGCAACCACAGAGGAAACATAGCAAAAATATACATGAAAACCACAAAGCATTGTGTTGTTTTATATTATACTTACCCAATATCCTTTTCGGGAGTTCGGAGCTCGTAGTCGCAATTTCAATTCAATAAAAATGGATTCATTTTACATACAATTTATACAATGTTACATAGTGTCGAAATCACAAAAATAATAATTTTATTATATATAAATATATATATTTTTTAATTTGAAAATTGTCAACGATTTCGCGCATTTTAACATTACACAGACTTCGGTTAACACTTTCACGCGGTCAATAAAATGTTTTCAAAGATTTAAGTACGGGAATATTCAAGTAATCACAAATGTTCTTGCCCCAAACGAAGTCTATGTGGTTCCACTTTTTGTAGGGCATGACGTAGTACTCCACAACGTGTCTCAACTCTCCTCTTAAACGGTTGACATCCTCTATGACCGACAAACGGTCATTCTGACCGACATAGAAAGAAAAGTTAAAAGGTACCTTATTTAAGTCATACACCGGGGGCTGAACACTACCGTACCTTCTCAAATTCCCGATGCCGTAATCGTACTGTTGAAACCTCTTCGATGCTACGATTTGTAAAAAGTGTATGGCGTTCTTCATTGATGTACCGCTAGGGTAGTGGCTGAAAGCTATCGGAGCGAACTCTGGTTCGAACTGTTCGGGGTCGGAGCCGAACATCACCGACGCGACCCCCTCCTCACACGCCTTTTGCCCCACAAGACCTTGCGTACACGCGGTTCGGAACAACGCCATTAGCTCCGAAGAATTTCTTAAAATCTCCCCGTGTCCTATTAAGCGTACTGCCGCACTGAGGAGAGGTCCTCCTGCTAGCGATAACAGAGGAAACAACGGACGCTGAGCGTTATCCAAATACGCTATCGGAGCTAAACAGACAACATTCTTAATTTTCGCGCTGTATTCTGGTTTCAGGGATCCCAAAATGTAGAACAGTGTTGTCCCTTGCGAGTGCGCGATCACTTGAAGTTTTGTCTGTCCTGTCTTTTCTAAAATGAAGTTGATCATGGCTGGCATGTCGTAGAGAGCCATCTCGTAGAAACTGAACTCCCAGAACTCTAAAAGGTCTGGGTTCAGGGTTTTATGAGCTCGGGAATGCAGGTTACCTCTCGTGTTACCCAGCCAGACATCGTAGGTATTGTTGGATAGGCACGCTGCTAAAGAATTATGTCCTCTTATGACCCAGGTGTCCGAAGAGTCCACAAAGCCATGCTGCATGAAGACTGGTTTTTCTTTATCTCCGGGAATATTAAATAGGGTCAAAATATACCCGTCTTCAGTGTTTACTTCGTATTTTACGCACGGGTAGTTGTATTTGTTCATAAGCGCGCAGAAGTCCAGTCGTCCGTCTTCGGGAATATTCGCCAAAAACAATGTGAAGTTTTGTAACGAGTATTCTGCTGTTGCGCATTGTAAATAAATCAGAAACACTGGCACAAAATACCGAACTAACATTTTTGATTTTTCTTTTAAAACTTGTTTCAAATATTAGAACGTGAGACTGTCTAATTTGGTGTCTTCTTTAGTTTTGAGTCCTTCAGCATGTGTTTCGAACTTTTGCATAAATTATCTCCATTTAAACATCTGAGTTAACGTAACTATTGAAATATGAAAATAAACATCTAAAATCAACAGTATAAAGTTAAATCAGATGTGTTTATAAGATATTTTGTCCAGTTAGTAAATGAAAAATGAATAATTAATAGGTGTAAATGAGACCATTGTTATAAACATATTCGAAATGATATGCCAGACAGATAGTTGAAATAATAATGTTAAATTGTGTGAGTTTAAGTTTCTTTTTATTTCGTGTTATAGTATTGTTTTCAATTATTTACCTAAGCAGTTAGTTATCTCTTGACTGACATTAACTTCACGTTAGGGCTCGATCACACGTAACACGATCACACCAAATCGCAGCGACAAAATGTGGGCGAGCAGGTGGTTACGTGTGAATAGTATTACAGTTTCGTTGTAGTAACTACAAAATCAAATCAAACAAATGCTCGACACATTTTTCTGGTTGCTTTGTGGCTACGACGTGGCCTTCATGTGGTCGATATCGCCCACACGGTTGATATTGACAGCCAAATGTGGTCCGTGTGAATAAAGTATTCATTTTCATACAAATTAACGCCCGTCCACGTGTTGTCGTTGTGGTACGTGTGATCGGCCGCTTAGACGTTACGCTACGTTGAGCTACAAAAACTTCGATAGATTAGAACTGTTTTGATAGCTAGGCCCCACGTTCCATTCGATTGTGGAACAAAAAGGTTTAACACTTTAAGATCTACTTTTGCTTGTTAAGTGCACACGCATTTTTTTTATTATAGAAAACAAATATTTAAAACTAGAAGGAAATAGTAAGTCAACTCCAAATTATCAGCATTACAAACATAAAAAAACTAAAGAGGCAACCGTTTTTTTTTTGAGGAATCATCCAATGACTTCTCCCGCTCTGGGCGGAGCGGAAGGGCGTGTCAGACTCAGACTTTTACTGACTAAAACCCACCCGTGTTCCTTCAGTTGCCTGTTGCCAAGGTCCCGGTATCCCTTTCGGACTTTCCCGCAAGGCAACATAACCCTGCGATTTGAAAATGGAAACTAATAAAAAAAAATGAATGCGAAACCGTTTTTTTCCCAACCTATTTTTGCCGCACTTAGTGTAGCTGCCACGCTAGATGCTAACTCGCTAGTTATCCGCAGAGCGATAGAGGCATCGTTGGCGTCGGTATCGCTGACCTCGACGACGCCCGAAGAGCCAGTGGAAGAGCATATAGTTGATGTGGATGCTGACGCGGACCTTCAAGCGGCTTTAGCGCTGTCGGCGAGAGAGCAGGCGTCGCGAGAACAGCAGATTGCAGCGGAACAGCGAGCATTCGATGAAGCGCTGCGGTTGTCGCTGTTAGACAAGTAATCGGTGAGTTCTTCATTTTCAATAGTGTGATTGTCGTTTGTGAGGCATTTTATTAAGTTTATGTAGTCGGAAATAAGACAAAAAACCGGCCAAGTGCCAGGCGGAATCGCGCACGAAGGGTTCCGTACCATTATCTATAAAAACAACAAAAAAAATCACGTTTGTTGTATGGGAGCCCCCTTAAATATTTATTTTATTCTGTTTTTTAGTATTTGTTGTTATAGCGGCAACAAAAATACATCATCTGTGAAAATGACGGACAGACAGACAGCGGAGTCTTAGTAATAGGGTCCCGTTTTACCCTTTGGGTACGGAACCCTAAAAATCGACAAAATAATTAACAATGAGCTCGATTTGGTAGAACAATAAAACTTAATTTTATACAATGTGTACCTGAATTAATGCATATTATGAGAATAGTATGTTCAGAATCGATTATTGTAATTTTTAATATAGGTAATTTTTATCCCAAATTTAATCAAAATTACGTAAATTACAGCCATACTGTACAGTCAAAACAAACAAAAATGGACGAAGTACCTACTACGCTAGACCCTTATAAGTGTGCGTTTGTGTGCGTGCGTAGATTTGTTATGTGACCACAATTTTATCCTACAGTCAGTATAGGTAATACGGGCTGATATCCGCAACTCCACGACAAAGCGCGTATTTTGCGTACGGGTACAATATAATACAATCAGTATTACTAATTTAATAAATAAACAATTTTTTTATCCATAATAATAAAAGTTCAGTGTGTGTTATGATTATTACATAATATTCTAATTGGGGTGTTTCGTGGTGTGCGTCAATTCCGTGTCATTTGTATATAGGACTTTGTTGACTCAGTACTAGAGCTCGACTGCCCCGTTGGTCTCGTGGTCGCAAGCGCGACTGCAGAGCGTGGGGTCCTGGGTTCGATTCCCGGGTCGGGGAAAGTGTTATTGGATTTTTCCATTAGGAATTTCGTAGTAACAGCCCGGAGTTTGGAAGTTGGCGGTGTGATACCCCCGTGCCTCGCGCGCACGTGTCGCCGTTGGTCCTACGCCTGATCTCTCTCCGGTCGTGTCGGATTGCCGTCCCATCGGACTATGAGAGTGAGGGAAGAGAGAGTGCACTTGTGTCTGCGCAAACACTTGTGCACTATAATATCTCCCGCGCCGAAGGCTAGTCTCCGTTGAGATTGGCCGCCGTGGCCGAAAATACGGTCTGGAGGACTATATACTAGAGCTCGACCGAGCGACACCCTCTTTCATACTAACATCTAAATACTGAGATCACCATGTATTGTTCAGCCACGACTTACGACGAAATAATAATAAAAAAACTGCTGTTCTTACATTTATGTTCGCTTAACTCGTCAAATTGTAGGGCTGATTTGTTTTCCCATTTCAGTTTGTTCTAATAGTAAAAGTTGTTCACAATGTAAAGTCATGTGTTTAAGTATCGGTCACTAATAACCAGTCACCCTATATACAGTACTAGCTCCCGCCCGCGTGTTATGTCGATAAAAAGTAGCCTATGTCCTTCCCCAGGATGCCAAATTTTGTCTATCTCCTTGCCAAATTTTGTCGAAATCCGTTCAATGGTTTAGGCGTGAAAAGGTAACAGACATACAGAATTACTTTCGAATTTATAATAATAGTATGGATTTGAGTAAACCACCTTGAAGTATGTATATATTAATAAGAATTTAACTAACACTGTTGTTATTTCACTTTCAGATCTCAATTCAACAAAAGTGAAGCGTCCAACCAAAATAAGACTTACGCCTAATGTACTTCTAGTAAGTAGCTAACATTTATACTTCCCGGGCCGGTCTTCATAATAACTGCCTCGTCCATAATAGGCTACACAAAGTTCGTAATATATCTAACGTAACATTGATATAAATGGGATGATTCTATCCTATTTTGTGACAACGAGTATAGCTCGTTGTCACAAAATGTTGACAGAAAAAATATCGTCATGATCACTTCAGGCAATAACATGTTATTTAAAGTCCTGATAGTTATAAATAACTAGCTTCCCCCAGTGGCTTCGCCTGTGTGGCATGTGAATAAATAGAAGCCTATATCCTTCCCCACGGTTCAAAGTACCTCCATACCAAATTTCTTTAAAATCGGTTCTGCTGTTTAGCCGTGAAAGTGTAACAAACAAACTCGCATTTATAATATTAGTTAGGATTCAAGCATCTAAACTGTCTTCCTACAAAAATAGTATAGTCTGACCGGGCCGCTGTTCCGCGCCATAGGAATGCGCGGCGAGGCGGGGGGCAGCGTTGACCAATGAGCGACAGGCGGGGCGCGCGCGCCGGGAGCAAAGACCGGGTGCCTCAGGCGCGGATGAGCGGCTCGACCAAACTATAGATTAGAATGAACATGTATTGTCTTTTTGTATTTCTATTATGGATGGGACACTTAACTTTTAGTTATACAGACGAGCGACTCAGATGAGAAACTATCAAATACTACTAGTATAATTTTGTATAAATAATAATATTTTTTTAAGTAGTGTCAGAATTGTAAAAAAGAAATACTATGACTGCCAATCTATGTTTATTTATTCCATAGAGATTGATATGAAACGTAGTCGCTAATCTTTAAAACTATACCCCCGTTTCTGAAACCTCGTTGGTCTAGCAGTCGCAACTGCTACGCATAAGGACTTAGGTTCGATTCCCGGGTTGGGCAGTGTTATTGGGTTTATCCATCAGGAATTTCTCAGCCTGGTGTCTGGATTTGTGCCCGATTGATAGCAATAGACTCACCGTATTACATGGGACTTAAACATAACTGGCGAAATGTAGGTGTACTATAGCTACACCTCTGTGTAACCCTTCGGGGATAAGGCTAAGTCCTGAGTCACGGCGGACAGCGCAGGCGGATTGCGGAGCGGATTTATCAGACTGATGTCTAGTGGGCCGTTCTTAGTGACGGCGCACCGCCGTAGTTTGTTGCTATGGCACTACCGTTTCCATAGCAACGAATCCAAAGACATGACATTGTAATAACGTCCTGTCAGAATATTAATCAACGATTAATTCGTGTTTTTGAGTGCATTTAGATAGATAGATAGATAGATAGAATACTCTTTATTATGTACACCATAAAAATTACAGACATAAATTAGAAATTTACAATATAAAGCATTTGCATTTTTACAATATAAAGTGAAACTTGCGTGCTTTCGAATGATACTCATTGTTATATATGGATAACATAGTAATTATTGAGGATTATGAATTTGATTTTTCGATCTCTTACGTATACGTTCATACAAAGTTATCGCGGCATGTATAATGAGAAACGTCAAATGCGCCGTGAAATGCGCGCGCCCGCTCGCACTCCGGACAAGTTCGAACATCTCGAACATTTATTTTATCCGCCGTTCATCCGCCTGCGCTGTCCGCCGTGACTCAGGACTCAGCCTTACAGACGTGATGTTATGTTATGTTATTATCAGCTGTTGTGATAACGACAAATAATCATGCGAGTTGACAGCGTGGGTTTTAGAAACCGGAGGTGTCTCCCGGCCCTTAGATTTTTGACTGTAGAATATTTATTCATCGTTATAAAATAATTATGATAATGTATATTATTATATTGTGTGCATCGGGTGCATATACACAAAGTATATAATAATAATAATGTACGTTTGTGTTTAGTATCGCTATACGAGTGAGATATAATTATTAATTAATAATATTGTTTAATAATGTATCCAAAAGGAATTGTTCAGACAGGTACATATTTAAGACAAAAAATACAAGAAAATAATTATAATTTAAAGTCATTTAGGACCCAAGTTCCTCAAATAATGCGATTTCGTGGTAATATTGACCTTCATATCTGGCGTCAGTTGCAAAAATATGAAAGCCTTACTCCCAGGTTCTTTCAGTCTCAGATAAATGAATTTGCTATCGAGTCACATAAAAATAATGCAAAAATGATAATCTAACACAATTAATTATTGTGATTGACGTTTTATTAAATTAAAAAAATAAAGTTCTACTTTCATTGTAAGCGTAGAATATTTTTGGTTGTAACCTGTTATCAGTAAAGCTAAAAGTTTATTTACATAAGCTAAGGGTATACAGGGAAACCTTAATACAAGAAACCTTTTTTTTACATGTAGCATGATTTAGATCTCAGTCACAAAATGGTTTTAGTCATAAACTGGCCCTGGTCGAGGATTGACCTTAGTCGCAGACTGGCCCTGGTCACAAATGTTCACCAAAGCCACCTACTGATCTTGGTGCAAACTGACCCGGGTCACAAATTCGCCTGATTCTTGCTTGTGACACAAAAGTAGAACTTTATGTTTGATTAAATTAAACAAGTATTTTTACTGTCTCAATTATTATTATTATTATTTACTAAAGTTCGTTTTTTTATCCCGTAGACTAATTTGACAGCTGCAAATGTCAAACTCCAAATTGAAAAAAACAAACAATCATTTGAAATGTCAAATTAGTCAACGGGATTAAAAACGCTAAGATTAAAAAAACTAAGATATACGTTAGAGTCTAGACTTGGCAATACTTTGCCTAGGATTAGTGTCCAGTGCAATAATTCTATTATGTAATATTTAAATGTTTATATTTTACACTATATTGATTCCTACACGTCTGCGTACCTACAGTTAGATGAAATATGACCTTTATTGTGAATGCTCGAAGGTGGATAGTTGATAAATAAGTTCACAAAATCTCTTTTACAACTGAATATTTAGATTTTTGATGTGACTAGCATAATCTGAATTAGTCTTTGTATATTTTCTTCGACTATTATGAAATAATGAGATTTTGTGATACAAATAATTGTAATTATTTATACCTATAATAATAATAATAGACTCTGACTGCCAAGCAAAACTCACCCTTTATACAAAATCTTTTATCTTAATTCTCGTAGTTTTTTTTGCTTGGCTAGGTTATTTTTACAAACTATGTTGAGTATTAGATGAATTAACATTACCCTAAAGGAAGTGTGATTGAATTGTAATAATAATAATGTCTGTTTTCATAACATAGTAAGTAATAGCATTTGTTAGATTCTTCACACTAGGAAATTGCACCATAGAGACAAGACACGAACTTTTTAATATTATGATTTGTTACACATGAAAACAGACCCTTGTTATTGCTATGTAATGTTTAAAACATCACAACTATATAAAAAAAGATCTCTTGAATTTTTTCGCGACTAAATTACATAATAACTGAAGGGTTGGGTTGTTATCTTCGGCAACCATCATAATGGAGACAGCCGCCCCTGTTTGAATAAATGATGGTCAGTCCAAAATAATATTCTAACATACTGAGGAAACGCCTAAACTGATGCTAACTTAATCATGGAATGAAGTAATGCCTTGAAATCCGTTTCAAAGGTGCTAAGAGATGGCATATTTGCATGTGTTACTTGATGATACCATTTCAAATCAAGTTTGATAATAGAATTTGTAATAACTATTACCATCATAAAATGATATTGCCATTACAAATACCAGCCTGGAGTTGTGCTCGTCTCCTCAGTATGAAATATGGTAAAATAAAATTGTAAGGGGTCATATTTAAACGCAGATGACGATACACTGAAACATATTAAATTTTATCAAAAATCGGTTACCAAAGTCAAAGTCAAATAATTTATTTCAATTAGGGCGAATTTCACCAAACTTTTATACCGAGTATAAGTCTTATCTTGCGTATAAATTTTGAATTTTTGACAGTTTTTCCATACAAAAACTGTCAGACGACAATTTTATTCCACGGATAAAAGATATCTGACTTTGATGAAATCAGCCCTAAGGCACATAAAAATCACTTTTGAACGTTAAAGTCCTCTTTGACTACAATCTCTGATCCTCAAAAAACGTAAACTCTTCGACTCATATGGTACTGATACAAAAATCTGCGCTTAATAATATTACCCAAAAACTTATCTTATAATTATAAACATAAGCTATAATTTCCTACCAAATGTAACTTACTACATAGGTATACCCAGTAGGCCCCTGTAAAGGCGTGTGTTGTATATTTGGCGCTACTTCGCAGCTGTGATTTTATATTTAATAATGTATTGAATATTTTGTATTGTCTCCAAACATGTGATGTACTGCTGTAGTCTGAAATTGCTTGAGGAACGTCCTTTTAGGCGGCCGACGCACTACGTACCCATCCTGACGTTAAATATACCGTAGTTTGGTGTCTAGTGCGTTTATAGCCTCAATGTCAATAGCTTTTAAATTAAATTCGATCTCAAGTAGTATTTATTATATTGTATAAAAAAGCATAATAGCAAAGTATTATTGATGCTGAAACACGCATCGCAGGATTTGTAACACTGCCATCTATTGCGTGCTATTGGAACTAAGTAGTGAAAAATTGTGTATTAGCGCCATCTCTTGGTGGGTAGGAAAATAAGCTATTGACGAAGTCCATTCAATTAGTGATGCTTAGTTTTTGTAATAAGAAGTGTGTACAAAATATTTAATACATGTTCACACGTATTTATATGACTGTATACATAATGTACAAAGCTATTTCAATTCTATACATTTCCGGTCCCAGTTACATTGTACAACCCTGTCGAAATGTGTAAAATAATGTGTTATTATAATTATATTTTATGTATATTGATTTTTAATCATTGTTTCATTCGATTCCTTACTAAAAACTACTCTTATGCATACCACATTTTTCAGCGTCGAATGATTCATAGCCACTATTATAACCGGCTATTTCATACATTACCACTTTCCTAGTTATACTCTCTTCTGTGCCTTTAACGATGTAGATTGCTTTCATTGCTTCATAATATTGGGATAAGGATAGGAAGTATTCTTAGGAGATAATAAAATAAATAAATACGCACAATGTTATCTATGTATTTAAAATTTAATTTTCGTTACTTATATACAAATTACAACATTCACTATCAATAATAGGTATTAGTTTGTCCTATATTTACATACGTAATACACTTTAGAAGCGTAATTTCATTATTCAAGTCAATAAATTACATCAGGAAACTTTTGGAATAGTGAGTAGTCACGAACAAGAATAACCAACAACACTGCGTCTTCCGAACGGGGATGGAACCGGACAATGCCGGCAGTAACCGGCTAGTACGGGCACACACAATAATAGTGACACCGGAATAGAAAAAATGGAATTGTACATTAGAAAAGTAGTTTTTTTATATCAATAATAATTTTCTTATAGTTAGATACACCGGCATTCGATCCCCGTTGTCACATACTGCGCGAGAATTGTACTTACTAATTACTACAAATTGATAAAGATTCCCAAGGAAAGTAACGAGAACAATTAAAATCATCGAAAACTTAAAAAATAACGAAATAAATAGATTTTTTTTTTAATAAAAAGGTATTATTTTATAATTTCTAACATCGTGTTTGTGTTCTTATAACTTTTTTGAGGACGAATACTGCTTAATTTATAAATAATTCACTTAAAATAATTATGAAATAACATATCTGCCATCAATTCTCAAACATAATAAAATACTAGAATAAATTGCACAGTGAATTATATAGTAAATAGTTGTAACAAATAATCTGGTTTATTGCATATTGCTAATATCAATAAATTCCTTATTCTTACACATATTAGTTAGGTACATTGTTACAGGGCTTACCAAAAATCCTAATTACTTTAAATTCATTCATAGACCATTACAATATTTTTACAGAGTCATCAATGAGTGCAAAAGCTGAAAGTAGAATTTAATGTTTACAATATTCAGTGGTCACAAAGTTGATATTACTAAAATCATTTCCTTACAATCATGGTGAAAAATCATTAAGTCATAAGAACACGAATCGACATCAATATTACGACGCTAACACAGACTTACACTGGCTAAAATGAGAATAATTCTTCGACACTACAGATATTTTATTATATTATAATTATTATATTCGGATTATTATGAAATTCTTGAAGCAAAACATCACATTGATTGACACAAACGAACATTGAGATATTTAAATGCTACAACTGGTTAGATTCCACACTGACTAAATTGTGGTTTATGTGCAACAGTAAGATTTTTGATGCAATTATATTATTTGTCCGCAATCAAAGACACGTTGCGGACACCTAAACTTAAATTATGTGAAATCATTTGCATGTCTACTATTACTTATAAAACACTGAATTATAATTTAAACATGTTACAGCACTGTCTACTTTAACCCATTTAGGTAAATGTTATTTCTATAATAACCATATTTGACAAATTACATGTCTTCAAATGTTCATAGCCAACAAAAGTAATCGCCTCTACTCATCTCGTTTCTGGGACTATGTATTTTGCCTACTCTCATTTTAACCAGATTTAGACGCCATGCCAACTACTGCCAGCCTAATTATCTGATCGATGCTAACAGTAGTCACCTTGAGGTTCTGTCTAATAATAAATGAAGCTGATGCAGGTCGAACTGTTACTTACAACTAAAATACTGAGTTTAATATTACCGTCGATAGATGGCGTTGGTTTTGGGATATCGAGATCACTTTACATCTGATAGGGATGTGCACGTCGTCGGTGCAGCGGGTAGATACGCATAACATTAAACAATGATTTGAATAACAATTCCGACCCACACAAGCCCCTACACATAAATTAAATGCATCGTACCTCCGCTTAACTTTTCTAACTACGATATACATACAGTCCGACTTGGATTGCACTTATTTGGAACTAACGCCGCACCTCGGCGCATGTTGTATCATATCACAACTAAACATAAAGTATTATGCACTACGCACGTACTCTGTAACTGTACTTATTGACGCACCATCTTATAATATACGGATATGGTTGGTTGAGCATCCACAATTTACTGCACATCACTCGTAAGTAACGAAACATGTTGGGTTAATGAGGGCATGGAGGTAAAGAAGGCCGTGGATTGTCTAGCAGATATGTAGGTACCTTTTCTTACATACAAAAATTAAGAACAAAAACAATGAACCCAGAAGGGGAATAAACATGCTTAAAACCAACATAGACTAACCAGCTTCCCTATGCGTGAGAAAATGGCGGAGATGACCGAACCGTGTGTAATCGATTTTGATCAAATGTCAGAATAATGTGCGCTGACAGCAAACATCCCTGCGCTCGGATTTAACGGCTTTAAATGGTTGTCATGGCAGCCGCCGGAGATCTATACCTATACCTACACGTAATAGGTAGGTAGCCTTTAATTTGATGAAGCACCCACCATGCAGGCACGTAAGTATTTACGGGAAAATGCGTCTGGCTGGACAAGGGCGACGAATTTTCGACAGCGAAAACTCAGTCGAGGGATTTCTTTTGGCCCGTTTATATTGCAGATTTATTGAGGGTTAAATAAAATGTAAGATGTGATTTTATGTAAAATATTCAAAAAGTAATGAATACTTACAATTTTAAGGAAGAATACAGCCAACTTTCCATCCAAGCTTGTCCTTTAACAAAACATGAGCACATCATCCAAGTAAAATATTTTAGTGTAAATTGTAGATGCTCGTAAGAGGTGGGTTTGCAATTCCGTTCCAATGAACACACATAGATATTGTGAACTTATCTGCATTAGACAAAATGATAAACAAGTATTATAATAATATGGTAATTAGGTGTACGCGAGTTTGTCATGTAGGTAATTGAGAGCAATTTGTCACGTCCGGCAATCTTTAGAAATATTCCTAGGCACGAGTAATTTTGCTAGTAGTAATTGCGTCATCACATCGGAATTAATATTTCAGTTGTAATTGCCTGTAGTTGTGTAGGGGAGGGTCCCGCTCTCAATTGCCTGTCCCTGCCACGGACACCTAAATGACATCAACGTCACCGCCACGTCGCTGAGTCAATTTATGCAGATGTACCCACTCCAATTATGTACCACTCTGATGTATAAATTAAATGTAGATTTCCGTGATCTTTTAAATTTAAAATGTCACAAAGTGCCTCAGCTAAGTGACGCGTCATTAACACTAAAAATTAAAGCTTTATACATGATCGGAACGAGCTAACCGTTCCCTTGGCATCATCATAAGAAAGTTACTATACAGATCAGTTCACAGGCTATGCTGCCATGTTCCCATTCGCGAGAAATCGTGCATTAACGATATACATCGCCGGCTCTAGCACTTATGCATTAGCGATTAAGTTATTGATGTGTCGATGTAGATGAAAGTGCGCGATTTGTCGTGAAATGGTAACATGGGCTAAAAGAGACAGTCCACGGTACGGGACTACCGCACCGAGCGACGACACGGGGGTTTCACAACATCGGACGGATCAATTCGTTCACCATTCGGGCTCAGGGGGTCTCCTTTAAAATTGCACCTTAAATCACTTACATAAAGTTCGCTATCGTGTGGCTGTTGCCACATGGCTGTTAGGGGAATTTATTTCTACAAACTGTAACGCTAGATGATCTAAAAGAAAAATTCGTGGCTCTAATAAAGAGTTTCTTACTGTGAATGGAATTGAATGTTTTCGCTGTACAGACATATTATACAGGTGTCGTATCAAAAGGAAACTTAGAAAGACGTTAGTGCTAGTAATTAAGCACTATGTTCAGCAAAAACATTATTTAATTGTAAATATCTAATTTTAGGATAAAACTCGTTTTTTATTTACAGAAATCATCATTACCATACTCTGTATGTACCTATACTGTGTACCGTTTAAATAAAAGTATTTTACATTAGAATCGTGGACATCGTCTGATATAATATTAAAAAAAATGTGAAATTGTATTTGTTTCGGTTAGTCATGGCTTTAGTTCCGGTTAAGAAAACATCGTCAAAGTATGAAAAAGAGCGTACATACAACAATCAACCGTGGGTGTGAAATAGTATTTTATATTTTACTTTGAATTTATGTAGGTATTATTTTAACTAATCGATTATGTTCTGTGACCGTGGATAGGTATGGATATTATAAGAAACTTGAAATGTAAGGGCCTGTGCACATGGCGTCAATGTTGCCCGTCGTATACGCGTAATCAAATAACTCTACCAAAAATAATAACTCTACCAAGTAATGCTGCTTTTTTAAGGCACAAAACGCGCCCTCGACGCGTATACGCCTGAAATATTATAGGAAACACACAAACAGGTAACAAAGAAATGTTGTTTTGTGAAACATTCAGATATCAAAATGGTTCAGAACATGCTAACGCAGTTTGGCTGTACCCAGATAGGTGTAACCCAGTCTTATGTGACTACTGGCCAAGATTATACGTTTTTTTTACAACAATTTGATGATGTTTTCCACAAAAATGTAAAAGACAGCTCACGTAAACGATGACAATCAATTTGCTTAAAATGATTTAGGTAGGAGCGGTTGTGATTATCTTAAAAAATATTTAACAACATTTTCGATTTGAATCTGACACCTGTCTGACATTAAAAATCTGACAAAAAAAAACCATTACGTGAAGATTTAAAAAAGTCTAGTTTGGGTTTGGTGTTAAGATTACAATTTTACTTAAAAATATGTGACGATATCGAAGTCAGAAGTCGGACAAAGTAAAATGACCGAACTATTTAACTATATAGAACTAGAATATAACTTGGTCATGGTAAGAATATTCTCTGCCAAATTCTGACAATAAAACTATACATAAATATAGAAATAAATAGTATCAGTTTTTGATTATAATTTAACAGTTTAACATTGGTTTCATATTGAAGACTTGGCTATGCTGTTTAACACTTGGTCAGTAGATAAAACTGCATCCATAATGCGTAGCACGATCGCAATCGCAAGGGCATTCTGACAACTCGTGTAGATTGCGATGATATAGTTCACAACGGACATGAACTGTCAAAATAAGCGATTGTGATTGTGAGACTGATGCACACGAATTAAATAGCAATGCGAAGACACCAATTTGGAGCCAACGAAGAACTAATTTACATACCAGACTGTATCAGATGCGATAAGTCCGAAATACAACACATCCATAGTCATTACAACTAAATAGTGTCATTCATAAACTAAACTGTACCAGCTGGTGATTTAGGTCGTCCAACTCTATAGCTAAGTGTCTTTAGGTGCGTTCCCCCGGTCACTGTTTCCCAAGTCCCCCAAATTCCCCCGTTTCCCCCGTAAGCCCCTAGTTCCCCGTCCCCATGCGTGCTCAGCGCGGGTGCGCGGGCGGCGGTGGCGGCCCGCGGTACCTCGGTCAGTCGCCGGTCGCCGTCACCGTCGGCGTCGTCCAAGGGCCGTTCCAAGGGCTGTAGCCCTTGTGGCTGGAAAGAAAGAAAAATACATGTTAGAGATTATGCTTATGTAGGTATTGAAAAAATTTGAAGGGTCATGGCGAAGATTAAATAAGAGAGGAAGGATCCTCTCGCTCAATTATCGCGACATACTATGATTACTAATCCGAATTGCGTTTAGTAAGCACATGTCCATCCATGGTCAGAAAATCGCACAAGATCGATCGATCTCCAACAGAGACGACATTACTTGTATATAAGTTAAAGTGTTAACTACATACAATATTATACATAAGATAAAGACATAATTATTATCACAATTAAAAAATCATGCCGGAGGGAAAAACCTCTATCTACCCATGTCATCGCGAGAGACTGTAACACAGTCTATTTTCACTAAAAGCATCGGGTGCATTAACGAAGGTACCTACGTAGTTCTATGGTAGAATTGGCAGGCACGTGTCAGAATGAAGTTTGACCAACGTTAGCACATGTTACTTATGCAAATGCACTTAATGGCACGTTATTTACAAAATTATACTTGGCCACATTTATCTGCACACATTATTTTTTTAGCTGAGGAACCTGACATTCTACTAAAATGCCTGCTTATGCCATGAAAAAAACTACAACTGACATTAAAAAAGATAATATCGCCCGCCTGGTGAGTCAGCCACGGTGGCAAGCAGACACAAAAACATGAGCAAACGCATCAGACTGCACAAGACGCATTGTTTTAATTAATTCAAACAAAAAGTTTTAGCTGATCACTTGATATGTCAGTAAAGTTATGATAAAGAAGCGTTGTAAGGAGTCACGCTACTGTGGGCCCAGAAAAGTGTGTTAGATTTAGTGTTATGTGGCGCCTATCGGGTCTACAAAAGCATGTTTTTCATAATTATAGATATCTTGGTAAAAATCTTGTCTCTAGACTACGGCACAGAATATTATGCCTCGGTGTAAGCACTCGCTGTATACTACACAGTTTCAAAACAGATATTCCTGCTGAGTACGAATTGAAAATGAAAACTCCTTAGATTATTTACCCCCACATTAGATAGAGGTATCTTTGGATCATAAAATACGGTTTATCAAGTCGTAGTATCGGTGGTAAGATTAATAAAAGTGAAATGCTGAAGCAGTAGTAGCTCAGCATTTCACTTTTAGAACAAAACAACAACAAGAAGTACATCTTTACTATATTCATTTTATTAATGTATACCATGGACTGCTATCATGGACCATGTTATCTAGGTTATTATCTCATAAATTATCCAAATTCCTAGATAACTCGACTTATTTACCCAAGCAAGAATTATTTCTCGGCCTATCTCTCTCACTGTATGTTCACATAGCAGGACTACCACGTCTGGCATACTCCATATCAGTGCGACTCGGTACTGGGCGTATTATATATTTCCCGGGTCGGGAAAGGCGTTATTAGGTTTCCATTGGGAAAAGGTAGCAGCCCAGTGTGAACTTTTTCCAGGTCCCTGTAGGCTGTAGGTAATAGAGGACGAGCCTATTGCTAAAATAGTAGTCTATTGACCCCTATAACTTAGACATTTTATCTTAAATAAAACTAGCTAAATGCGGGTGTTCTAAACACCTACTTACCTTTTCAAATAACATCAACAACAGTAAATTAACACCGATAACCGCTGCTCAAACGGTCAGTAAGTACTACACTACATAACAAAGGAGTGTACCTACGTACATATTTACATATCTGAATCAATAAGCCGTTACCGACGTACTTGCTTGTCATCTCGCAAGATTTCTCGTTTCAGCGCTGCAGAATGTTCGATGCATAATGTAATTTGTGGTGGTTGAATATGAAGTGTGGCGACTGTGCGAGCGGAGAGCGGAAATTTCAAATGTGTCAAGATTTTCCTAACCGACCAAGATTTGCAGTGTCTACATCTTGCTATGATTTTTAGACGAAGTTTCAAACCATTACCGAGTGCGTCTTTAGTTGTGTTAAAAGGTAGAATAAGTAGAACTTGAAGAAATAAAATGAGTAATTAGCTAATAAAAAAAAACATAATCATAAAACTTTATTTATCTCCACATCACATGCACAATCTTAAATAGAGAACAAGGTGTACCTTCTGAGGTAGGAGGTTCCTGATTTCAAGATCACCCGGCTCTCTTAGAGAGGACATGTTAATTTACAAAACAGAGTCAAGATAGTTACTTACCTAATAGGCTTATTAAAAGTTAGAAATTGCAAAGTATAAGCAGAACCACTAGCAGGTAGGTTACTATTTTTTTAAAGGTGTATCGATTTAACGATTCTTAAAAGCCATAATAATGTAAGCTGTCTCAAAATTTTTCAATACCTACTTGGTTACTTTACAGCCAGTTGTAGAAACGAACTTTAACTTTTAAAGCTGTCATTAAATACTAATCTTCCATTAACTTGTTGCTGAAAGCAACATTAGACTTGATTTTAACGGTTCTTTCATGGGTGTTAAACTTTAGAAAAGAAGTACAGTGTTACCTACCTAATAATGCTAAGCAGTTTTTCATTATAAGCGATGTGCCCGACGTATCGGCAAAAATGACAAACTTCCTTAGGGGAAGTATAATCACTTGCTTGGAAGTATTATCACTTGCTTCAAAAACGGTGAAGGAAAACATCGTGAGGAAACGGGCATGCCTGAGAGATATTTTTCGACGGCATGTGAAGCGAAGTCGCGTCTGGCCGGCCGGTGGGCAGCTTTAAAACTCTGACCCAGGTTAGTCACTAATCAAACGAAAAACAAAGAACGAAAAGAAGGCGAAGATTTTTTTAAATCCTTTCTAATTGCTCACTTTCCATATTTAAGGAACTATTTTGCTAATACTTCTAAAACCAGCGGTTTAGGCTGTGCGGTGGCCGTCAGTAAAGTTTGTTTTTTAATCCCGTAGACTAATTTGACAGGTGCAAATGTCAAACTCTAAATTAAAAAAAAAAAACAACAGTCACAAATAGACTTTAGCGAATGAATTTAAGATTTTTATTAATAAGAAGATTTTAAAGTCGAACTTACCTATTGAAAGTTAAGAAGGTACTTATCACACGGGCCATAATTAAGTAGAAACTTCGATTCTATGTTATTCAATTTAGGTATCGCAACTTTAGCGTAATAATGATTAATCCTTGAAAATTCATTTCCAATAGCGTTAATAGAAAGTTGAACAATGTATTTCAATTAATTTTAATAAAGTGATTAGCGTTTTAATTAAACTTTATGACTTTGCAGCAGTTTCTAAAGTAATCCTGTTAATTAAAGTGCATAAGGTCGCATGGGGAGGAAATTAATCAAGCTATGGAAAGTATTACAAGAATTCAAATAGGTGTACAAAAAATAAATTATAACGCAGAGGCAAATGCAAAATAATTACCTTTTTACTACAAGATAGAGCAGACGTTCAAATAAACGCTATTGAACAATAAAGTTTTTTTTTTCTTTTACGTACCTAAACTATGAGAACTTTGGGAATCAGGTTTTCGACTAAGAATTTTCACTCTTCTGGAAGGGGGTCAAAACAATTGGTCTTATACTAATACTACGCATCGTTTCAATGATTTGTCTGGAATGAAGGAAATAACCTTTATAAGGGTACCAAACGGACAACAGACGAGTTCCTAACCTTTTCCCAACTATGTTGGGGTTGACTTCCAGTCTTACCGGATGCGGCTAGATACCAGTATTTTAGGCACATGGAACGACTGCCTATCTGACCTCCACAACCTATTAACGACTGCCAAGTGTAACGAAAAAGAGAATCTAACCCTCTACTCGCCACTACTACCACCTTACTCCACGCATAATGAGTGAATTTAAACAACGCCAACAAAACGTTGCGTGCCAACGTATACGGTAAATAATTCATAACTTCCAACAAGTAGGTCAAGTTCGTGCGTGTGCGCATCTCTTCACGCCGTCTGCGAATATCGGGGAAAAAATGGGTTCCAGGAAATATTGCTGATTGATGCATCATTACAGACTGATGGACATGTGGGCTGCATTCATTTGAGAAGAAAATTTGTGCGTCGATCGGTCAATGAGATGTCTGTTGGCTTTCAATGCTTTCATTCATGTTTTGACGGAGGCGTGTTGAGTTTGTTGTGCTTCATGCTTCAGGTGAAATGCTAGGAAGTGGTGAAGTGTAGGCGGATTTGGTGACTGACCTGTAGGTAAGCATTACGTTAATAAAGCTGGATTTTAGGATACTTATTCTGAATGAATATTTCGTCAAGACTTGTAACTTCTTTACTTCTAATATCTAAGGCAGCTTGTCGGGTAGATCAAAGTAGGTATTCAATTGTTGAAAAGAGGAATGCGGAATTTATTTTGATAACAATTGTTACAGAAAATGGGCATAGCGGAATATTCAACTACTCGAACACAATGTCAAAAAAAAAAAGACAGGTAAAACTAAAAACTTATGAAGAAAAACTAATCTTATTAGCGACTCTATCTTTGCGACTCTCATTAGAGCATATTCTATTAAATTTCCTGTAGAGCAGGACTTGTGTCGTTATAGAGACCTAATCTACATCTAATTATGTTGTACCTACATATACATAAGTAAGAATGACTCTTATTATCTAATGCCATTAGGTCCTATCTCAAAATAAACCTACGTGTTCAAGCGCCCTTGATCTATTTACGATTAAGGAAAAATAAAGGAAAAACAAAACATCCTAATTTATCAAGGACGCCCTCAAAATAGAAAGTAACTTTAGAAGCCAACACAACACTTATCTAATAATAGCAAATTGTGTTTTTAAGCGAAATATAAGATATCAAAGACTACTACAAAAGAGATTACCAATTTGATATGAGTATTGGATTGGCAATTCGTCAACGTGGACGACGTGGACGACTACTAGGTTTCTACGCAAGACTACGCGGTATCAACGCAAAGTCTACGCGATGTCTACGCCTACTCTGTCCAAAGTGCATATAAACTCTTGTTGCGGCAGCCACATAATGAAAAGTTACATTCAGAGCTCCACTAAATAACTTGCAACTTTACTTTTTACCCGACTACGGCGAAGAAAAAAGGAGGGTTATGATTTTGACCGGTATGTATGTATGTATGTATGTATGTATGTTCATCTGTTCCCTCCTATCTTCCAAACCACTTATCATAATTTGACAAATGAGGTATCGTTAGAAGCGTCGTGATTGTCCGCTGGTTATAGGCTATGTGAAGTCACATTAAATTAAAAATGGCGCCCTCTAGAGGACATAAAGTGAGGAACTTAAAAAAAAAAATGGTTTAGTCGTACCATGTTGGGTATCAAATGAAAGGCTTTAATGAGCACATTTCAAAAATATATATATTATAACCCCAAAAGAATAAAAAAAAATATAGTAATAAAAACTAAAACCCAACTACGACTTAAAAGGTATAAACAAGATACCACAGACAGACAAATTAACAATCCGGAGTCACACGTACTCTGTTCGATTTACTAACACGTGTGACTCCGGATTTTTAATTTGTCTGTCTGTGGTATCTTGTTTATACCTTTTAAGTCGTAGTTGGGTTTTAGTTTTTATTACTATATTTTTATCAATATAAATATGGCCAGAAAAAAGAGAAACAATGTACCATTCGACGAATTTCTGTCGAAACTGTCATGTCACAGCTCAGGTATTTTTATTTTCTATCGAAATATCTTTCCTTGCATACAAACTGGAAAACAGTTGGAAGTTATCAATACAAAACATATCACATTCTTTTACAAATAAGGAAATATATACAAGTAACGCACGCGATTTTCACTAATCGGGAAAAAATCGGTATTTGCGTGCGACATTTGTAATCGATTACGTTTCGCATGCGACATCGAGAAACGATTTATGGCTATTAGTATCGATTTTGTTTTATTGCTTTTTTAATTGTGAATGCTATACAGCTTGTAATTAGACATGTTTGTCGTAAAAACGTTTTAAAACACGCTATAAGTTAATTGGGGTATTAAAAGGCTATGATTTTGTGTTTTGAAAGAACAGTTAGCCAGTGATTGCTAAAAGAGGAACAAATTACCTATATCTAAAAATAAAATGTCTTGTGTACTATGTATTTACATACAACTATGATGTTAGTACTTTAAACAGCATGAGTCTTTTCGTTTAAAAGCTAGCATACTTAGGACGTTCACAATTTTTTGTAGGTATACATATAATCTAATTTATAGCCGAAAATTAGGACTCTTGTATTTTTACCAATAATGAAGCAAAAGCTTTGCATAGTCAACCCTCCCACATGGAGGTAACTATTACAGGTAAAATTAGCTTACGAACCTATTTATATGCCCAGTTTGCCAATAAAAATGCTACCATGCATTGGTAAGAAAACGATTCGTTTTAGTTTATAGGAACCGTGCATTAATCTTTTTTAACCCGTAATATGCCACACATAAATATTTATAAAAAAAAAACCTCCTTCCCCGAAAAGTTTTTGTGAAATACGCAAAACAAAACAACGCCAATACCTTCCATTCGCTAAACGAGCTTCCGTCTTTCAGGAAATCCATTACAGCTCTTGTATGCGACGTTCTCCTCAAAATACTAAGTGATGGAGCGATGGACGTAATCCCATAGACGGCTAACGTGCTAGCCGAGCAAAGTACTGTGTGACAAGGATTAGGTCTGAGTGATGGGACGTAAATGGGTTAGTCTGGGACGCCATAGTGCAGGGGATTTTATTGGGACTCTCACTCTTCATTTAGGGATTGGTTTCAGAGTCGGGATGTAGATGGGATCTAGGTTGAATTGAATTATGCCAGTCTGAGCTGCACGAGTAGCATGACCACCATAGAAACGGGTTCTGTCGACGGAAGAATAGACAAAATGACAGATTGTGATTGTTTATCTGTCATTTTGTCTATTCTTCCGTCGACAATACCCGTTTCTACTGTGGTCATTCTACGCGTGCTGGTAGTGCAAGTTTTGCTGGTTTTCGATGGTCAATCTATCCAAATAATTACGTAACTAACTTTTTTTTTTTTTTTTGAGGTAGGGAAATCATCCAATGACTTCTCCCGCTCTGGGTGGAGCGGAAGGGCGTGTCAGACTTTTACTGACTAAAACCCACCCGTGTTCCTTCAGTTGCCTGTTGCCAAGGTCCCGGTATCCCTTTCGGACTAACCCGCAACCCTGGCTACACTATGTTTTGTGGAGGTAATTTGAATGACCATAATTATGTTTTCATCTGTATTTTTATTTAAACTGAAAATATAGGTAGGTAAATATACAGCTGTTAATTTTGCATTCTATAATATTATTTGAAATAAACTTATAATATTATAGTTTTACGTCCATATACGTTTTATAACATTTCTCCCACCATCGGTTATATAACCAGCAATTCTTAAATAATTGTTTTTAATAAAAACTGTTTTATCGTCTCGGCTATTAATATTTAATCGGCTATTGCTGCTACCGTCACTGTATTTATGGGTATGACTCAGTTCACGTAAATACCACGGTGGATGTATTATATTTGTAGCTCCTTGGGTGAAATAAAGTCGTAAGTTGAGACTACTTGAGTGAGACCTTTAAAACAGTCAAATTATACGATTTCTCTTAACTAGAATGGTTTATCGTGAAATATTGTGAATTGATTTTCTATTTCTGAATATTTATTTTTCTGGTGGTATTGAAGCAGAAAATCGTACTTGTGGTTTGTCTGCTGTTGCAGTCAATAACCTGCTTTTGCGTAGAGTAACGACCGCATAATAAACGTTTTATAAGTTTTCAGCAGTATTGTTTAGAAATAATAATATTTTATGGAAAAAAGGAACTAAAAACATATTTTTTATAAAATTATTACAATGTTATAAAACTTACGACTTTATTCTCTCGAGAATGCGTGACTCGTGAGTTTGTCTATGTACCTATAGATGAAATTATGGACTGCACGTTCAAGTCAATTAAATATGTTTATAAATAACTTTCTGTGTAGGTACCTACATTATTGTGTACTTAATACTAACGCAAGATTACTGACATTTAGTTGCAGCATGAAGTACCTAAGAATGTTAAAACAGGCGAACGCTGATTATAAAATCTGATCTTCAAAGTAAGATGTTATTTTTATGGACTTTATTTTTACGATCATCAGAAATACCTACAGTGCTAAATTTAATGGCAATACCACCGAGATAAAAAATATAGTATCAAAAGTGAAAAAGACCTTTCGTTTTAAAAGTTTAATATGCAATAATAAAAGTTTCTTAATTTATTTTCTAAGATTCCTATCCGCGTAGCTGTCGTGTTAAAAACTTGCATTTCACATGCTTCATCGCCAACATACTACTAACTCAACTTAAACTCATGCACGATAGCCCTTCTTTGAAAACACTAGGTGCTCATTCATCAATCATAACGATACTCAATTCATCAAGCATGCGTGGTGTTGTGGTGAAGGGTTTAGGGCGCGCCTAGGTCTAACGATCATTATGAAGCGAAAAATGTGCTAGAGCTAAAGTATTTTAGTTCGGAATGTAAAGAAATACCATTCAAACTCAAACCATTTACGGGCACTTTTGAATTGTCAAGGAGTCGGTTACCTACTTAATCAGAAAGTTGAAGCTAGTTGCCCGTTCCAATACTTAGATCTCTATGGACAAAATCAGGCAAGAAACTCCATGGACACTCTTTTAAATCAAAATATTTATAATAA
This sequence comes from Lithophane semibrunnea, assembly GCA_947363905.1. NCBI lineage: Eukaryota > Metazoa > Arthropoda > Insecta > Lepidoptera > Noctuidae > Lithophane > Lithophane semibrunnea. The sequence continues at coordinate 15,890,039 of OX376200.1, forward strand.
ACCATATACCTCAAACTGTCACTAACGAGACACAATAGAATTTTAATTGTGATCGGCCTTCTAAAGGCCGATCAACAGTTGAGCGGATGGGGAATATATGATGAATGTATCATGTGAAAGATGATATGGCTAGAAACGGGGTGACTACTAATGCTCGGTTCCTATAAACAAAAACGAATCGTTTTGCTTACCAATGGTATTATTTCTTATTTCCAAACTGGGAATTTAAATATATTTGTAAGAAAATTTTACCTTTGATAGTTAGTTCCACATGGGAAGGTTTACTATACAAAATTATGAGGCTGATGCTTCATTATTGGTAAAGATACAAGAGTCTTAATTTTAACCAATAACGGTTTGTAAATTATAGGATATAATGTTGCGCCGACCCCAAGTAATTTGAGAAAAGAGTAAGATAAAGATGATGGTTGCTTATTGCGTTCTTGCCCTTTTGTGATAAAGCAGCCAAACATCAAATTAAACAACTTTCAGCTTTCACCAAATTAAAGAATTTATCGGTACATCAACATGTAGGTATCTCTGAAACTCAAGGCGTGCTTATTTAAATTACTTCAATGCTTAACTCTAAATCATCAAGCCAATGATAATTTACAAGAAATAAGAGCTAAATTAATCATTCCTTTTAGGCTCTGCACGTTTGAGAAGTCATGAAGCCCATGCATTAGTCTATCTAAAGTTGTTAGATTCGACTGGCAATGTAGGTTAATGCAAACTTCGTGAGCCATCGAATAGTGGCGGTGCTTCGACAATCCGTGCTGTTATTATTACTATACGGTGAAACGTTATGCTATGAAAATAATCTAGAAAGGTGAAAATGTACGACATTAGTTTACGTTTGAACTACGAGAACCGACCTTATTGCTCCGAAATAAAGGGCGCTGTCAAAGTCGAACTGTTTACATTGACGTGCAGTGGATTGTCACTAATAATTAAATTAAAAGGAAAGTAATTAATTATATTCTATTCAATGATACACCTAAAGCAATGAATGGGTGCCGCTGCCGGTGGTACAGAAAATACCTTCTTTTTTATGTAAAAGAATTAAGCCATAAAAGGCAAAATTATGGATAAATAAAAGATACCTATGATAATTAGAGTTGAGTTAGGATATTTATTTTATTAAGGGTCAGATAAACTTACAGAGATCAGCCTTCGGGTCAAATTCATCATCGTCATCGCGTAATTTATGAGCAAAGTAAAATTTATGAAGTAACTAGTAAGTACGTAGGCATTTTTATAAGCGGAATTAGCTATTTACAGACAACATAGTTCGTTTTATAGCAAATAAAGCTAAAGCTTATTCTGTAGTAAACGTACCTACTATTAAATTAAAATACTGTGGTTTACCTGCTCTGTATATTTTATTAGGTTTGGAAAGTATGGCACATAATGTAGGTTCGACGATCAACTGTGCGTCAAATAAAAACAGAGTATACTTATGTGGATGGGTTATTTAATATTGATTAAATTCGTTAATTCGCAGTGCTGTGCTAGCTTGATCAGCAGATACTGACCATGTCATGTCTGTGGTGTTGTCAAACTAATCAAATTGCATATTGAATAGCTCGCGCGCAGCATCGAGCATAAAATGATGAATTAATCCATTTATCGTCGTCGCTGCAAATCAACTTCACTTGTCGGTTTTGGCGCAAAATATGAAGTACTGTTTGAAAAAATCTACTGCCTGCATGTTTTTATTTAATTCATTTAGTAGTTTAAAATCATCACTAGGATTAATTATTTATTTACCTTTACCATAAAATGTCATTTTACAAATTAGACAATAATTTTATTATTAAAAAAAACTGTACTTATTTATTAATTTACACCCATGTATCTTATAATTGCCGTAATTTAATCATGTGTCATAATTTAATTGTCACTGCTAACATTGTTTTGTTTTATTTATAAAGAAAGACACAGAAGACATTAATAATTTAAAAAAACATGTTGTATCGAGTTGAATAAAGTCGCAAGATGAATGATAGAGAAAACCGATGTCTCCATTCATACTTGAAGAATTATGTATCTGTGACTTATGTAAATATAACCGCTTTTCAAAATGCAAACCTTAAGCATTATTGATACTTGTCATAATTCTCGTTGACTATTAATTTAAAACGGCAATACAATCTTGTTGATTAAAGCTTGTGTCGATTGTCGTGTTTGAATATTATAATGTCTTAAGAATTATTATGATGTTAATACTTATTGCCACACTTTGCAATTGTGTTGATTTACACAAATGTAAGTTTACAAAAAACAAAATCACACATTGGTGAGAAGCACTGGATATCACTAAGCTATTGTAAACATCCATGATTTATGATTTTGAAATATGTACACGCAAGCGAGTGCGGCTAGAGACAGGGTAAATGCAACATCAGACCTAAAGGTCCCGCCATAACCATTAAGGAGTATTAGTTATAAACATCTGTAACATGAACCTAAATACCGACATTGTACCTAACAATATCGAATTTTAACATAATGTTAAGTGAAACCGTCCCATAATTTAGCAGTTACCCGTAAGGTCGGCTAACGATCGTGTACGGTGGTATTTCACGCGAATGTCATAATAAAGTCATAGGCTGGGTGAGGCCTCTCAAATGCCAGCCCTTTGTCTCTTGACTTTTGTGAAACTATGTAGAAATAGGGCCTCAAAGTTAATGGATTGAGTTTAAAGATGACGTTTCATAAGCTCCCGCCAAATGTCGATGGAGAACATATATTTTCTATTGAGATCTGTATCGATGGTTTCCTGAAAATAACGTTTACGATAACGTTAAATGCCATAAGTAAAGATACCTCGTTAAAACATGAATGATCGTTTCATCCAACAATACTATCTGCACGATTTTACTGACTCGACTTTACCTAGAGTATATAAAACTATTTTATAGCTTTTATACAATACCTACTACTAGATCGTGGGTTCGAACCCAGGTCTATATGCTCTTTGTGTAAATAATTTCATCACCACTGCTCTCAAAACGATGAAGGAAAACATCGCGAGGAAACCGGCATGTCCTAGAACCAACAATTCGAAGACATGTCACATCTGCCAAGCCGCACTGGTCCCGCGTGGTGGATTACGGTCCACTCTCTCTCTCGAATTAAGAGAGGAGGCTGTCCCAGCACTGGGAACATAAGAGGCTGATTATTATTGATGTTTATATCTCGGATGGTATATATACTATGCTTATTATATGATATACAATACTACCTACACTTACGTCTACATTTTTTGCCTGTAAGTGGCAATGACTTCGATCCATCACTTCACTGACGCAAAAAGCGGCCAATTTTTATCTCTACCTCAATTGTCACAAATTGCCGTGTAACAAAAAATGAGTAGGTAATTTCCTACAATTTGCTTTGACAAAACGGAATATGGCGGTCGGGCCCAACTCCCATGCCAATTGAAAGCAATTGGGCCTCAGCCCTGAGGTCGGGACCCGCGCGCGCGTCTCGGCGGTTTATGTCAATCGTCATTTTATTGATATAAAACTATGAGGTAACGCAAGATTTATATATTTTGTTTGTGTTGTAACTTACAACTTAGGTAATTTCCAAATAAAAAATTAAAAACTTAACTAAACTTGTCTTATTAGTATTACTTGTAAGTTTTTAGGAATATTGTGATATCGTATACTTTTACAATGTTTGTAAATATGTGAGCACCATGTATGTACCTATCACATACTTAATTAATTTATTTGTCATTGATCCATTTTTAATTCTTTTTTACCTATTGTGGTACAGTGATTGTATTCTCGGTGCATCGTCTTCACATGTAATTATATAATTGATGTATACCAAATATTGTAAAACATTTTTTAAAAGAGTAACGGTGGAGTTTCTTGCCCATTCTTCTCTATACGAAAACTACCTTTTGGAAGGGGCAACTAGAATCAGTTCTATTTCTATTTCTATGTATTTGATGTTCAAAAGTGCCTTTAATGTGCCTAATTGAAATAAATTATTTGACTTTGACTAAAAACTTCACTGCCTCTGTGCAGACATTTTTTTTTTCGAAATCCCTATTAGAAAGTGTGTGTGAGTGTAGGGCCTGTGTAGTGTGTAGTGTAGTTTATACTGATTGATTCTGGGCATACCACTATCCTCTTCTGCTCTATACTAAAAATATCTGTATAGATGTCCCTTCGGTAATGCTGAAGTGAAACAGATGTCATTTTAGAGATGGATGTTAAAGTTAATGATAAATGAGAGTGAACGAAAATAGAGGCAGCCATGACTTGTACAGAGCTAAAAGCGGTTGCACATTTCATGAGGTAATTAATTATGTGGTTAATATTATGGGCGTCGGCACATGGTCAACTAGGTACCTACCTACATTGGCAATTTGTACAATTATTTAAGTTTTAACACAAACATAAAATAATTTATGAAGCCAAGGAGGTCAAGTCAGTTTTAATAAGCCACACCTTTATTATAGAACCATGCTTTTAATGACAAAAATATAGGTATACGGTAGATACACAACAGTCAAAAGTTTTTGTACAGTATATTTTATTCCTCAAAAAAAACGGAAGAATCACAACCCAAAATTTAACATCACTAACAACGCAATAACGAACGTCACTGTCGGATAAAAGCCGCACCGCATCGCTCCGCAACAGAATCCGTCAAATTACGGAAAGTAAAAACGCGGCGAGTTTCGCTTTAGTCGGAGTGCTCGGGAAATGGATGGGGTACGGAGTAGGGATGCCACCTGGTGCTTTTAATAAATTAACTATTAGTAGTGTACGTTATGTGAACATGGACTTGTGTAGGTGTATGTGTGCTATCTATTTTGATGATACAGAAGAGGAAATGTCGACTGTTTGGAAATTTTGGGATGAAAGTGGATAAAATATTTGGCGAATTTGAAATGTGTGTTGCATGAAGAATCATTACTTCACTATTTGGATTTACGTACATCAACACCGCAACACTCGTACTTTTACTCGATTTTAAAATAATATTAAGTCAAATAGTAAGTCAAAGTCAAATAATTTATTTCAAATAGGCACATAAAATGCACTTTTGAACGTCAAAAACAAAGAAATAGAACTGATTCTAGTTGCCCCTTCCAAAAGTTAGTTTTCGTATGGAGAAGAATGGGCAAGAAACTCCACTCCGGTAGTAAATTAAGTTCGTCATTTCTGTACTTTCTGTTTCTTCCCCATGGAAAAAAGGTGTGACTGTACCCTATGTATAGTTAGTAAATGGCTTTATTATGTATGCACTTCAGAAAAGACAACTTAACTATTTACCCTGTCAACATTCTATGTTCAACTACGAAGAAAAATAAACAAACAGACTTTGCATTTTAAATTCCTATTCATTATTTCTTTTCCCTCTCCTCACTCACCCATGTAAAAGCGTATCAGTATTCAAACAACCAACTTTACACAAAGTTAAAGCAAAGTTAAGTTAATGAGAAAGTTAGGAACACAAGTACGGAGACAACCCTAAGGCTTGGTGAGGAAGGGCGTGTGGAACTTTAAGCCCATGAATTGTATTGTTGACGTAACTTTCAAAGTGTGTGGGTGTGTGAGAGTGTGGGTGTTCAGTATTGATTCACTGATAAGAATAGGTTAAGATGTCTTCGACCTGCTTTGATTGCTTCGTTAGTACGTAAATATTGTATTCTTGACGTTACTTTTAAAATGTGTGGGTGTATGAGGGTGTGTATTGTGTGTCAGTACCTATTGATTCATTGATAGGGATTGGTTAAGATGTCTTTGAGCTGCTTTGGTTGCTTTGGTAGTACATAAATATTGTGATCTTGACGTTACTTTCAAAATGTGTGGGTGTAGAGGGTGTGTGTTGTATGTGTCAGTATGGATTCACTGAATATCTTTGAGCAGCCTTGATAACTAAGAGTGTGCGACTGTGTGTAATGTCAGTAACGTATTTTGCTGAAACTTTCAGCGAGTTATTGAAGCACAAAATCTACATAGAAATAACGAAAACAAAGAGAAAAAACAATATTTATTTGGCAACAGTCAATGATATTAAATTAGCAGATATGTTATAACATATCTGTTAATTTAATATCATTGACTGTCCAATTGTAACGTTTTTACTTATAGTGAAATGTAAAAATGAATGAAACGTGGGTATTTGTGCCGCTGCTGCGCGGAACACTTTTTTCGGTTGTTTTGTGAGTGTATAACCTATCTGATAATATGATATCATTGGCAACAGTACTTGAAACACAAAATACAAATAGAAAAACAGTGGCAATTATGACAACAACACCACAACAACCCCGAACACATAGTATTGTGGTCTACCCACAAACTTTACCAAGTAAAGTCCCCTAGCAAGTAGGTACTGTCAGTAAAGGCTGCTTTCGTAGTTCAAGTGTTGACGTGCGGTTGATAATACTATACCATGTACCCATGTATGTTTCCTGTAATAACCACAACAATCAAAGGTCCTGGACGTCAGTGCAATTTCCTTGTGTTTGGCTCGTGGGTCGAATTGTGGACCGCAGGATAACGTAATTAGCAACATAGGTACATTAGGTACTGGTACATAGGTGATTAGGTGGTCGCGTCATGGGTAATATGGGTAATTGCCTACTAAGGGTATCGAGTGCCTATTAGCGCGGTGGTGTGTTTGTTGTTGAAATGGCGGCTAATCAATGCGCCATTGCAAGTGTAAGGATGTTGTTGAAGTTGTTTACATGGGTATGAAATCAAAAACGAATTATGTAAGTAATGGTTTTCTGATCAATCGCTTCTTTTATCAGTGACAAACATTGAAGACGCGAACTAACTTAGAAGACTAATGTATTTAACTTGTTCCAAATCAATAAGAATGCCATTAGTATTTAAAAGAATAGCCTTCAATTCAACATATCACTTAAAGCCGTTATGTTTATAAAATACTTAAGTGAGACGCTTTTAGCAGAAAACAGTCGTTTGGCAGCAACTTAGACTTGTGTCTAAGTCTAACGAAGCTAATTAGACGGCTAGACGGCAACGAAATGTTTTTATCTTAGTCCAAAATTAGAATTGAAATAAGATATTAAATACTATTGTCTCTAGAGTATTACACGTACTACATAATGAATGTACCTACACTGTTTATTACACAGACTATTTTAAGTAAAAATCACTCATTTCGAAAACAAAACTAATTAGACAACTGGGGGCTTACAACAGCCACTTTGGTTAAATAGGAAAATATTATGAATCATCGTAAAATGTCGATTTATATTACGAAATAATTCATTTGTTTGACAGTTTTCTATAGAGATCCGTAAAATGGTCCACACAATATGAGTTGCTTTTGTGTCAAATTAGAGGAATTGATAATGACAGCTGGAAATTCAGGAAATGAATTGCTTATGAGAGGAATTGCTAATGTGACCGTTTTAGGCCCGCTGGAGAGCGCAAAACTTCTACTAAATTCCAAAATAAGAATTAAAATAACATTTATGTATGTATTGTAAACCTAGGTACTACATTTATCAATGTTTACTTGAATCATCAGCGCAGGTTATACATCTGACACGAGCTGTTTGGAGGTAGGTCCTATGGCATTACATAAAACGTCAGTTTTTTATTTCAATAGGTATCGATTCTTTTCGAGAATTTATGATTATCGATATACACTATGATAAAAATAAAGTTTTTTATGGGTTGCTGTTGTCGTAGCCGTAAGTACATATGTGCATGGAATTAAAAATCAAAAGTTATTTATTCAAATTAGGCTGAGAATCAGCACTTTTCGAACGTCAAAATTACATAAGACCCCCGAAACGCCCACCCTTCACCACTTCCTAGTGCTTTCCTTGGGAAGAAGAAGTGGCGCAACCAACTCCCCAGCAGCACACCTGTCTGTTCAGAATAATGTGTATCTATCTATCCCGTGGTTATACCTATCAATTATCATAATAATGTACTGTTACCAATCAGTACAAATATATCTAGGCTTTAAATCTGAAGACATTCTGGGAGACTGGATCTAAATCTAAACAAGACTACACAGAAACGAAAATACTTTTATCTCATTCCCAAATTAGAAAGGAAATCGAATATTCAATGGTACCGTCTGCCAGGCATAGACAGCTTTTAGCAGATTCTCAGTCGTTTGGCAGCTAACATAGCTAAACTAATTAGTCGTCTAGGCTTTCAGCCAACGAACATGTGCCTAGACAAAACATAGGGTGTGGCTTTTTACGTAGGTATGTACGTCTTTTGTTTTTTATTGTAAAACGAATTTTCCTTGATTGGACGCCACTTGGAGGCATTCTGAAAGGAACTTGGAACTGGGGGCCTAAAGCGGCCACATTAGCAATTCCTCTAAAAGCAATTCATTTTCTGAATTTTTTGCTGTCATTAGCAATTCCTCTAATTTGACACAAAAGCAATTCATATTGTGTGGACCATTTTACGAATCTCCATAGAAAACTGTCAAACAGATGAATTATTTCGTAATATGAATTACACGTAGATTATATTATGAATTGTCAGTTTGTGACATTTTACGATGATTCATAATATTTTCCTATTATGATTCTGCCAAAGTGGTTGTTTTAAGCTCCCTGATTTGTCGATTGTCTTTTGTTTTTTGGAAGCAAAGGGTTACTTTCATTTCCTTCTTGAAGTTTGGCTTTCCGAAAAAAATAAAGTCAGATTAAAGGATCAATGATCGTTGTCTTTACATTATGAAAAGAAAATAGGTACATTATATATTACTAATTTTTGTCTATAATTGTCTAAACCGCTAATAAAGTGCACTGTTATATAAGTATTGTGGTGAGGAGAAAAATAAATCTTATCTTATCTTATCTTACATTCTTTTTCCTAAATCGATCAGTAAAACACACTACCATCATCGATATTACCTAAATAACTACCTATCAAGTCATAAATCTAAATTATGAGTGTAATAACAAGCTCTATCTAAATAATTCAACCAAAATATAGGGCAGTAGCACACCCGCTTACCTAAAAACATTTCCTTAATATATTACTAAATAATATTCTACACTAGCCTCTGCCTGCGACTTTGTCCGCATGAAATTTCTTGTTATCCCTTCTCCTCAAAATACCATTTCAGACATTAATCTACATGGTCCTCATATGGCCTGGCCAAGATTATGTTTGTACTTCAAAAGAGACTGCGACCTCTGAGTTTGTTTCGGCCTTTCTTCTCAGAGTAGTCAGATAGGAAACGTCGACCTCAGCTGGCTTATTTTTTATTTAATATGACGTGTAAGAGTGATTCCGATATCCTATTTACAGAAAAACAATTTAATATCATTTCATTACCGCGTCGCATAGCATCGCCCGCCCGCGCTATTAGTTCGGTTTTGCTTAGCGTTCTTTCTGACTTTTTTTTATTTTTGCACAGGTCCTAAAGTTTCTATCGTGATGTTAAAAAAAAAAAAAATAGAAAAAATCGATAGCCCAAATCTTGAAGAAGGTTATATTCTTCAAGATTTGGGCTATCGATTTTTTCTAATGTTAATTTTTTATTTCAAATCCTACTGGTAGTTCCAGAGATTAGCACGTTCAAACAAACAAACTCCGCTTTATTATATTACTAAAGAATATACATGAATATGTATGTACATTAACTATGACTGTACACGTTTGTTTTACTCTAATCACTTTATCCTACTTCAAATAAGCGAGGTAATGCGCGTTTAGTACGTAGCCGTAGGTAATTAAGAAAGGTAAATATTTGCCGCAAACACTGAGGACTTTGCTCTTACTGTCTTCTTCTTAATGATAATATTTAATTGAAGACTACCGTTTTCATGACAGTCATGTTATTTCCGATAAAACATTGCCCAGTACCTACCTATATTTCTAAAGGAAGGTGTCCCAAAAGACGACTAACCTTAGTCATTTTTGTAAGTGTTACTAAACAATTTATTATTAAGACCAATTGATTATCCACCATTTATTGTTAAAATGTTCCAAATTACTATAGATATTATAGTATTTTTATCTCACGAAGCGACGCGCGCTTTACTTGTGGATAACAAGGGTAAATAAAAAATATTTCAGTTAGTCCATAGGTATTAGTACAATTGACACTATCTTACAGTACACTACCTTACACTACCTTGACATCATTGACATTATATTCGTAAAAACACGCTGTGAATGTGTGTGTAAGCGCAGGAGCTCTTGGTAGCGTTCGAGATATTGGCGAAGTCGAACTTGTGTCTGTGTGTGTGTGCATACGTGTGTTATGTGCTGACGCTACTCGTCTTCACGCACACATTCACAGCGTGTTTGTACACTTGGTTACCAAAAGAACAGCGCGCGTCGCTTTGTGAGATAAAAATACTGCATGACTTTATTTCTACGGAGAATCACTCCTAAGTCACAGGAACTTACAGTTTACTTAGTATTTAAATATTGAGATGAAGAGAAAACTTAAATAAGATTCCCTTTAAGTTTTTAGTCACAAGGATATGGTTAAAATAGAGAAATAAATGAATTAGGCATAGCTACAAGCGTGGTGGTTATGTCAATGACATTAAAGAATAAATCGTTAATAACCCATTTCTGCACCCTGATGGCGTAATACATGAATCACAATCTGATTCGGTTTGAAACAAATGTCTAATACATTGCTTCATTAGATCGAAAAAAAAATCTGCTCAACAATGTAAATACCGCAATGAATTTTATTTAACTTTCAAAATGATACAAGTTAGTCTTAATCGCTTACGAAAATAAGTAACGCAATTAGATAGCTGCTAAGACTTTGCTTTGAATAAATATAAGTAAATAATTTAAAATACTTATCTCTTATAAGATTAATCATGGAGCTAATTTTATTATCTAGATAGACAGATCTGGAGCGTTAGGAGCTTAGCCATAATTGTTTCTGAAATGATAAACTAGAAAAAATACAATTTGGTTTTTCATTTTCTCCCACGTCAAGTTTGTAGCGAGTCTCGTCTTGAGATAAAAATGGCGGACACTTATCTAATAAAAGACGGTAATAAATGTGAGACAGACAGACATTACGAGTTACTTTCTTCATAAACTAGGTACTCTAAAGAAGACTTGAAACTGAAATAAAAATAAGATAATTGAAACTGAAGATCGCGTTAATGAACCAGTCACATTTTATTTTAGAATTTATTTAAAATTTCGATAAAAAAAGAATATATTCTCACAAATAAATGAAATTCTGATGACTTTTCAATTTTTAATTCTATTTGGTATCAATATATGGTAAGTTTTAAGCCTAAGTTTGGTACGGACACAAAATCTTGTCTTTTCTAAAAATAACTTCAATTAAAAACAACACAAACAGAAAGTCTCCCATAGTAACATTATATAATTAACCGGAAAGATTTTCTTTCTACACAGAACAAACAAAAAACAACTTCCAGGAAATCCCAAAATAAAAAAGCAAGGCCAGAAAGTCGCTCTATTGGTACACACACAGGGTGTTACCCTCTAGCAGGGGGTGGTTAGGGTGGCCCCACCCCCTGTGACCCAGAAACCACCCGGTGCGTACCCCGCCTCACGCCTAGTGCAAGCCGTAAACAAAGTCTCGCGGGTTTTGATAAAAACCCGACCTTTTTGAGATGGTGACTGGTGATTGTATTGTTTTAGTGTTTTTTTTTACGAGTTGTAGCTTTATTATTTTAAGCTCGAATATTTTATAAAAAAAATTACTGGCTTCGCCTTTATTTTTATCAATTTTCCGGGATGAATGGTGTGGAAATTTATATAAATAAACGCGGCACCCTATCTTTTCATTATAAACGTATAATATTGCTTCGTCACTTCCTTATTCATATAAAATTAGAAACGCTTAAAATTAAATTGAAACGTCAAATATATATTTTGTATGTAATTATTTGTTTGAAATGTGTAATTTGTAACAAATTATTAACGTTTCAGATTTCCGCCCACAGATGGCGCTTATTGTGTGGTTAGTTAATTAGCCACTTTTGTTATAAACCTAATAATGTACCTAATGATAATTTCATACGTTCAAAGTGAAATTTCAATTAGCAGTTAATAGCAATATCATTTAAGTATTGATTCTCTCTCATTAATTGTTTTATTTTCTAAGCAGTTTCAATTAATTTCTTTATTACCAAGCCATCAAATAAAAAGCCAGACAAAAATGGATATTTTTATACAATTCCTGAAATAAATGATACAAGCTATGAACCAGAAATTAATTTCGTTGCACATGCGCATTTTCTTTTTAAATTAGCACTTTCCATACATTCTAATTTTGTATCTTTAAAGATACACAATTAGAATGTATGGAAAGTTTTAAAACCTCGGCAAAAGTCCACACCCTGTATGTTAGTGTACTTACCTACTCATAAAAAAATATACTTAACAGTATGATCAAAATAATTAATTTCTGAAAAATAAATACCTAAACCACACGAGAAAAATGAGTGACACAATTTCAAATATAGTCGTACTGTTACAAGATCTTACATAATGCCATAATACCCAAGAGCCGTCAATGTCGCGTTCCTAACAGGATTACTTGTAAACCCGCACAGCTGTGGTTTAATTAATTATGTTCTGCGCCCTATTTATTTTAGTACCGTTATTTATGTAGGAATCTGAGATTTGTGCTACATCATACATGTTTATGCTGCTGGTCTAACCAATTCTGAACGCTAACTTGGGTTTTTGGTCCTTTGAAGGAATGTCCATATTGATAGATCATTTGATTGGCAAGATCATCGATTTTTTTTGAAAGCAATCAATATTGATTCGAATCTCGAATCTGTTTGCACCTCTATGTTTTTACTGGTCTTGTGGGTGACGTATCGGACTACTACCAAATAAAAAAAAAACGAATGGATTCTCAAGTATCAGTACCTAACCAAACTAAACTCGCACGACGATACGAATCATCATTATTGAGAAGTGAATAACTGCAATGTGAGTAAGTCAAGTAAGATTTAGTCGGCTCGAAACTGAGATGCTGTTCCTCTTGACAATATGCCATCCTAATAAAAACTTTTTACAAAAAAAAAACAACCGACTTCAAAAAAATAATACAAAAAAAGTGAAAAATAACTTTAATTTCGGAAGTCGGTGTCTTTGCTTTTCAATTTTCGATTTTTGCCACCGATTTCCGAAATTAAAGTTATTTTTCACTTTTTTAGTGTTATTTTTTTGAAGTCGGTTGTTTTTTTTTTGTAAAAAGTTTTTATTTTCCACTTTTTAGTTGTGGTACCTACCCCACACAAATTCGAATACATAACAGTGAAAGAGTGAAATAATTATATCGTCTACATACGCAAAGTGGGAAAAATACGTAATTATTGAAGCTAACTCAAAAACTACGCAAACAAAATTAATAAAATTTATATGGGACCACCTCTGAAGCATGACCTACCAAACAAAAAAAGAATCATCAAAATCGATTAATAATTGGCGGAGTAATCGCGTAACATACCTAAATACAAAAAAAAAAAAAACATACAGACGAATTGAGAACCTCCTCCTTTTTGAAGAAGTCGGTTAAAAAAGGAGTTATTTCATGCCAAAAAGAAGACCCTGGCAAGATTCCTTTTATCACTCGCCAGATCTATTTTTTAGCACTGGCAAGCTTAGGTGTAGGTGCATCGCCTGTTTTTGGGTCCCCCTCATAATTAATACTTAATGCCTCACTAATTATAATTACAGCAAGGGAGAGTATTGAGGTCAGAAGGAAAATGGAAAGGTGTCTTTGGGCCACAATTACAAACCAGGGACTACTACTGAGTTATTGAGAAATATTATATGAAAGAAAGAAAGAAAATACGTTTATTTGCGGCAAACATGACGCTAAGAAAGGACAAATATACGAAAATAACAAGTTGCGGGAAAACATGCGTCACATTCACGCAAAACGGCCATCGCTCAGCATAATGCTACTGCGACCCTATGCGAGACAGAGCCCCAGCGCTGGTTTTCAGTGACAGCCGACGTAGACGTCATTACGTCAATCTGTGCAGCAATATGAGAAAGCGAATACAAGCTATACCACGAACAGTTTAACTCTAAAAAAGGACTGGAAACAGCGCCACAAAAAACACGTGTGTGTGTATTTGGAACTAAACAAGTTAGGACGTGAAGAAAATTGGACTAATGAATTGGTAGCAGAACCTTTTTTTTGACACACTGTATCGGGTTTTACAAATTCTGGCTGCGGAAAAACATGTTGCTGCAACGTTACATAGATCCATTTATTCGTGTTATGCTATGGGTATTGAGGAGTTCTAAATGCAGGCAGTCCTACATCAAAAGACAAGATAAAGTAAATAATGCATCAATGAACGTTCAATCAATGAACTGTAAGTACAGTATAGTACTGTATAGTACTTAGTAGCTACATCTCTGCCCTTCCCCTTGGAACTCAAAGGCGTGACGGTTATGGACTGGAAGTGTCTCCATTGTTACGACGGCCATTATGTCTCTGTAGCTACTTATATTCCAGTGTTAAATAGAGCTAAGGCTATGGTCACACTCACATTGAAAAGTTTTGGGACGAAAATTAGCTGAAACTCTTATTTTCCAAATATAATGTAGGTAGGTAGCCCATCATAGAATTTAAATACATATCCGAAAAGCCTGGGTAGCTGAGAGCTAGCTTTTCAAATATGACTGGTACCAGCTTCGTTCGCTACAAGCCTTTTAAGCTGTCAAACGCCAGATGACTTGCCCAAACAAGACATGATACCAGACAAAGCAGGTTAGTAGTAGGCTAGAAACATGTAACATATTAACATTATGACACTTTTAGAGGCGTGGACATACTCGAATTTGAGTAGTTATAAAGGAAAAGCACATCAAAGGGTTGTTCAGAAATAAAAACGTGCCATTCAAAGTGGCAATGCCGCCAGTGTCTTGGGTACACTACCAACCGACAGCGATGCGGAGGAATTTTTCGACGCCATATTTTAGATATTAGTTGTTTATTTGTATAGTTAGTTTTATTTTTATTTAATCAATCAATCTGCCTAGCCTTTTCCCAACTATGTTGGGGTCGGCTTCCAGTCTAACCGGATGCAGCTGAATACCAGTATTTTACCTGGAGCGACTGCCTATCTGACCTCCACAACCCAGTAACTGGGTAATACGATACCCCTTGGTTAGACTGGTTGTCAGACTTTCGTGCTTCTGACGACTCGTAACGACTGTCAAAGATCCACAAATGACAGCCGGGGCCAACGGCTTAACGTGCTTTCCGAGGCTCGGAGGAGTCTCGATATGTGAAAATGGTCACCCATCCACGGACCAACCCCGGCAAGCGTAGCTTAACCTGATGGATCGACCCGAGCGGCTGTTATTACTTAGCCACGAGCTCCTCTCCTTTTATTTTTATTTAATATTAGTTAGAAAATTGTTTAGTGTTAGATTGTATATTTTATTTAAAATTGTAAATCACTAAAAATATATGTTAAAATGGTGAATAAAACAGTCTCTTCAAAAGATCTGAACACGTTAAAGGAATTTAAGAATACAACTATTACTACAGCACCTATACCACGACGTATTAATGCCACCTTTTTTCACAGTGGAATAATGATGAAATTTTTACTTCACAGTCAGCCCCCAGTACTCTTAGCTAGTTTCTGGGCTCATACAATTTAGATTACCATCGACACGCTAAGAGAAACCCACAAGAACTGCAATTCGCATCCGAACATTCGGAATTTATCATAGCAGACGACAAATGCTCCTACCAATACCAACCAAAACAAACACATGTTCGACACGCAAATGATACTATACCAAAGGGACGTGTAAACCGGACGGTATTAGGACCTCACAGTCTGGCGGCCTATCTAAATGACGCCTTTGTCCGGCCACGTCACGTCCGCACTAACAGGATTACGTGAGTGACGCGCAAAGGATAGTGTGGACCTAGCTTTATATTGTAATTAATTTTGCTGCGTAGTACGCAGCGGGAATGATGATTTTGATTTTGTGTAATTGGATTACCTGCGATAATGAATAAAAATTGCAGCAAGGCCACAGATGAATACAGATGGTTCACTCCGCAAAATCATTTTAATAAATAGCGACTCTTGCTACGACACGATAAAGTGCAATTCAGGTCGTACAGCGCTAATTACCTCACCTGTTATATTCATCTAGAAGTTGTCTCTCTTTCTATCGCGTAACTATTGTAACTTCTGACTACGTTACACACTCACTGAATTGGCCCGACAAGACGGGCCCATCGCGTATTGTAGCTTTATACGAAAGTGCTTGTAGACAAAATGCGAAGTGAACCATCTATGACACGCCGTGGAAAATTGAGACAGCGTGAGTCACTGATTAACTATACCCCATTTGAAATAAGATTAGACATTGAAACAAACCTTTATACAGTCCGTTCAACCGATTTTGACTTCTATACCGTAGGCATAAGGATGGCATTAAAAGCAAAAAAGGTTACACAATACCAACTGTCTACTGCAGCTGCCATTTGTCATGCGACCAACGCAATAGAAGTCAAAATCGGTTGCACGGACTGTAAAAAAGGTTTATTTAAACGTCTAATCTTATTTGAAATGGAGTATAGAATAAAAAAATATGTCGTGAAAATGATATGAAAGTCGAGCGAAAATTCACCACATGCGAAAAACCCGAGACTTACAATAGGAAAAGTAGTAACACATAGAATCCTGATCTCGCCATAGCCATAACCACAAATATAATAGGAGCATAGGACATTTTTAAAGTTCATATTCTTCTGCACAAGTTGTGTTGACCCTATTAATCTTCCTTCTTTTCCTTTCCTACCTTTCAGTAAAAGTACACATAAATATTGAATGAACATCTAAAAATATTTACCTTAAATAAGGAAAAAGGTTCCATTCAACAAAGTAGGTACACATCTGGGAGAGAGGAAACTGAATCTACACACATAAAAATATTGTAGAAAATATATTACGAAATTCAACCAAATATGTCAAACGCAGTTCCCAAGTTCGGCGCAAAACTTATTAAATTAATGACGTCACGACACGTCATCCGAAAAACATTTCGCCCGAGTGCGGCCCTGTGGCGAATTAATCCGACATGTTTTGTAGGTCATAGCTTGTTACGCGAAAAGCGGTCATACGTCACACGTCATAAGAATTGTTTTCCAATGTGTCGGGTGTTACAGTGATATATGTCGTATATATTTTATATTATATCTTGTGGGGATCGATAGGACCGTTCGTAGGGATGTGACTATGTTTGCGGAGCGAGTGCGAATTTTAAGTAGAATACCTATTTAGGGGTATGAGGAACAGGGTGTAAAGTTCACCCATCCACCATAGAAAAGGGAGGATCCTCTGACCAGACGGGCGTTGTGTCTGGCGGGCAACTGCCCAATGATTGATATTGGATTCTTGTATATATGTCCACTGCACGGTAAACTCTAATTGCGCGATGCAGGATTTTTTTGTGACGTCAGATCTTCGATGCGTAGTTCGCATGTGGCGATGTAGATACCGCCACACCTACATACGCGTAGCATGGAACAGTTCACTCCTGTTTACTAGCTCGAAAAGCTTGGTAACCAGGCTAGGCTTTGATGACTGAATTTGAATCTAGCCTCTAGATTCAATAGTTTCCTTTTGACTGAAGCTAGTTGAATGTAAAATCGTTCTTTGATATGATTTGAAAAGATTTTGCTTCTGCATTTCAGACGATCATTGCCGTTAAATTAATGAGGTTTAATGCTTAGGTTTTTCTTTTAATAAAGGGTCCTACTTGAACTATAGGCTCCCCTAAGGTACTATGACGAATCAAACTAAATACCAAGCCCAAACAAACAGCCTTCAATCTAAAAAGATCATAATACATATTTACTGTACGTTGTATCCTCCGATGACCACAACAAGATGAATCACTACAGTTTTTCTTTTATTCATTCCAAATGAGTAATACTGTTATCTGAGCATCATGTTAATTACATTTTCCATTAGCTCTTCGTTTTCTCTAATAATTACTTCACTGGTCGTTATTTTCGCTGACTCATAATTAAATAGATGTATGCACGTAAAAGTTTCTGCGATTCGAAACTGTTAGTAATTGTACATTTACTAACAGTTTGTAACTAGAAATAATGTACTGCTGTACAATAATTAATATAAATAAAATAGCTAATAACGAAATATAAGATCCTTAATGATGAAATAATGTTTCAAGATTTACAGAGAGTTTCAGTCGGTCTATTCTGTAAAAAAACTCACCGTGAAAACTTAGGTGAAGTGAGATTAAAGTGAGCTGCCAATAGTGTCAATCCCCAGCATCAGGTGGAATCACAGCTCAATTCTCAGATGTATTAAAAGAGCGCCCACGAGTGGCCATTCCTGCTTAGAACGCCAGTCGGACTCTTGGCCAGTCAATCCATGACACAAAAATCACCGATGAATCTATTCAACACGACTTCTATTTTTGCAAAGCTCGTTTCAACTCCGTATTCCTCAGTAGTTGGGTTAATTTCTGAATTTGTAGCAAAGCAATTCATTGGATTCAATTTCGAATGGAATGAAATCAAACTCTAACTCAAATGCGAAATCTGATTCGTAAATTCGCAATCCGTTTTGCCACATCACTAGTAATAGGCACGCTACGTACATCTGTTTATATACTAATATATGAGAACATGTACGTATTGTATACCTAAATATATATACAGGAAGCGGATGTCGTTAGAGATATGTTAAAGGAAGATGTTTGGATGATTAATTGAACGATTATGTAGGTCGGCTTTGGCACGAGATAAATGTTCTTTTGTTTCATCTTGGTGGTTTATATCTATAACTAGCTGATGCCCGCGGTTTCAACCGCGTGGATTTCAGTTATTATATACTAAAACCTTCCTCGAGAACCACTCTATCCATTGGTGAAAACAGCATGAAAATCGGTGCAAAGTGAAAGTTTTTGAGTTTATCGCGAACAGGACGACAGACGACGCGGCGGAGGACTTTGTTTTATAATATGTAAGGATATAAGGAAGGACTATGTCTGCTCTGGGAACGAAGCGAAACGAAGCTAAGTTCGTTTAGCTTTCCTTCGCGTCTTTCCATACTTCCGTTTTCGTTTCGCTTAATTCGCGGTGTGAACCGAAGTATACGACTATATAACACGAACGTATCTGAATGAGTAAAGCTAAGTGAACTTAACTGCGGTTATGCTGCGTTATTTACAACGCCACATGCGAACTACGCATCAAAGACCTGGTGTCACACAATCCTGCATCGCGCAAGCAGAGTTCACCGCGCGACGAGAGATGTATACAACTTCCCGATATCAATCGTTGGGCAGTTGCCCGCCAGACACAACGCCCGTCTGGTCAGAGGATCCTCCCTTTTCTATGGAGGATGAGTGAACCCTTCACCCTGTTCCTCACACCTCTAAATATTTTTCCTAGATTTTTTAGCACAGCTGCATAGCATATACAATTGTAATAGTAGTTCGTAAGTGTAATAGTAGTGTTAGGAGACTCCGCACTTATAGCTTTGGCTGTTTGTAATAGTTACAACTTACAAAAATTATACAATTACAAACAGCCAAACACTATTACAAACAGCCAAAGCTATAAGTGCTAAAAATTATACAATAATTTTTGTAAGTTGTAACTATTACAAACAGCCAAAGCTATAAGTGCGGAGTCTCCTAACACAGGCGTCATCATGCTTAAAAGGAGGCTCCAATCATAAACTAATTTAAACTAGTTGGTACAGAAATAAATATTTTGTACTTTTGTATCTTGTATAGGATGAAAACTTTTTCATGAATGCATAAATTAACGCTGTCCTATGGAGGTAGGCAGAATCTACAGAACGCCGCGTGACACGTTATTTTACATCGTCCTCGTCTCGTCTTATATGTATTTGTTAATCACTTTATCTAAGCTTGGCTAAAGTGTGGTCAGTGCTGTCTGTTAGATTAATAAGATCGTCATGACCTTGTGCGACTTCAATGTTGAATGTATGATGTGTGTCATACAAGGATCTGTTTGTATGGTGTCTTTATTAGCTCATGCCTTATTAGACTAGATGGCATCTAAAATTCTGAACTAATATTCATATTCATCATAATCAGCCTTTAATATTCCCACTGCTGGGATACCGGCCTCCTTCGAGAGTGAGTGGGCTGTAATCCACCACGTGGCCCCAGTTTTGTTAGATGTCCTTTTTTTTCCTTCACCGTTGAGAGCAGTGGTGATGAAATTGTTTACACAAAGTAAAGCGCCTGTCTGGGTTCGAGCCCACGACCTGCAACTCGTATGTCAGGGTCGTTCCACTGGGCCACCACTGCTCTAATATTACTGAACTTATATTATTAGGGGTTTAAATTTAAGTTTGTTTGTAAAAGCCTAATATTTGGGAGTGCTGAAACGATTTCAAAAATTCTATCACTGATCGAAAGGTAAACTATAGCCAAGTGCCATAGAATATGTTTAATGGTATAGTTAGCTTTCATACTGACAATGTCACCGTTTCTGATCGTGACATTGTCAGTAGCTAGGTTTGTTAAATAATCTGTAAATATAGAGTCAGTTTTTAAAGCTTAGCATTGAACCCTTTTGTTTTTAGGACGCTTTATTCGGTAAAAGTGCTAATACAGTGTATCCAAAGTTTCAGTTAGGCATTCCTAACAATACCTACTTCGTCCCTTTTTGGAAGTACCTGGCAATTTATTGTTGTTCTAAATGTAGGTTCTACAATTAAGCTTAGCGCAGCCTTAAGCTAATGTACTTACCTGCCCTGAACTACGAAATAGTCGATACTCTTGTTATATATTTTATACCCCTGACGGAAAAAGAGGGGTGTTATAAGTTTAACGTGTCTATCTGTGTGTCTGTCTGCGACATCGTAGCTGCCAAACGGCTGAAGCGATTTTGAATTTTTTGGTTTTCTTTGAAAGGTGACGTGATCGAGAGTGTTCTTAGCTATAAAAAAATCGTTTATTAGATACTTTGATTTTTTCGGGGGTTTTGAAATTTTTAATTTTATTAGCTTGTTCATCTATGTTTTTGTTATGTGTGATTCTAAGTGCATAATCAGTGCTTTGTTTTCAATACCTACTGCATAGTTTGAAATCAGAGCTTTTACATCCTGGACCAGACAAAGGTTTTCCAAGAAAATAATAATTACAAATAAGGTTAACTTCTGATCACATTGCCTATACAATAATACGTGTTTCCCTTCACTTTCAAGCAAACGATTCCAAGTACAAAACAAGATTCAAGCATAAAATCACGCTTTATAACAGACAAGTTATTTAAAACTACAATTAGTGCGGACCGATCCCCTGTAGCGATTAGCCTACCTACCCCTTCTCCCAAGGGTGTCGTGAAGGGCGATCAAAAGATTATGCAGTTTGATTGACTGTAATATCCTTTTATGGTGATAACGTTTTACTGTAGAAACTGGGTCTCTAAAGGGTTGTCAAAACACCGTCATTTTTAGGGTTCCGTACCCAAAGGGTAAACCGGGGCCCTATTACTAAGATTCCGCTGTCTGTCTGTCTGTCCGTCTGTCACCAGGCTGAATCTCATGAACCGTGATAGTTAGACAGTTGAAATTTTCACAGATGATGTGTTTCTGTTGCCGTTATAACAACAAATACTAAAAAAAAAACAGAATAATATAATAATATTTAAGGGCGCTCCCATACAACAAACGTGATTTTTTTGCCGTTTATATAGATAACGGTACGGAACCCTTCGTGCGCGAGTCCGACTCGCACTTGGCCGGTTTTTTATGCTATCAATTATGTCAAGAGAAATATTTATATAGGCTATCTATATGTCAATATTACTTTATTTTGACCACCACGCTTACAATACGAAATGGCAATCTGAAATATGGCCATATTCATCAATTTACTAGAAAATACAATATTCCAAGATACATGAAACATAAAAAGAAAATAATTTCCTATTAGATCAAATGAGAAAATATATTTTCGCTCATTTCTTGTATCCCGTTCGACATGGAGGAGTAATTAGCTTGATTACCGGGACTAATGCAAAAACGTGATCGCTGCACGACTCTATGAGAACATACTAATTAATATAAAACAAAGGAACATCTTCATGTAGGTATTACGCTTTTTATCATTTACGAGATCAACTGAACTAAAAGGTATTGTATGGTCATCATTGTTAGCAAAGAATAGGCAGGCTTACTGAAAGCCTTTTTTATTCATTAATTTAAGGCTCTTACATACTGGCGCGATTCGCCACGCGACGCGAATTTTAACAAAACAATTTCTGAGATAAATTGTGACGGTGAACAATGCGGCGGCGTCTCGTCGCGCGGCTAATCGCGCCAGTATGTAAGAACCTTTATTAAAGATCTCCAACAATGATCTATTTTCAACCTTTCCATTCATTAGTTACTTTGATCAGAGGGCCTAAAACGGCCACATTAGCAATCCCTCTAAAAGCAATTCATTTTTTGAATGGTCAGTTGTCACTAGCAATTACTCTAATTTGACATAAAAGCAATTCATGATTTGTGGACCATTTTACGAATCTCCATAGAAAACTGACAAACAGATGAATTATTTCGTAATATGAATTAAACGCAGATCACATTCTGAATTGTCTGTTTGTGACATTTTATGATGATTCATAATATTTTCATAATATGATTCTGCTAAAGTGATCGTTTTATGACATAATCAGCTTTTAAAAATCAGGCAAAGACTATTTTTCTACTCGTTCCTACCTGTGGAATTTGGAATAGATGAATGAGAGACCACGACAAAAGGTTGGACCGCCAGAATGGTTCTATCTGCTGATGACGTCAAACTGTGATAACCATCGTATGTGCCATTGCGCACGTTCATGATCACAACAAATTATCAGGCACCGGACAACCCCGCTTAAGAGTTAAGCCTTTGGACAGGGTAACCCGTACATGGGGTAACTCATATCACAGTGTTACCTTTTGTTCGAGTTACATCCTCGAAACCCAGCGAAATGATTAACACCTTTATTAAGGTAACAGCGTGAAGGGGTTAAACCCCTTCAATGACTTATGCCTTTGAAGAGGTTAGCTTCTTGAAAAGCTTTTTTTCGTGTTACCCTGGATTACCTAATAAACTTGCTGCATGTAGGTGGGGGGATTTACAAGTCGCTCGGCAAGTCGGTACACGCAAGATTGGCGGACCGCCGAGCGCGGTACGATGTCACGTGCGGTCGTGGTTATGCAATTTTCAAACTAATATCGATTGTAAACAGTGCATATTACAATGTCTTGATTTGGAATGACTTACCCTGTTACAGTGTTTCAGGGTGTTGAAAGGGTAACCCGTTCGTAACAGGTTAACTACACCCGTTCGAAGGTGTAACATGTATCATAGGGTTTGAAGCGCTTATAAAAACCCCTTCAAAAACCCTTTCAATGAGTATCTGGCCGGTCCCTGCAAATTATATATTTTGCCAAGAGTAGTGATTTTGATTAGGAAAATTACGGTGTACCTATTTATATGTGTAAAAGAAATTTATGGGCAGATAGTATACTGGGTGAAAAATTCATGGGCATCGTTTTAAGGGGTAATTTTACTCATCATTATGAACAACTTTGAAATCAACCAACGTTGAAATGGCGAAAATAAATCAGCTGTTCCCTACATTTATGCTCGCATAGTTCGTCAAAATGGAGGGAACAGCTGTTTTTTTTTTTCGATTATTAGTTTACGAGTGGTTGGATTTATTAAAAATATAACCTACAAGCATCTCTCTTCAGCTACATTGTTAAAAGAAAATTGCTTAGCTATCCGCACCCTCCCTTACAAGGAGTGTAGTTATTTCAATCCAATTCTTATAGAACTACGACAACACAACAGATTGTGGATGATCCCAGCCAATTGAAAACTATCCCTTCTTATCCCGGGACGATCGATCCCCCGGGATCGCGGAGCCCGGGACACGGGATCTCAATATCCCGCGGTTGCACGACGTGTATTGTAAGGGCTGGATTTAGTTCAGCACTTTCATTTATTTTGGGATTGACAGAATTGAAAGCGGTATTCTGAGAAAACTGCTGTTGTTGTAATGAAATTATTTCGGAACGAAAATATAGATGAAAAGAAATTGGAGCATGGTATGTTTCGAAAGATTCACAAATGCAAAGAAGACGGTAATTTCTTGATGACTGTGCGAGCTACTTACGGAGTCAGGCTAAAAACGGACCTGACTTTGACCACGATTTCACCTGATGGTAAACAATAACTGTGTCGACGATGTTGCACACTTGCCTAGAAGTAACCAATCTATTCACCTGACGCCCAGGCTGCAGCTACAGAGAATCAGTATATTGGTATAATCCTAACGTTTGGTACCGCCGCGCGCCGGTCTGTTGGGTGTTAAACTTGGAGTGAGCTGTCATTAGGTACAGACAGCTAAGTTTTCATGCTGAGATTTTTACAGAACAGATCGGCAGGAATTGTTGTACCCTGCCAGGGTTGCGGGAAAGTCCGAAAGGGATACCGAGACCTTGGTAACAGGCAACTGAAGGAAGGGTGGCTTTTAGTTACTTGAATCGCGCCGGAACGTCAACTTCAAGGCGTTCGTCGTGCACGTGCCGGACTGTTATCTGCCCCTCGTCATGAAAGAAGACTTTTGGCCGCAGGACGTGGTGTTCCGTCGCTTTCGCGGACAAGTTCCTCAGGACAGCACAAAGACTAACTAGTGCAGTGTGAAGTATTACTAACATAGTCTAAGCCTTATTTATTAACACAAGTTTTATAGAATAATTATGTATGTTTAGGTTAAGGTATTTTTCTATGGGCCTGTGTCGCCTGCAATAAATGGTATAATTTAGTCTCTAAAAGTCTGACACGCCCTTCCGCTCCGCCCAGAGCGGAAGAAGTCATTGGATGATTTCCCACCATGAAAAATAAAAAAAGGGATTGTTGTACGTTTTTATTGGTACTTAGGAGAACCCCTGGTATAGTAAACCTCTTGTCTCTGGTAACGGTTTGACTTTGACTGTAGGTGGTTTTCGTAGTTCACGTGTGGCCGACCGTATATTCTTTACCAATGACCAAACATTGGACAAAATGTTTGTCTTTGGACTCTTCTACCATTCTAAACAAACCAGAGACCATCCGATGCTAGTTTAGTATCTCTTAACCCCGATCGCTAATCGCACGTCGCTACGTAGGTAAGTGCTCAGATGATTACAGTTATAATAACCGACTGCTGGTGTACAGTTAATGTGAAATGAACGCTGAGTAACCAACTTTAAAATGTGGTAGTGACAGTGGCTGGCTACTTGTGTGTTTATAATGTCAGCTACTGCTGTCGAAAGGGCCTCTTGCTTGTCATTCTGAGAAGGAAAGAGCAATAGTAATCACGATTGCTCAAGAGTATGCTCTGACCAATATGTCCAAGTTTTCTCGCTTTATCGTATTGTCCTTTCAAAATTATCGTAAGCTCATATCCATGTGCTACAAAATTTTGGAGCGCCTGGTAATAAGCCACTGGAATAAAAACAATCGAAGTTTTCATAAACTACGTCAAAAATGCCTCTAAATTTTTTTTGAGATTGATTGTCGTTGAGATGAAATTCCGACTGGATTTTGGACGTGTAAAAGTTGAATGCTGTCTATGTGTGCCGTTTCAATAAAATGTATGTAGAATTCCATTAACTTTAAACCCGTCTGATCGTCTTTATATTAACATGATAAAAATATTTATAAGTACTGCTGTTCATATTATTGTAATTCCGTTTTATCCCAGGGATCAAAGGTTTGTAATTACATGCAGGAATGTAAATGTATCTACCACCTTTTTACTTTTTTCGTGACGTCATTCCCTTTGTAACATTATGCACGGTCCCTTCCGGCATGATAAGTAACTTTGGCACCATTAATATTAATTGCGAAAAACGAATAAGTATAAGTTCAGAATATTTATAAAAGGCATTATGATTCTAAATGTCCGATTACAGCGATGAGAGTGGGACGTAATGTTTTCCACGTGTATGCATGAGTAGGTAGTTAGGTACCTATGTAGGGTTGGCGAAACATAAATGAGAAGGTGAAGGTCAAATTGCTCAGATGCCGCAAAATCCGTTCATTTTTTTGGGGCTACGCAGTGCTACGAACTTTTTTTTTCCGTAGCGCTACGCTTCCTCTGGTTTCGTTTATCTTGGTTCTGACTTCTGACTTTTGTAATCATTGCTATTTAATGCTGAATGAAGATCACGACTTTTTTATTACATTCATGATTCTCTTGATGACTAATATCTTAATAGGTAATAAAAGTTTATTCTGGTAAAAAAGGTAAACACTAAATACAAATTTGCTTAAATCTACGAAAAATCCAACAGTTTTATGTATGTTGACAGTTGTCAGTTGTAGTATGAAGGATTGTAGCAGGTGGCGTTCTGTAGGTTCTGCCTACCCCCATGGGAAGAAGGCGTGGGCTTATGAATGTATTCTAATCCAATTTTATTTAAAAAATTCTAACTTTAAGGTCTAGAATGTTTGCCAAGAGCTTCGTTTGACAGCCCTACCTACAAGGCCTCGACTGGATTAGGGAAATGAGATGAAATTAGATTCGTAGTGTCGGTGTCATAGACTAACATCCAAAATGGCGGCGTGGTTAGCGACACCATAGATGTTGCTGTTATACACTTTAATGTCTTTACACGATGAAACTAGACTTGAAGTGTATGTAGACGAGTTTCTATCTTCATAGCCTTTTCCGGACTATGTATGTTGGGGTCGGCTTCTAGTCTGACCGGATGCAGCGAATACCAGTATTTTACATGGAGCGACTGTGTATCTGACCCCCATAACCTAGTTACTGGGCAACACGATACCCCTTAGTATGATTAGCCTTGGTATGACTGCAGTCACAACCATGGTTGTCAGACATTTGGGGTTCTGACTACACATAACGTCTGACAAAGATCTATCAACGACAGGCGGGACCTTTCCGAGGTACGGAGGGGTGTCAAATTCTCGACATATAGTGGACGGTCACCCATCCACGAATCGACCGCGGCAAGCGTAGTTTAACTTGGTTTCTATATTTATTTCCATTTTTATTATTAATCCTATCAATTGTGCAGTATAATTAACCAATTAAAAACATTCTCATGACAATATATATGCCTCACCCATAAAATTCCACAAACAGCAGATACCTAAGTTAGATCATATTCTAAGTAAATGTAAGTTAATAACGAAGTCAGTCGTGCATGCAGTCCCCTTGACCTAGTGGCTTTGTGGTTCACATGTCGCTCGCTAGCTCGGGGTCGCGGGTTCAAAGCGTTCTACGAGTATGTATACTGGGAATTATGCCATTTCCAATTAGATTAGCCATTTACACTTTGGTTTATTAGAAATACATACCTATTCCTGAAGTTGCATAGCACAAGTAGATCTACAAAGAAGATTGCTAACTGCTTTTTCTAAAAAGATCAATGAGCTCTACATACTTTGAGTTTCCATATTTTATTTCCAGTGAATCCACGGCAGCAACGGAAATAAATTCACGAAAATCTCCGTGAAAACAACGATTAGATAGAAGCAACGTTCTAGAACAATATATTTAATATTACACAACGAATTTCGCCGACACCTTAGCGCGAAGAAAATCAATACTCGACAGGAAGACGAATGAGGGCTCGTGCAGTCGTGTCTCGTGCTCGCAAGATACGAAAATACGGAAGCAAAAAAACCCCTTAAAACTACACATAAAATGTTAAACTATAAAAACAAATGATAATTATAAATATATGAATTATTTTTATTTTAATATTTATTGTTGGAAATTTAGTTTTTATTTCTAACACAAACATTTATTGATTGTTTTACTTAGATTAGAATTTATTGTTTTAAGATATTCTTTTTTTATGTTGGTTGGTTTTATTGTAGTTTTTTCAGTTTGTGAGGGGGCATTTGGTTTATCTATTTTAGTTTCTATCAAAGTCTGAAAGTTTCGCACAATAATAATACGAAAAGTTTATTACTTATGTAGAATTCCTAAGTACGATGAATCGGCTCTGCGGCCGTGCGCAGGAGGTCAATGACCGCGCTCGGAGACGGCCTGTCTCCATTGACACGGTACGAGATGACGTGTCGTGTTTTGTTTTTTTTTTTGTTGAGTAAATTAGGTTGAACTAGTTTCGTGCTCGTGGTATTGGGTGTGACGCAATTTCAGGTTCGGCGTTAACGTACCTACCTATTGTTTGTGCAGAAATGAAATTGGATTTTTTCATGGAAAACTTTTGCTGTAGAATTTATTACCTATTTTGTTTGTTAAATTATCATGAAATGGAAATGTTAGCTTTCCGTATTGTCCGTAATTTTGGAACGAAGTTCCTTATCGCACGTTATACTCTGCAGACTTGGTGAACAAGAGCTAGACCGACAAAAGTGTAACATTTTAGCCGTCACGACACTTTTGTTACGTAGCGCCAAGCGTGCAAAGGGAAACTTCGTTCCAACCGGGTGTTCCACACCTCTCGGTTTTTATTAAACTTAATAGGTACGTTACCCGTGTTTAGGCATACTATGAACAAATCATTTTGATACTTTATTTAAATTCAACAAAATCAAAATCATCAAACCAACTAAATTAACAATCATTGCAAGTAACATTTTTGCTAAACCAAAAATAATCTCTATCCTATACTTACTCGTATTTTCCTGCTAAGTATTATCAATGATCTAGTAAGTATTCGCTTTGTCATAACGTTGATATAGAAAGCCAATCAATATTTATATTGATTTATATACTTGTACATTATAAATAACTAATGCTTTCTAATTAAGAGAGAATCTCCTATACCTATATGTGGTAATAAAATTAAATAGGTTACGTTAATTAATTCCCAGCAGGCTTTCAACGTTTTCCTCTGAAAGGGTACGTTCCTATTGTGCTCATGAATTTTATTGTATGGGTACATGAATGTACCTAGGGAAATACATAGGTTTTATGTAAAAGGAAAGCGAATTTACTATGAATACGGTCTTTCATGGTATTTTTTATCCGGAAAAAATACAAAACCCTGAACAAATAATAAATGAAATGGCAAAAACATTTTGCAAATTAGAAATAAAGTATTAACTTGTTCCAGTGGCACCAGAGGCCTCATTATCCGCTGTTTAACGTTAAAAAGTAGCAGAAAATAGTTTCGAAATCATTACTGTGGAAGCTTCACTTCCTTTTACAACTATGTAGTGATTATGGCCCATAAACTACAGTGTTCGCCACCGCACTGGTGTATTATTTAGTGGAACATTTCTGTCTGTAACCGCAACGGGTGTTCGTTGCCCATTGCGCGGTCAGCACTGCCCGACTCTCTGCGGTCACGGTCGGGAGGCGCAATGGATGTGTCGGTTTAATGGACAAACCGATGCGTGTTTTATTATTTTGTTGCATGTCTTCACATGTTGTTATGGGATGTGAATATGATGGGGTTTAATGTTCAGTATGTTTTATGGATGGTGTATTAAAATGTTTAGTTTTTGCAGCGTCTACTAAGTTTTTCGTTTTTTTTATTAAATAATTATGTAACGACATGAAGAACATAACACAGAGCCAGTAGATATCTTTAATTGGCATTATAACACGTCTAGGAAAATTAAAAGTTGTGAGGGCACAAAATTTCATCATAAATCATAAAAAAATCAATTGGGCAATCAATAAACACATCTGGTCAATAAAATAAGATTAAGTTGTTATCAAATAAACACCATGTTACCCATAATAGTGCAGATGTGAGCATTACTATTCAATATGAAGATCCAAACGTGTGATACATACAAAACTATTAACATAAATTGGTTTTATGGCCATTTTATTACCTCAGCCGACATTCAATTTAAATAAATACAATTGAAAATTGACATCATTTTATATTATGATCTTATTCCATACATGTAAAGTACATGGGTGTGATAACGGGTTTAGATGCTGTTATAGTTCAACTAAATAGACTAAATTGTCGTTGGAATTATTTAGAGACCATTACTTGTAAGACTTTTAAGTATCCCGCCAACCTTGGCTTGTTGTGTATAAATATTTTATACCCCACAGAAGACATAAAACATCGCTGATAACTACTTATAGTTAGAACATTAATTCAGTTTATTAGTCTCATTTCCTTTCGGTAATATAAATTTATGATACCCTTTCCCCGATGCCAGGTTTCTAGCATACGTGACACGTGAAATGAGGTACTATTATTAATTGAATTATATTATCGAATAAGTATCTACAAGACGACTTCAAAAAATATTATTTGATTTACTTATTTTTTCTACAAAGGAACTTAAAAATAACTTAAAGTATGTCAAAAGAAACACAACTCAAGTTTGTAGAACTTCCAAATAAAGCAAACAAAACTTAACTTATAAAACGTGCCGTGCCAACAAATGGAAACCATACGAAAAAACTTTACGATCAAGCAAAGACCTTTTACGTTATGCAAGCAAGGAATATTATGTCTGCAGCTACTCAACCACCCCATAGCTGCGGCTAATAACATCACTCGCCCACTATCTGGGTTACTCGCCATATATAATAAAATATTCAGAATACTCCACAGCACCGCCATAAAATATTTATATGAAATATATATTTTTGATGACTCACTTATTCGGACCTCGTGCTGCGAAAATAACAGTGATAAATGAATGAAAGTTTCTCGTTTGAATTTGCTGTAAAAGAAAATGAAAAGGAAGACAAATGAGAAACTAGAAATTGTGTTTTGTCTTAAGAAAATGATTCTTCATTATCATTAAGTTTATGTTATTGCAACGGAAGAAAGGCTTTCATAAGCTGGTCATTGAGATAAGTGTACGGCTTTAGAAGTTTCATGTATCAGTCAGTCTCGGTCGTAGTATAATATAGATTTATGTTTATAATTTGAATATTGTTCTATATGTCTGTCGCTCTGAAGCATGGTTCCCGAGTTTAATGAAGACACATTTGCCTGAGGAAATCCCGCGAGGCGGAAAGACGCACTTCGACATATCCGTTAACGAGCTTATTACTCTTGAATATATTTTATGTTTATATTCTGGCTATATTTTTGTACCCTGTGAGCAGAAATTCAAATACTCACTTATAAATTCTACGTAAAACGCTCAGTAAAACGGCAATACGTACTGTTTAATTTGACAGCATGACAGGGTAATGACGGGTTGTTAGCCTAAATATCTCCCCTGGGTCGGTCCACATGCCCCCTGTACATAACAGTCAAATTGAGCTTCACTTCAACGTCTGTTAGCTACTAAATACGGACCGACAGGGCTCTCGGACACGCATCGAGTAATGGACAATGTCAAAGAGGGTCGTCTTGCCCAGCAACCATCACTTAAACGGGATATTAAACAGACACCGTATTCCCCAGAGCAGTTTACAAAATTCATTAAAGTCACTTTGTCACAAATATTTTCAAAGTACCTAAACAAAAACTTTCAGTGACGAAACGCGAATAAGCAAAATCTGTTTTAAATTGCTGGACATGTCACTTTGTCATACGCGTCTATTCACGTGTGCTAATGCCTTCGCAGTTAGTAACAACTAACAACCTTGGGGCGTTGCGTTGAACTTAATGCACTACCACATAAATATGTATGAATTCGGACGACTTGACTAAGATCGTGCGAAGAGGGATATGTTAAAAGCGAGCTTTTAATGTCAGTTGGAATAAAAAATGGCGGACCTATTGTTTTATTGTGTTAAGTATGGCTTTGCGAGTAATGCTGATTCGTAGGGAATAAAGCTTTTAAAAGTGCTTTAGCATAACGTCAATTTGAGACAGCGAAGTTGTTGAAGGAAATAGGTAGGTATACTTGTGTTCTAGGGTATTTTATACCTTGTTAAAAATTGTTTTCTTACGACCACGACCTGTTTTGACTGCGCCGTGACAGGGAAATTATGCGAAACTGTAAATGTGCTAATTGTGCACTGGATCATAAAATACATTGCAAATAAAAAGTAAGTTAAGTGCCAGAGGAGATAATACAATATGTAGCTACTAAATGTAGTTCGTTTTTCAACTTCATTTCCATACTATACTAAAAAGCAATAGCTTATACCGCTATTCTGATATTCATTTAATTCAAGATTCCAACATAATAATGAAATTCAATAAAATGTTAATATTTGCTATGTCCGCAGCAAAATTCTTAATTGATATGCAAAGTAAAAATATGGCTGAAAACGTTCAAAATATTGACAAAACACTTTGCTCGGCAAACACATTTATTTTCCGCCGTCCATTTTTTATAGATCAGTTGTCCCGTTTTTAATTACTTTTTCATCAAAAAGGGTTCTACTTGATGGATCGCTTTTTCTAAATGTTACTTTCAAATTATGTTGATAAAGACCCGCACTAAAAATGATAATTCCCTTGTTTCATTTTTTATAGCTACAGAACAGGGTTTGCCCTATCAAGCCTGTTTGCTACAATGCCTTTACAAGCTCGCATTCTCGAGCCTAATTTGTAAAATAAATATTGACCTCATAAATTATTCAACTCCGATAATATATCATTACGCTTTTAATATAGAAGTGTTGCCGCCTGCGGAGGTACAGTTTTATTAATTCCCTCGCTCTCGCCAAGAAAAAAATAAATTATATTAATATGAATGGGGAAGGTCTTACGCTCATATTTTTCGATTTAAATGCTGGCACACGTATTTTACACTTTTGCTGTTTGAGAATAGCTTAGAAATGTACTGCGGCCAATCGGCTGCAGTACATTTCTAAGCTGATCTTGGAATGAATGAAAGACTGTGTTTCCGGTTGTTGCTGGATAAAAGTGAACGATTCACCACGGTGCTCATAGCAAAAGAGCTAGTAATTTTCTACGTGTGCAGTATTATTAAATCCGACGTGTTGGAGCTGCTTGTTCCGTAAAGTTCTTCCACACAATGGGCCACGTTGGACACACTTCAGCGTCCATCACTCCATTTGTTAACAAAAGAGCCATTAAAGTAGTTAGTCGTCCGGTAATGGATGTTGAAACGTGTCCAACAAACGAGCCATTATGTACAGAAGTCCTGAGAGAACAGCGAGGGTAACTACCATATACTGAATAATACATACTATAATCTTTACATAGACGATATTTAAGTCTAAGATAAAAGAAAAATAGATGCGAAACAGCCTGCCGCAAGTAAGTAGCTGTATCATAAATTCATAACCAATTTCTTAAGTACAATATCTACTTACTACACAGCCAGCAAACATTATTTATTCATAAATAACAAAAAGAAAGGAAAAATATCAAAGACACAGAGAGCCACTAAAACCAACAAACTGAGCATAAAGTAAAAATAACTTTTTTTAGTGGAGCCGCCATCAAAGAGATTACAGAACAAAAAAATGTGCGGCGTCATGAAATGACTGTTCGTAAAAATGTGCTGTGATGTTAATCCTCTGGGCTTCGTTAGCTCTGCTGTGGCCACAGGTTCTTGCGCAAGCTTTTATATTATCGGGAATCAGCGATTTTCGATTATGTTGTTTTTTTTCTGTACTTACGCAGGCTTTTACATTCTGTTATAGAATTTTCAAAGTTAAAACGACTCTAAAGTTCAATAAACTTCTTGTTTTTATTTTTTTATCTAACAGCGGGGATTACTGTAAATGGCGTGAATTAGAACAGTTAATTGTGCCGTTATATAACAATTCAAAGTGTAATTACTACAGTGATTATTTACTTAATAATAGTGTAGTTCCTTCAGTATGAAAATGAGTTTAATTATTCGGTCTAAACTGCAGTTTTTATTGTAAAAACGTATACCTACCTAGCTCCAAATTCAAAATCTTATCCACTGATTAATAATATAAGGCGCGACAAACACGCTGATTCAAGTCACGAGAAAGTACTATTTAAATCCTGTCGCATCCTACAATGGACACGCGCACCCCCTTACTACAAAACACTACAATTACTCATTAATTGCTGCCCATTTAAACTTTAACACCTTGACGTAACGTTTGAATTCCTTTGACGCGTTGATAAATTGAATTTTGTTTTGTTTCTAAAATTTGCATGCAGTTTACATAGGCTCTTATGCCTTGATCCTAAGGTAGAAACTTGATTGATTTTTTGTTGTTGTAAGTTCGTTGCATTCCTATAGAGCTTGAAAGGGGGAGTCTCGGTTTAATTGATAAACACATAGGGTGAGTGCTCCAGTAGTGCGGGACACTTGTCGTGTTATTCCTTAGTGCTTAGGGAGTGTTCACCTGTTATCGGCTATCAAGGTCGGAATTTAAAATATACGCTGGTTATAAAAAAAATTAGCAAATAGAGACAACTGTTTTTATTTATTCATTCAGCGTGTAATTAATTTATAGAGGTTCTTGGAAATAGTTAATTGTTAACTCGTTAGCTCCAATTGTTAACTCCTATTAAGGAAGTACCTCTACCTAAGTACTTAAAAAAACTAATTTTTTTTTGGAAAGACTTGGCCAGAAGACTAAGAAGTTGGTATGTAGTAATTTAATAGACCATTATTGGCTTAACATCAGTTTTATACACCACTGCAATACAATAAGTTGGTTTTTAATGATGAAAAATAGTCCCGATATTTTCTACCCTGTCAACTAAACTACCATTGCGTGGGAACCGATCCTTTTAAAACTATTTAAATAACATGTTCTGTAAACAGCATACACCTTATAAGTCTAAATGATATCACATGAGATAAACTATAAATTCCCCTGCCATCATAGTGTTTCACCTGCCAAGCACAGCGTCAATAGTATTAACCCCCCATCGCTCGCTCCATACGCACTAGACTTTTAAGGGTTGATGATGATTGTTGTTTTACAAGCCCAGAACTCCAGGAAAGGTAAAAACTGGACAATCTAATCTAATCTAACTAATATTATAAACGCGAAAGTTTGTAAGTTTGGATGGATGGATGGATGGATGGATGTTTGTTACTCTTTCACGTAAAAACTACTGAATGGATTTGGATAAAATTTGGCAAACAGATAGTTTATAACCTGGATTAACACATAGGATACTTTTTATCCCGATATTCCCACGGGATCGAGACTTACGCGGGTGAAACCGCGGGGCGTAGCTAGTACATCCATACTAATAAAATTCGAAAATAACTCTGTCTGTATGTTACCTTTTCACGCCTAAACCACTGAACGGATTTCGATAAAATTTGGCAAGGAGATAGATGGCATCTCGGGGAAGGACATAGGCTACTTTTTATCGAAATACCACGCGGACAAAGCCGCGGGCGGAAGCTAGTCATATTATAAATGTGAAAGTGAGTTTGTTTGTTTGTTCCGCTATCACGCTAAAACGGCTGAACGGATTTGGATGAAATTTAGCACAGGGGTAGATCATGACCTGCAATAGGATAAAGGATACTTTTTATTCCGATATTCCCATGGGATCGAGACTTATGCGGGGGAAACCGCGGGGCGCAGCTAGTTATTTATACATTAAAGTATTGCTCTGTTTTAGGAATTATCTCGGTGTGTAACTCCGAGGGAGGTAAAGTTATGACCGGATCTTGGGAATTCTGAGAAAAACTAATGTGAAAGGTACACACGGCTACACATCAAGCTATACATTTCCAGTTTATGCTGATCTCGCATTGTATAGAATTTCCGTACAATGCGAGGCAGCTTATACTGGAAATGTATAGCTTGATGTGTAGCCGTGTGTACAAGTAGGTATTATAGCCAATAGCCAGCCAGCTGCTGGGGAGTTTGTTGCGCCACTTCTTCTTCCCAGCTAAAGCACTAGGAAGTGGTGAAGGGAGGGCGTTTTGGGGGACTGTCTTATGTAATTTTTGACGTTCGAAAAGTGCTGATTCTCAGCCTAGTTTGAATAAATGACTTTTGATTTGATTTTGAATAAAATTCTTGTAGTGAGTTACGACTCTGTATAGTATGTCAATCTGCCTAGCCTTTTCCCATCTATGTTGGGGTCGGCTTCCAATCTAACCGGATGCAGCTGAATACCAGTATTTTACATGGAGCGACTGCTTATCTGACCTCCGCAACCCAAAAACTGGGTAATACGATACTCCTTGGTAAGACTGGTGACAACCAGTCTTACTTAGCTGTTGGATCGACCGGTACGGCTGTTATTACTTAATCACGGGCTTAACTTAACTTAACTTAGCAAAACTTAAAGAACATGTTGCGTTTTATAATAACAGCCTGAGATAGATACAAGTCCACGCGGACGAAGTGGCGGGCACAGCCAGGACCAACGGCTTAACGTGCTTTCCGAAGCACGGAGGAGTCTCGATATGTGAAGATGGTCGCGAAGATGGACGCTTGCCGAGGTTGGTCCGTGGATGGGTTCCCCGACCAACCCCGGCAAGCGTAGCTTAACCTGATGGATCGACCCATGCGGCTGTTATTACTTAGCCACGAGCTCCTCTGTATATTATGTATGTTAGTGAAATTGATGTTTTCCTTCACCGTTACCGTGTGAAAACATCGTGAGGAAACCGGCACGCTTGAGAGATATTTCTCATCGGCATGTGAAGCCAAGTCAGAGACCCATGGGCGGCTTTAAAACTCTGACACCAGGGGCCTACCACCACCGCTTACAGCAGTATTATTTTAATCTTACTTCAGTGGGGGAAAGCTATGGAGCTATACGCCCTGTAGAGCTCCATCTCTTTCGTACACTGAAGTAATATTAAAATAATACTGCTGTAAGCGGTGGTGGCAGGCCCCCAGGTTAGGTCTCTATAAACCACACGAAAAGAAGAAGAAGAGTGAAATTGATGTTTTTGGCGCTTAACTTACCGGAAAAAGGAGATGTAAGTCAGTTTAACAGCATTTACCAGCTAGTTTACACTTTTTGACACATCAATTGCTACTCAGTTTATCATCTGCAGTTTATTAAATCAATTATTACTATACAGCTATCTCTAGGACACCCCAATCTATCAAAGGCAGACATTTTTCTATACAATAAAAAATGAACAAAACATTTTTCTCTTCCTGTTTTATAATTTTAAATCCTGCATGCACGCCATTCGGGTCACCCTACGAATTTCATATAAAAATATCTCTACGTACAACATGTATGTATGTTTGTATGTAGGTATGTTATGTATGGAATCCTCTCTTTGTTAGTAGAAACAAACAATTGAAATAAAACCCGGTCGGCTTGCTTTTTTGTGTGACTTTATATTAAATGAGCTTACATAGACCTTTATTTGGCAGGATTTTTCTTTTTTTTTCGTCTGATTATGGTTATCTGTATGGAAATTGTGTTATGAAGATATTTCTTAGGTAAAATGACTGGAACTTAAATGCAAGATAGTATAAAAGGTAGAATAACGGTCTGGAGAACTATTTTTTATAAAAATAGTTCTCCAGACCGCGGGTCGCAACTAGCTGCACCCCGCGGTTTCACCCGCGTAAGTCTCGATCCCGTGGAAATATCGGGATAAAAAGTATCCTATGTGTTAATCCAGGTTATAAACTATCTGTTTGCCAAATTTCATCCAAACCTATTAAGCCGTTTTTACGTGAAAGAGTAACAAACATCCATCCATCCATCCATCCATCCATACTTACAAACTTTCGCGTCTATAATATTAGTTTAGATTATTCCTGAATTAGGAAGCGATGGGAGGGCGCTCTAGGGAGGACATATACCTTGTAACCTAATTAGTGATGTTCTTCAGAAAGGCCAAGGGCGTACTCCTCGCAACCGACGTGCGTGTATGACCAGATGTTTGAACGTACACGAAGCAAAAGCAGTATGTAAGGATCATAGCAGGTGGCGCTCTGTAGTTTCTGCCTACCCCCAGGGGAAAAAGACGTGACTTTATTTATGTATGAAACATCTGATAGATTTGTAGTCGCTTTGTATTTAGCATCGCATTAATCCTTAAAAAAGTCCTTAACACTTTTACGGACAGTAAACGCCCATAGACGTAATTACAATAAAACTTTAATTGTGTCTCATTCAGTGTCCGCGAAAGTGTTAATTATGAGGCTTTTAGTATTCATCGGAAAATCTCGTGAAAATACGGAATTATCTAACTAAGACTGGACGTAAGGAAGATGGTAGTTACTCCAGAATTCCATTAAATATTATCACAATGCTTTTAAAAACTCAATTTTCACTAACAAAGCGAAAATAAGTAGTAGGTCAACCAGTGACAAGATTGACACCAATAACAAATTATTTATTCGCCCTATTTCTAGAAATAACAGTGGGTAAGTGACAGCGCCAAAGACAACATTTAGGTTGGTGATGCCTGAAAAGCTCGAGTGTCAGTTTGTATATACAGGATGTTTTGGTAATAATCTTTTTATGGAATGTTTTCGTGATTATCTTGAAAATAAGATGAGTTGGTATAGAAGTAAGTTCGGTAAAATAATTTATCTCATCCATGTATATTTTCTCTGTAACCACCGAAAAACTGTATGCAGGTGCTGTTCGGGGACTAAACTGTTCCACCGAACCGCACTTATCAAAATTTTATTTTAGTGTGATTAGTGGAAATGCTCAGGTGCGGTTCGGATAAGTACTGTTGAAATCAGTGCTTTGAGTGGAATGCCATTTTTTTGTTTACAAAACACCTTGTAAAAATGTTGTTTTTGGTGTGTAGGTATTCAGATGGTTTAAAAATAGAATGACGTCATTTCAATCTCCTACAAAGTCCATTTTTATAAAGAGATCAATTATGTAGAACAGCCAGCCTCAGTTTTCCGAACCCAGTCTTTTGTCCTCTAAACATGACTAGGAATAAAAACTTTTTTATTACTTATTTCTTTTCTTTCTAACATTTTCATGTTTCCAGTTACAATGCTTAGACAAACGAGTAAGTACTCGGCAAAGTGCTGAAGTGAACTTAAGTAGGCTTATGTTCTACTTTAGCATTTTTGGCGAGTTCAGCGACAAGGGATTTGTCTAAAAATTTACCGGTAAAATGGGAAAAGAAAATAAAAATTCTTTCAGAAAATTCTATAAAAAATATTACGGAGAATTCGGACGAGAATTTAACAGCAAAGTGGGTTTAGGTGCAAAGGATAAAATCGTGAAAATATTCAGAACGAAAATAGACGCTGAAAATGTTTAGGAGATATGAAATCTGAGTTCGCTTATAGTGGCCAGATTGTTATAGGATATAATACTATCATATCAAGCAGGGGGAAGAATCCCCATGGGTTCCGTAGTAGCAATAAAGATGTTGATCGTAATACTATCGTATATCGCGATCTATAAACACTACATTTTATTAGATTTCACACCTCCGTAACTACACCTACGGGAAAACACCGATTTTACTATGCAATCCAAAATGCAGTAACTGAAATTCACAATGATCAACATCGAACCTTAAAACATTAACGCTAAGGTTCAAAATCCAACAACCCAGATCCAGAACTTAAAGCTGTGTATTGTGGTGTACGTGGTGGGGTCCGCACACTATATTATATTATCAGATATCGGAATTATATCACATGGATGGGCAGTAGCGTCTGCCTACACACTGATAAGATAACATCATAACAACTGTAAAACCTTCCGCCTAAAGGCCAACAAGAATAATATTTATTACTAGCTGATGTCCGCGGCTTCGCCCGCGTGGATGTCGGTTATTATATACTAAAACCTTCCTCGAGAACCACTCTATCCATTGGTGAAAACAGCATGAAAATCGGTGCAGTAGTTTTTGAGTTTATCGCGAACAGACAGACAGAAATCCGCGGGACTTTGTTTTATACTATGTAGTGGTGAATAGGTTTACTGAAAATATGGCCAGGTTATCGCTTCAGGAAAAAGAGAAACTGTGAAACTCGCAACATATAAAATAAAGCGCATTGAAATTAGTTTGGGAGATACGCTGCCACTGAGAGATAGGCAGATCCAGCAGATAGACTATTTTCGAAACTGGGATCACCGAGAAAATCTGGAAATAACGCTACAACATAATATAAAACCTTTCCAAAATGGATAAAGAAAATATATGTATTCATCATCTGCCTAGCGTTTTCCAACTATTTTGGGGTCGGCTTCTAGTCTAACCTGATGCTGAACACCAGTATTTTACATGGAGCGACTGCCTATCTGATCTCCACAACCCAGTAACTGGGTAATAAATGTCTTATGGTTCTAGAATGTTACTAATATTCTTCAAATTGGAACCCAACAGAACCAAAACCAATTGCTTAGCGCCAAAAATATATATTTTATGATGGTAGTACCTACTACACCCCGGGGCAAACTTACGAGAGGATCTCTACTGAAGGATATAAATAACCTAACACACAGCCCTTACTTACCCCATTAGTATTGTTACAAAACAAAACAACGCGATAACAGGTAATAATACATAATGATAAGAAAGGCCTTGGCGTAGTTTGAACTACAAACAAAATTACATAATGGCAGTATTTGCCGATTGTAAAGGGTAACTTCTGAACTATCATGTCATGGTTTTAATGTTTTGTAAGGTTGGCTATTCATGGGGAGACAAATATTCAGAGCTCCCTCACTTTTATTTACATAGCAGGTAGTGGTATTCGGATTTGTGTGGGGTACGTACCACAATTAAAAAATGAGCAATAAAAACACTAAAAAGTGAATAATAACGATTATTTCGGAAGTCGGTGGCAAAAAACGAAAATTGAAAAGCAAAGACACCGACTTCCGAAATTATCGGTATTTTTCACTTTTTAGTGTATTTTTGAAAGTCGGTTGTTTTTGTTTAGTAAGACTTTTTTTGTTATTATAGTAGCAATAGAAATACACAATCTCTGTCACAAAATTTCAACTGTCTACATATTACGGTTCATGAGATACAGCCCGCTGACAGACTGACGGAAAAACGGACGACGGAGGCTTAGTAATGGGGTTCCGTTTGGCACCCTTCGGAAACCCTCAAAAAGAGCCGATGCGAATTCCTATCGACGAAAAAAACATATCTTCCATATAAACCTTCGCTACGAAAGGAACTCTTGTGCAATAACATGCTATATATTTACCCAGCGGTTTAGGCTCATCGGTGTCTGTCAGTGAATTTAAGATTTGTGTTAAGATAAACTAAAGTTATTTGTCTAGCTTTCAACATTTATCTACATACTAGCCTTTTAGATATAGATAAATCCCGCGAAAATGTCTCGGCCTCGGTACCCTAAAGCCTATAAGCTTCTCAGATGAATAAATCTGCTGTCTTTCTTGTAAATTGTGATAGAATTTTGGAATTTATGCATGTAAAGTTTTTATAGTTTTATTGACAGCGTGTATTGGTGAAATCACGTCTTTTCTGTAAGTGATATTGTCTCTCGACTCTGACGTTTGTCGTCTGCGATCAGTCGCATAGTGAATGCTCATTTATAGCTCCACGCAATTTTGATATATGACTGGCGTGTTATAACATTTTATACTCTAATATGACTTTATGAAAAGCCACTATTTTTGGGGCGTTTCAGTGCGGTTAACATCGTAAAATATTAGCTTGATTTGTGGTCCTACTTTTTATAGGATAATGAAAATAAATGGTTTACTCTGCTAGGAATTTAATGGTTTCATTTTAGCTTTTATATGTTACATTTGGGAAAAAATCTAGATTTATTCATGCGAATATATTTCTCCTGGCTTGGTAGATTTTGATTATACAGGGTGATTTATTCGGGAAAATGTTAGTATATCTGTCCCAAGTTTTGGTAGATATGATTTATAGCGAAAAGACCGCCCATTGTGTCACCATATGCACTATTTCTTCATTTATATTTTTTTATTCATATGATGTACATAATTATTAAAGACTATTCTATTCTTTTCTATAGGCATTATATTTCGACCTTTCTTGTTAGATTCTGATTATACAGGTTGATTTATTTTGTGCAAAATATATTTCCCCTGTCTTGGTAAATTCTGACCATACAGGTTGATTAGTAAACTTATCACTTCAGTTTAATGGTACAAGTTTTTCCTGGCTCTAACTCACAAGGCTGGTAAAAGGGTGGATGCACGTAATTGGATTATACTGTCAAAAAATCTCAGTGATAGCAGGGGATTCGATTTGCGCTGCCCCATAAATGGCCGTGGCCTCACCCCCTGTCCCCTGGGACCACTTCGATGACATGGTGATTTATAAACCTTTTTGCTTGTCCTGGAGGAATATTTTATCCAATTATGAAGTCGACTGGTAGAGCGTTTTCGGTACTTTTTTCGGGTGATACTTATCTAGATATATACTTATCTAGTCTAAGAGGAGCTCGTGGCTAAGTAATAACAGCCGCACGGGTCGATCCATCAGGTTAAGCCACGCTTGCCGGGGTTGGTCCGTGGGTAACCACCTTTACATACCGAGACTCCTCCGTGCCTCGGTAAGCACGTTAAGCCGTTGGTCCTGGCTTTCATTTGTATATCTTTACGGGTCGTCAGAAGCCCGAAAGTCTGACAACCAGTCTTACCAAGGGGTATCGTATTACCCAATTACTGGTTTGTGGAGGTCAGATAGGCAGTCGCTCCATGTGAGCTGCATCCGGTTAGACTGGAAGCTGACCCCAACATTGTTGGGAAAAGGCTAGGCAGATGATGATGATGAAGTATCTAGTCTAAGTACATAGATTGTATACAGGGTGTTAGGGTAAACACCGTTATCCTTGCAACCAGTGGTTTGGTTTCATTTATGGAACGTAAAATCAATAGAAAATGACAATTTTTTTTTTTTTTTTTTTTAATCTACATTTTACCACAAGAGACGCAACTTCGTTGACCTATGCGCTAGGGCAACGAACTTGCGTCTCAACACGGGCGGGGGGTACGGGATGTGACCTGACCGGCCGCGAACGCGACCCCTCCCTCAGTCAGTCAGCTGTTTCGCTAGAGAGCACGGTGTCGGATAGAAACTTTATAAAATCTTTTAATGAAAATGACGTTTTTTTTTTGTTGTGTTCGGTCATTTATTTTTATATTTAAGTCAACTACCCATGGTTTGAATGACAAGACTGTTTACCCTTACAGCCTGTATATTAATACCAACATTCCTACTTTTAGAAAACTAATAAACAATCACTCTAGCAATGAAAAAATCCCACAAAGCCCGGCTAGTGATTTCATACCAAAATAATAAAAATCAAATATGAAAGTTTACAAATGTTCATAGTTTCATATTCGTATTGAAACAAACAAATTGGCTCGTTAAAAGTTTTTGCCGGTACGGTTGGCAACAAAAATAAGTAAGGTTACAACATCCGCTGTTTTTCTGTCCGTACGTAACAGTATTATTCTGTAATGATCGTCTAAGGGCAATCTCGAGGGATGGAGGATTTTTTTTGCAAGAAATTGCATAAGAAAATGTAATGCGTTTTTTATCTGACATTGGCTAGATAATGCAGTTCGTTGTTAGGGACTTACGTACTGGTGTTTTCTTTATAAAATGAAGCTTTTTCGAGCGCTCAAGCAAGATATTTGATGGCGGGATCTCGTGAGACACTTGGAGATGAAGCTTGGAGCTTATCGTTAATGCAAAAGAGATGATGAGATGAGAGTATCAGACTG
Organism: Lithophane semibrunnea; assembly: GCA_947363905.1. Lineage (NCBI taxonomy): Eukaryota > Metazoa > Arthropoda > Insecta > Lepidoptera > Noctuidae > Lithophane > Lithophane semibrunnea. The sequence continues at coordinate 15,933,543 of OX376200.1, forward strand.
ATAATGCGATTTATTTCGGTTTTACTCTGCACATGCACAACAATCGTTCAGAAATTACTTACTTACCTACCTAAGATGCCAATGAATAACTATTTTCGTTTAAATGGCGTGACTTTATTCACACTTTGTCATCTTCACCATGAAGATGACAAAGTGACAAAAATGGGCCAAAAAAAAAATGGCTAGCGAAACACGATAATCGAGTCTATGTGAATTTGAGTAAAATACTTCATACTTACACGGAATAGGTATTTAGAGTAAGTATTTTACGATACTCGTACTAGATGGACCTAGTAACTACTAAAATTACCTACCACGTCACACCTCTATTTTGTACAACATCTCACCGCCAAAACAAGAGGAGAATAAATTAAAAAAAAAAAATGTTAAAATACATTACTTACATTCATTCATTTTCCTCGTTATAAACACATTTACGTAACGAACATCACAATATCACAAGTCACAATAAATTGCACGAATAATGTCCTTCGCACGTTTGTGTTGCATCTTCAAAGGATACCGCGGAGGATGTTACGTCACAGCTTGTATTGCGCTTTTTACGCCGCACCGGATGGGCAGGACTGCAGGACCCGTGGGAGGCGGCATGATATATGTATTTGGCTTGTTGGGACTTGCAGGTTTTGAAGTCACGAGTATTGTAAAAGGTGTATCAAACTTAAACTTCAAACTCAAATTCCTTATTGCATTTTTTTTTTCATGAATACATATGATCTGATAAGTGTGGGCTTGATTTCAATAAGATTGAGCTTTTTTATGTTTTTCTAGCTTCTAGTTCTGCTAGTATTACCATAAAGTAGTATACACGGCTACATATCAAGCTATACACATCCAGTATAAGCTGATCTCGCATTGTATAGGATTTCCGAACAATGAGAGGTCAGCTTATACTGGAAATGTACAAGAATTGTCATCTTGACCTACCTACTAGTAAATAGGTTACTTTTCTCTGCAAGAATTAAAATCGCAATAAGCAATACCTATTTATTATTTTGTAATCCAATATTATTATTTTTATCGTTATATATATTTTTATTAGGTTATTTATTCATTAATCCTAATTAACTAATAATAATGCCAAAGTGAGTTTATTTGTTTGTTACGCTTTCATGCTAAAACGGCTGAACGGATTTAGATGCACAATTGCACATGTATACACCATGACCTAGAATAGGGCATAGGATACTTTTTATCCCGATATTCCGACGGGATCGAGACTTACGCGGGTGAAACCGCGGGGCGCAGCTAGTACCTAATATTATTTAAACAAACGAATTACTGAACTAAACAATCATAGAACCATCGTTTTTTAATGAAAAACACGCTTTCTAAAACCGTGTTTTTTGTTTGTATCTTTAAAAGCCATCCACCCAGTACAATTGCACATCTGTAGATAAAAGAATAGTAAAAAAAAATCCTTTTCCTATTTATACAATGAATACCTTATCGCAACAACCTCCCATCCCCTTCTTATGAAGCAAGAAAACTTTAATAAGAAATAAGAATGCTGAGTGAAACGGAAATGAAGAGAATATATCTTTTTATCTTTTGTAGTCGACGTCAAGCCACCTCTATTCATAAAGATGAACAATATGAAGGAACCTGCACTTTTCTAGGCCATTGGTGCTCTCTAGTGAATAATAGAGATGTATCTTTTTTAAAGTTATAAAGCTAAAAACAGGGCAATTTTCGTATGAATTATCTTTCTTTGAAGATTTTTTTATAATACGCAGTAACCTTTAGGTTACACTCATAATAAGTAGGTAAGTACCTGAGTACACGTTTTACATAAATTTTACATATTATTACATATCGTTAGTTGCGCAGTTTTTAAAACTGATGAACTAAAGACTTGTCGAACTGTGAAGTGTTTGCAAATAGCTTATTTATAAAACGAGATGAGTAGGTTCTCATAATTTCTTCAAAAAGCTCGAATAACTTACTTACTATGATCTGTTTCAAAAGTAACTGACGAAAATATAAACAAAATAGATCAGAAAACGAAAAACGTAACCTATGAGTGTCAATTTGTAGTGCCAGTTACAAAATCAGTGCTTTGATTTGAGAATTTGAATACTTAATCCTGAAATTCTAATTTAAAATCATTCTATAGATGTTTTTCGTTTGGAAATTCAGGTTAATATATAACCTCAATGTTCGTTGATGATTTCTTGATTACTATTTAATAATCAATCAAAGTTTATTTACTCGCGCACGTTGATAGCCGAAAAACTATCAACGTGCGCGTCGGCTAACATGCCGGACGCGCTACAAAAACGCGGCAGCCCCATCAACACCCGGAACGTGTTGTTATATTGTGTGTTGTATAATGTATGTAATATTGTTGGGAAAATTGGTAAAATATATAGTTAAAGCCCTCAACGTACTGATGAATGGTTACTGACTCCCTTTATTGAGTGATTGCATAAGAATTTGACCTGAACAGGATTTGTTTAGACTTTTATCAGATACTTTTGGAACAGACAGTAGACATTCTTTATCAGCTCAAAGAATCACGCAAGAAAATAATCATCACATCAAACTAAAACATCACAGAACCATCTCAGTTTCATCCCTCCCCCACTTCATTGAATCAAAAGAGGTCAACAAATAAGATCTGAACGGTATTCACTAATGAAAGAATGAAATCAATTAACTGTGAGTAGTAAACAGTGCTTCGATACTGCACTTTCCTTGTAATTAATTATTTAATGAGTATCTCGTTACATAGCGGGCTTTTAGCCGACTGTGACGGGAGATAGCACACGGATTTGTAACGTGTGATGTGTATGAGATGGGACTATTTGACCATACTTTCGTGATTTTGGGAGGAGCTCGTGGCTAAGTAATAACAGCCGCACGTGTCGATCCATCAGGTTAAGCTACGCTTGCCGGGGCTGGACCGTGGATGACCATCTTTACATACGGGACTCCTCCGTGCCTCACGCACGAAAGCACGTAAAGCCGTTGGTCCCGGCTGTCATTTGTGGATCTTTGATAGTCGTTAAGGGTCGTCAAAAGCCCGAAAGTCTGACAGCCAGGCTTGCCAAGGGGTATCGTATTACCCAGTTGCTGGGTTGTGGAGGTCAGATAGGCAGTCGCTCCACGTAAAATACTGGTATTCAGCTGCATCCGGTAAAACTAGAAGCCGACCTCAACTTGGTTGGGAAAAGGCTAGGCAGATGACTTTCGTGATTTTGGCCCCTATTTCATGGGACGTAAACATATTTGACTGCTCGTTGGTGTAGTAGACGCAAGCGCTAGAGCTGAGCATGAGGTCGTGTGTTCGATTCCCGGGTCGGGCAAAGTGTTATAGGGTTTTTTCCATCCGATATTTGTCAGTAGCAGCCATTCCCAATTTAATACATTCTGCAGATATTATCAAATTGGGAATATTGTAATAGAGTACGTGGTTTGGACATGGACAATTTTTATTCCAAAATAAGACTTTATAGGTGTGGGTGTAGAACTTGCCTCTCTTTCAGTGAACATCATCTGATCATGATTATCATCACTATATAGATAGGCCCTGCCTATATCTTCCCGTAAATATCTCTCTGGCCTTTGATAAACGACAATAGAGAACCTTGAAATAATAATCATAATTTCAGCCGAAAGACGTCTACTGCTGGACATAGGCCTCCCCGAAGCACCGCCACTTCGACCGGTTCACACAGAAATAATATTATTATTGCAGCTAATTAGTTAAAGTTTAAAAAAAATCTAGAAAAATAGTCACTTACAAGAATAGTTAACTATTTAAGATAGTTAAATAGGTAGGTAATTATTATATTTCTTGTCCATAGTTAGAATGTTGTATAATTCTAATATAAATATATTTATTCATAATACATTTTATCGAAAAACATATCAATAAAGTTATTCTGAATAAATAATCTTGACGGTATAATTGGATCAATACATCAATTTTTAATTGCGCAATTATATGTTAATGTTCAATTTAAATTAACGAAGTTATGAATTAATTGGCGTAAAAAATATTCCCCATTGTTTTATTATTCATGAACAATGCTATTATTACGGGGGGCTATAAGGTGTGATATTAAAAAAAAAAACTGTGGTGGTAATTCCTGGATAAAAGTGTTTCACAAGTTGTTTAACAAGAGTGTTTCCATCTTGCAGAGATGGAAACACTCTTGTTTTTCTGGTTATGGGCACTGATAATTATCGTAAAAGCCCAGTATGTTTTTAATTACGTCAATGGATATTCTGAAACCCATTTGGCAAATGGGTCACTTTTGTCAGAAGCAATCCGTATAGCTTAAATTTTTTTAACGAATTATCGCGAGCTGTCGATACCATGAAGTGTCCAATTTGTTCAGATATTGGAATTTTATTCTTTTTTAATTAATTGGGTCGTGATAAAAGCTGACATTTCAATTTTTTATCCACACACAGAACAATCGCGACCTGGGAGGTAACTGTGTAACACTGGCACGGCTATTCTCTCTCTCGAATTTCTCGACCAGACTTGGCACTTATGTCCAGCGAAATGCGATAGGCTGATAGATGATGTGGTTTTAATACCTCCCCTGCACATAATGATCAATATTGGCACTGGCCACACTAGATCAACAATTCGATGAGTTTACTTTGATGGATCTTGAGTACGAAAAGAGCGATGAAGTGCGGCCTAAGTGGGTCGTTGAATACAGGGGCCGTTATCCAAACAGGAAAAAGGAAGGACGCAAGCTATAGTCATTTCTCATTCCCATATTTTATAAACTTATAATATGTATACGAGGAATGAAAACAAAAATAAATGCACCAATTTCTGACGTTTCATAAGTGCCCATGTAGGTTTAAAAGTATCTATATTATGTACTATTAAAATTAAAGTCTTTGTCAACAGATTTTGATGAGGTTTTCACCATCGTATATAGAATTTATTCCGGAAGGCTTATATGTATAATACGTTAAAACCGTGCGAGCAAGGACCGGGTTGCTACTGTGAAATAAAATATTTTGAATTTAATTTGGATCTCCAAAATAAAGAATTAAATAGTCGGTTGAAACCAGCAGTCCCCTATACAGGCCTTTGAAGCAAAAGTATCCGACAACTTTCAAGAATAAGTGACCTAAGCCAAAGTCATCTTGATCAACATCGTATTGGCAAATTATCTAAGAAAACGTTGCAAACAGACTGACCTTACTTTGGCATTTAGGTACATTTAAAACATCGCTTTGATAAATGTATGGCCTTATTACACGTTCGCTGTAGAGAATATTTTAACTTCAATCGCTTTATTAGACTTCAAAAGGTCTGAATAAGTAGCTACTAGCCACTAATCCATCAACAGACATAAGTGTGTCCATCCAACATGAGTTATTGAGGATGGTAACTATTAAAAGTCGAGCAGTGTTGTCAAAAATGGCGTCTAATTGGCGCCCATTTTGTTTTTTTTTCAAAGTCGTTGACAGTAACTGCTCATAGATGCAAGTACCTTTGCAGACATATTTCGCCATCTACGGCATTTTTGAATTATGCTCAATTATCTTGATGTACTACATCTATTATAATACTTATAAGGCCAAATACAGAAGAAGCACATATGACATGTTCTTTATGGTAAACTAGACAGTATGCAGCGATGTATTCTTGCCCTCAAGTCATTATTCTGCACAATTATTTCGCGAATTTATGTCAATATAATTTTGACAAAAACGTCGCCATATTTAAACGCTTTATCGTTTTCGCGTAATTAACGAGGTTGGAATAACTCGTGAAATTACATATTCACAAAAAAGCCTTCTCGGACTTCCTTACATGTACTACGTACGTGGCAGTTTTTACGTTGCGAGCTAATATATTTCGTAAAATACTTTATAGGTAAGGAATGTTGGACAATTTTTATACAGCCAATTAAGCTTTTTCTGTTATTGCAACAATTTTGTGATGTAAAAGGTTATTGTTTCGTGTGATACGAAGACACTTTAAATATCAATTTGAAAAAGTATGTTAACAACATATTAATAAGAATTATAAATAGATAAAATGGTTGTAGATAGTCGTTTATTTTTAGTTTATAAGATTTTCGTTTCAGAACGAAAACTATTTTCAGCTTCCGTCCAAACAATTTCACGATGTACTTTATAAAAGATTTTTCTCAAAACAATTTAAAAGAGATTGCTAATCCCCATGTTTTATACAAAAAGCAAAGAAGAACGAAAAAAAACCGTTTCCCCGCTCCGTAACGCTGAAAGCACTTTTAGTGAACCATGGAGATTATTTTTCCGGCGTAGATAAGTAAGAAAATAAAACACAAGAAAGTTAGCAAGACGGATAGTCAATAGAAAGTCCGACAACGCTTTTCCATCTCGAAGCTAGGTGGAAAGTTACAATGTCGTACGTATTTACTTCGCTAAAGGTAGGTACATCATGTAGTATACCGGCAAAGCTGGTGTAATGTAGGCTGTACTTACCTATAAAATAGATATTGGGCCCTACTTTGTATACCGATATTTTTTTCATTTAGTTTTTTGAGCATTTTACATTATATTGCTCAAAAAAAAAAAAACATAGGGTATTCCTTTCAGAACTGAGGGCAATCACACAAGTGACACTCGCTTCATAAGCGTTTCGTATTTCCACAACGACTTTCAACAGGATTGACATAGGCTTTCCAATAGCTTATGTCAGTCTTATACATTTTTACAAGCTTTATATTTCCTTTTCCATCATCGTTGTCACTGATAGAATGTCACTTTGTCTAGGGCCTCTGTAATCTCATTTAGATTACAGGTCCTGAAAGTTAGTTAAAGTAAAGTGATACGTCATTAATTATCTGAATATAGAAAGAAAAAAAAATATTCAAAATTTAAAATGGAACAATAAACCTAGTTTAGTTTGGGAGGCAGCAAGATGAGAAAGTAGTTAGAAATGTACTGAATTTGATTCAATGTCAACATTTTTCCTTTGCAACTAGCGCCCTCTTGAAGTTTAGTTAACAACTGGTCACCCCATAATTTGAATCACGGCATGTTGCATGCAATTGTTAATTATAATAAGAACACTCCTTTACATTTCTGCACCATCATTGTACAGCTGTATTGTAATAGTAATTAATTAGTTTAATCGTTCATTAGCTTGTTGATAGGTAATTTGATGAGATTGCTTGTAATTAGCAATATCAATGCTATGTTGTTCGGAGAACTATGCGGCCATTTTAATTGGTAAGATGACACTTTAATAATTAACTGTGTTTGCTTAGTAATTACATATTAGTTTAACGTATACGTGCGTATGTGAGGTAGTGTTATTGTTTAAACCGATAGTTGTTTGGCCGTATTACGAATATCCGGCCACCCTATAAGGCGGATATTTGGATATCCGGCCGAATATAGCCTGATCAAGCCCGCAGAGGTGAGGCAAAAACGATAGGATTCAAAATTATTATATCGGTTATTTTTGTGTTATAGCCTACTCTAACGCACTGTTTTATCGGATTTATCTAATGTAATTTATCAAAAATCTTACGATAATGACTTAGTATCCGTTATCCGACCGGATACTAAAATAAAACCGAATAAGCCGGATATCTTATATAGTTATCGGATAGCCATTCATCTCTAATTATTATCTCAGACTGTAATTAAATAGTTAAATACGTACAATTATTTTTTTTATTTCGGCATTAAAAACCATAAATACTTAATTCATTTCTGTGTATTTTTTTGCATCGTAAGAATTAATTAATCATTTCTTACAATAGCGGCATGAGCAACAGTTTCTCATGTCAAACGAATCAATTACATTGTTAAAAAAAAGATGACTGTAAAATATGTGTAATTATTACATTCCCGCCATCTTTTTGTGTTGTGTGGAAGCCTCGGGCCCCTTACATCTTTCAGGCGGAACGATTTATGTAGATAGTGTGAAATAGGGAACTAAATTAATGTATTGAGTTCAGACATTAATGTACTACTATTTTCTTATGTAAAAAAACACTTCGATGAAAGACTGACCGACAGACAATGCACAATCTAAACCACTAACGATAACATACAAAGATAAGAAATATGAAGCCATAGAGTGGAAGAAATGATATCACGAATACTCCTAAGGGGTGTAATGGGGTGTAAACTTTTGTAAGGAAAATTATATTCCCTGCGTGTTTTTATGTCTTATTTTGAAGTAGTTTTCAATACAAATAATAAAAGACGTACCTAGTTCCCTTCACATTTTAACTACCTCTAGGTAGGGGTGAACATAACACCAGAAAATATCTTGATTTAAAATTAACTAATGTTCATATTCAGATAAAATATTGACTTTGCCTTTGAAAATATACCGTCGTGACCTCGGTGTGTTCCGGGCATCCTTTTAATTAACCCGTACGCTGCGGACGGGGCATAAATTATTGTTATTAAAGATAATAATATGATATCAAAGGTTTCTGTTTTATTGTATAGTTTTATTGAGGGGTCCTGGGATATGTTATTCATAGTTATTATATTACTTGCGCTTTTAATTGAAAAGTAACATGAGAGTCATAAAAAATAATACGAATAAAGTCGTATTATTTTTAGGATGAGCTTTAGCGACACTTCGCTACCTCAACCTTCAAGACTTCAAGAGAATATCCTTTACTTGTAGATGAAGAACATAAGCGCAGTACCGTACCGCCTACTGGGCCCAAACAGTCTATGAAATATAGATTATACTGTCAAAACCAAAATAAAAAGAAAGATTAGTGCCGTCAAAGTAGGTTGTCTAAATTACCATATAATAAAAACAAGTTGATAATAAATCTGCATGAATGCATGTCAAATAATTGTACAGTTTCAAACTGCCTACATCGTCTCGGGTTTTGCCTGCTAGTAAGGGGTAAGGGAACCCAACATTATTCCTAATCGAAACCCAGAAACATCAAAGTCCATCTCAAACGCCAAAACAAACATTTCATAACCACAAACTCAACACGCATGGAAAATCAAAAATGGTACCTAATTGTGGATCATGAATGGAGTCGCGTGAACATCGGCAGTGACCTTGTGGAATAGTCGGCTGCCCGGGCAGGCTATTGCACTGCACGCGGTCCCCCACCCCGCTCACCCCGCCCGCACCCCCCGCTCTGCCCCGCACGCAAATTATTGAGCCACCTCGCTTGCCCCCCCGCCTGCATTTCCTTCCGCGTGCCCCGCCCGGGATTTTAGTTTCACTGGGATGCCTCGGATTGCGTTAGGTTATGATTTTCGTGTTTATTTATTACATCATAGCCCTCGCTGTACTAATTTTGAAAGGGAGTTGTTAATATTTTGTTTTCGATGCAGAGAATTGAAATTCTTTTTATTAAACTAGGATCCTAGTTTCTCAATGATGTGTAGAGATATTTGAGAAGAAAAAGTGTTTAATTATGGATTCAAGAGAGCTTTTAAACTTCTTTTTCGGTACATTTTGAACTTTCTCTCTTTTCCGAAAGAGTACGTTTTTACTTTAATTTATAATTAGGTACCTACCTGCGTATATTAATTGGACACCCCAATGAATATGGTACCTACTTATTTTAATTCTAAATGTAATTTACTTTTCTAATAGGAATTATTTATGTAGGTATGCCAGCATGTTACCCACTTCGATGTTATCAATGGCTCGCCCCGAGATATCCTTCTGAGCTAAAATGTGATGAATAAATGCATAAATCTACATGTTTATCCATTACATTTTATATAACTAATGCAATGTTATGCAGGCAATGCTAAACACTCGCTATTTCCAATTAAATAATGATTTAAATTATGTGGAAGTGAAGTTTGTTGACCCTAGTTGCAGAGAACTTTTATAACTGAGAAGAGAATTTCCTTTTAAACATGGCGGAAGTATATTTCGTTATCATTTTTCTTCAGATAGCACCCGGTCGCCGACAGGCGTATAAGAAAAACAAAGGTTTTCTTATAGGAAAACTTCGTATCGGAAAATCTCGGCGTCTGCCGAGCAACCTGTTGAGAACATAAAATAATAAGGTAGTCGGTATCTCGGTAACCCTCCAATGTTTTGATCTGTCCCACATCGGGGCCGCGCGAAACACCGTCACGTTTTTGCCGCCTGTTTTGAATTTATAAAGTGGTACGGCCAACAGCTGATCGAGCGGTGTTGCCAGCGTGCCACGCCGCCCCCGCTCTCAAAGGCGCGATGTTGCCGCTCCGTGCGCTCGCCCGGTGAGCCAAGTCTCTGAGGCGATCGACCGACCACCGGCCTCTCCCCTCCCCACACATAAAGCACAATTTCCCCAACACAGTGCCTTCTGAAATAGTTACCTTTTTAGACTACCTATACCCTTTTTTGTTGGTGGTGAAATTTTCCGTACGTTGCTTAGGGTTGGGCTCGCATCGGGGTTAGCCGGTCGATTGGTGTTATACTGATGTGTTAGGTAAGTTTTCTAGTCTGGCGAGATCAGAATCTGTCAGTGTTCAGGAACAATCCGCTAAAAGGATTGTGACAGCCTTGATTTAGGGAGTATTTTGGGAAGCTTTTAGGGGTTGTTGTAACTTTAAGAGCATTGTCTGAAATCTTATCGATATAAATCTTTGTTTTTACAAAGTTCGGAAGTTTCAGAGCAAAATTGTTCTACATTCTCAAGTTGATTGAAGGACGACACCGCTCAATCGATGGAGGTTAAGATGCCGTGAACCAGTCAACTAAACGAAACGGGTTCCTGCCTGGCTCCATGGCACAGAGTCTACGACCAGTTATGCATTATTACGATCTTCACACAATGCCTTATTGCTACTTACGTGGCTTCATTTCGCGTTGATATTGCTATAAATACATACGTCAATTTAGTTGGTTTTTTCGCTCTTTTTCCTGGGGACCCGACGTAATAAAGTTACATCGGGCTCGCTTGGGGTCACATAGCAGTTAAGGGTTTAATAGCATATCATTATAGTCACGTACTTAATGGCTGAAGGGACAGGATTAGGTCCTGAGGTGCACTTAACTTCGTCCGAAGTTGATGAAGGTATTATGTTTCAAACGTCGGAAAAGCCTTCATTCGAATTTCAGGAATCTACCCGATACCATACTACCGATATTTCTCCCCAATACGCTCTTTGGCTGGCCTGAATATAAATTCAGGTCAAGTTCCAAAGCAATTGGGTTCATATTGAATCTAATTGGTTAGACCTCAATTCAATCATAAAGGTTAACAGAAATACAATTAGTGGCAGAGCACCACTTTAGTTTGAGTTGCGAGTGGAAGAAGATTGAGTACCTTTAATATCCTATATTGATTCAGAAGGTTTGAAAGATCAGGATTGAGAAATTCCAGTTTACACCATGAAAAGTTTTATAATTGGGATTGGCTCATTTTTGACCAGTACTTCTTAGGTATCTCCTCTGATGATAAGTCTGTCATCAGATGCGATACCAAAGTACTGTGGGCTTAAAACAGCCACTTTCGCAGAATCATAATAGGAAAATATTATGAATCATCGTGAAATGTCACAAACTGACAATTCATATTACGAGTATACGTATGATCTGCGTGCGATTCATAATACGAAATAATTAATCTGTTTGACAGTTTTCTATGGAGATTCGTAAAATGGTCCACACATTAGGAATTGCTGTTCAAATTAGAGGAATTGCTAATGAAAGCTTGAAATTCAGGAAATGAATTGCTTTTAGAGGAATTGCTAATGCAACCGTTTTAGGCCCCCTGGTCATCGTCGTCTGCTTCATAGTCATGAACGCATACACACTTGCCAATAAGTTAAAATTCTACAACTTTTCTTGAATATCCATGCAAATAAACAATTTTACTGTATTTTCACGTCTATAAACTTAAAATTTTCATCTATAAAAATATACGAGAGTATAAAAAGAATAAAAGCGGTATATAGTTGAACGAAATAGTGCTCTCTAGAGAGGTCAAAGTCCTCGGGGTGCTTACGTCATAGAATTCTGTGAAGGGGTGGATATACTGTAACCTTCGTTTCGAGGCTTCCAGTATCTGAAATGTCTTTATTTCTGTGTTATGTAACGAATTATTCAACGGTCACCAACCCGAGATATTATTAGGGCAGTATTTTTTTAAGGTCGTTCATTTATCAATGGGCGTTGCAGGGTTGATATTATAATGGAATCGCTATTATTATGAGAAGTAGATTACCGGGAGTGACCTATTATCAGTAGGACTAATAAATGTTTTTTTTTTAATTTGTTTCAGACCATCCTGCTATGAATAGGCTTAAGTTCATCTCGATCTTTCAAGATACATAAGTGAAGTTTTTTTTTGAGCATCTGATTTTCAAACAGGAATACGATCACGATCGTATTCCTGTTTGAAAATCAGATGCTCAAACAACACCCTTATTCTCTGCATCCTTATTACTGATAGATCACATCCCTAAGGCACATACCAATTATAAAATTGACTGCGGGCAGCCCAAGGGACTGCATATAATTTTGTATTTCATAGTGTATTATTAATTAGTGAATGTATGCCAACCGTACTACTCGACTCGGATTAAACTCGAGTTCGTCAGATATTGGTGGCAGAACTTACTCGAAAATGCATTTGACTGAGTTGAACTGCTACTCAAGTACCTACTTGAAAAAAGAATGCCTTTGCACACTAACCATTTGAAGTAATGTACATGTTACTTATCGCTCCATTTCCCTACAGGGGTGCACTATCTGATCGAACGCCACTGTAGTGAATATTAGGTGCTCGATCTACGTTCCTATGAACATATCTATCGTGGTATCAAATAGTTCTTGCCACGAGCCATTAGGCATCATAAGTGTGATTTTATGTATGATTGTAGCCTATCACGCTGTTTCTTGGAGGGTGAGGTATCTGATCAAATGGCGGTTTGCCGAATATTCAAACTAATATTAGGCTTCGTAGCTATATTATGTTGGTTCTCTTATCAACCATTGATGTTTTTTTAATATTATCTGCCTATTTTTGACAAAAATATTGGTAATGTTGTAATTAAGGTTCAGAAAGCTAGAAGTTGGAAGCAAGAAGTAGACATAAAATTTTTGTCGCCAGAATTAAGACTGTCAAATGTTTGTGACGGATATTCGTCACAAATATCCGGCCACGTCGTAACTATTCGCTACATTAAGGCTCTTACATACTGGCGCAATTCGCCGCGCGACGCGAATTTTAACAAAACAATTTCTGAGAAAACTTAACGGCGAACAATGCGGCGGAGTCGCGTCGCGCGGCGAATCGCGCCGGTATGTAAGAGTCTTTATGCGTGTGTGTTAATTAATGTAAAACACCACAGGTGGCGTAAAGTATCGCGCTTCTAAAGGTATTGCAAGTATTTAGTTATTCGGACCACAGGTGGTCTTAACTAGTGAGTTTTTTTATACCCTACCTACGTATGTACATGGAGTTCGTAATAATTAAGATGTGTTTTTTAAACGAGTAATTTTATCGTTCGGATCTGACGAACAAATTGGATATGTGCAAAGGTGCGTTCTGATCGAATGAATTTTATGTGAAGAGCATAATCAGTTCATTTTTATTATTAACGAAACGAAGGGGAAGTCTGGGTTTGCTTTCTTGTTTGATAGATTCGAAGATTCACTAGATCAAGTACACTGTTTTAACTCTAGTTAGTATAAGTGTACGACAATGATGTGAAAGAGCGGAGCCTTCTAATACAGGCATTGTTTGCTTAAAGGGAGGCTCCAAACACGTTTAAATGAAATGTAATTTTCTTTTATCACCATAAACTATTTGTATTGTATTATCAAGCGGTAAAAAAAATGACTGGGAAAATCGTGTTTATGTCTAATTGTCTATGAGCATTTCTAGTCAGTAATATAGAGGCGACAGAGTTGTTTTGTAAGAAAAATATATGTAATACCAAAACCAAGCAGGTACTTTAATGGCTAGTAATGAGGTTGAGATACTGGCCGATAGAGATGTAAGTATGAAAGAAAACACATGCAACGCTCCGACCCCAAAAAAAATGGGTTGAGGAGATGCTGATAATAGCTGCTGCTGCTGTTTAGGAGTATGAGGAACAGGGTGAAAAGTTCACTCATCTACCATAGAAAAGGGAGGATCCTCCAACCAGACGGTTGTTGTGTCTGGGGGGCAACTGCCCAACGATTGATGTTAGATTCTTGTATACATCTCCATCGCGCGGTAAACTCTAATTGCTCGATGCAGGATTTTATGACCCCTATACCCCTGAGATGTATAAAGAAATATTATTCTCTTTTCCTTTTATTTTCCTCCCTTAGGAAGAATGGAAGAATAAACCTAAAGTATAGTTGGTTAATTACTTATTAGGGTCACCGGTAACGTGTATTGTACCTAAGAGTAACTTCCACGTAGGTTTTGTGTTCCAGCTAGAATATTAAAAGCCTTCATGCATTATTACTTGGTACCGCTCCAATGAAGGCCCTAAGGCGAAATATTATGATCACCAAACTTCGTGAACGCAGTCTGTTTAGAGCTTTATGTGCCTGTAATTTTACTGGCACCTTTATTCTTGGAACTGAACACAATAATACTGTTTTTTTTTAAAGAGTAAGGGTGGAATTTCGTTCCCATTCCTCTCCATACGAATACTACCTTTTGGAAGGGGCAAGTTCATACTTAAAATAAATTATATCACTGACTGTTTGGTTGTAGATATAGTTAAGTACCGTCGTCAGTAAATTGGGAATAAATTGCTTCTCTCTTGCTGAACGTCACTACTATTATTATTTACAAACTTAGTCTGTCTTTTGCTTTTTCATTATCTTATGATTTATATAAGAAAGAAGACAAGAAAGAAATAAAATACGTTTATTTGCGGTAAACATGACGCTAAGAAAGGACGAAATATACGAAAATAATAAGTTGGTAGTTGGTGGTTGGTTGGTTGGTTGGTGGTTGTTGGTTGGTTGGTGGTTGTTGGTTGGTTGGTAGGTTAGTTGGTTGGTGGTTGGAAGTTGGGTTGGTATATCTCCGTTTTTTTTTTAAATAAACTCTGGTAGGTACTCAAGATACACCAAATTAAGATTACTTTTAACTAATTTTATATTTCAATTATTTCAACATTCTTTTACAATACTAATTTATTATAAATTATTTAATTTTTTCTCTCATACATTTCACCTTGTCGCGTCCTTTTAGAATTTTCGTCCCACCTCGGCCTCCGTGGTTTACCTCACAATAAATCTAAGAGTTCTTTTGGTTTATTATGAGTATACACTCATAATAAACCAAATGAACTCAAATGTCGTACACAACATAAACCCTAGTTCCACTAGCACTCAAGCTGAAGTACTAGCGATCGTAATAAAAGCACTAGATAGATAATCATCTACACCAGGGTGCGATGACCGACATGACGGGAAGCTTTCACACGTTTGTAGATCGGCACCAGGATTGCCATTGTATACCCTGGGAGCGAAGATATACTGATAGCATAACGATATTAATCCAGGTTGAAGTATAAAACAAGTATACTTGGCTATAGGTACACTCAACAGTGGTAATATTTGAACAACGAAATTCACCCTAACTGCTATGACACTGCTGTCATTGTGAAATTGCTACCACATTGATGTGCAGCCGACTATACTAAGAGGCAGACGTCGTATTGCAAAAGCCGTGGGGCGTGATACCACGGGATTCGAGTTATCTTAGCAAATTATATGGCCTGGTATTGGCTTGAAAGGAAGGAATTTGGGGTTAGGAGCACTAATAGTAGCTATTACACTACTTGCGAGTCTTAAAAGGCGCGGTTTTGAGAATTCCAACCGCGCTTTCGGCAGCGTTTGAATCGTCTAAGGCATTTGACTCTTTCGTATGAAAACACGGTTACAACGGTGTTGAAAACTAGCTATATTATAAAGAATCGTGTAGATTAGGTTTTTTTTACAACAAACTTCCCATTGACATTCGAAACTTACCCATTAAACGATTTAAAAGCTGTATTAAAACCAAACTTTGTAAAAAAGGGTACTATAAAATCTCAGATTATTTAGAAGACAAAAATGCATGGGATTGAGCTGCTCGCTCTGCTAAGCATTGTGACATTTTGAATATTATGGAAAACCATAAAAATATACCTACCAGTTTTATATACAAATTGACATTATTGAATATTATATAAAAAATGACATGATGATTACTTGTAAAGTATTGTTTTATTGTGAATGTGAGGACTATGTGGATATTTATTTTTCGTTCTGTTAGTTTTAGCGAAGGTCTGGCAATTTGAGAACTTTATGCGACCTACCCAAATGTCCTTTCTTTGGTATTGTTCGTCGAGTCGTTGAGCTCCTTAAGTTCTGAGTTGAGCTCTACTATTACTGACAAATGCTTGCACTGACTGGACAGGTCCACTCAAATCTGTGTGGTTCTTTCCTCAAAAGACCATTTCAGACTCTAATCTACATGGTCCTCATATGGCCTGACCAAGATTATGTCTGGACTTTAAAGGAGACGGTGACCTCTGAGTTTGTTTCGGCCTTTCTTCTCAGAGTAGTCAGATAGGAAACGCCGACCTCATCTAGCTTATTTTTACAACTTTTTAATATGACGTGTAAAAGTGATTCCAATATCCTATTTACAGAATAAACAATTTCATTTCATTTCATTTCATTTCATTTCATTTCAGATAAAAATTATATGGTAATAAAATATTTTTCTTTGAATTGAACATTTCTAAGAACCGAGTCATGCTTTCGAGTGAAACCTTTCAAATATTTCAAACACGCTGCAAGAAAACTCAGATAGCTACCTAGGTACCGACGTAACTGCAACATTTTACAAAGATAAGAATGTACCGCTCCGAGCAACTCAAAGGAACGGAGCGAGACCAAAGCCTTTCATACTGATCAATCAATACCTTGCCTTCTCCCAAGAGGAACACACAGCAACACTGTGCCTTACACCGATACGCCCGTGCTTCAGTCAGTACAACATATCAGAAGGATCGATGGTGTGTTCACGTAGGAGGAACACGCCTCTTCCGTGTCGCGCTATGTTAGCGCCGCAACGAATATGTTGAGGAATTGACAATAGAAGAACCTGTTATGCCGATTTTTTTGTTATTTTTCTTAGAATGTACAGCGAGTTTAAAAACATGGGCATGTGTTATGGGTACTAATGATTATTATGTCTAAGATGTTCTAAATTGCAATATAAGGTCATTGGAGCCGATTCTGTTGTTCACAAACTAAACTAAATTTAAGTTCAGTGCATCTTTTTCTTTCTATTTCATTAAGAAAAGGACAGAAGATAAATTTTAGTTTAGTCCTGTCAAATTAATATACTAACAGAATCGGCACCATTATCTTCTCTAGAAAATACAAACTATTGTAAAACATTGTCTATGACTATCTACATAGTTAAATCTATCTACTAATCTAAGTGCCTACATTCAAAGTTCAAAATCTTGTCATACATCATTCATAAACATAGTACCTACAGCATGACTTGCACTTAGACTATTGTCAAGTGTTTCTACAGATGTGAATATTCAACGAAGTATATTTGTCATGTGAGACTACTTTCCATACTTTTCTAAAGATGTTTGACCTTTGTCGAATGTCCTCAAATGAGACAGACACCTGTAGGAGTACTTTTATTTATATTTTCTATTAACCTAAAATAGTTTTACTGAGAACTCGCAAAGATCATCCAAATAGATTTTTCTCATTAGTGAGGCGGGAGCTAAGTCCTAATTGGGTTTAATATTTTTATTTGTTTTCGCGATGAGATCTTTAGTTTGTTTTTCAACTTCATTATTTTCAGTTTTTGCGACTTTTGCCACATAGTCTTAACAAAATAATGTTTAAATGACACATGATTTATTTCAGACCAGACTCTAAGTATTGTTTCTCCGTTAATGTTTCTCTTGGTTTAATCAACTTTAACTAATTCGTTATGTATCTGATCGTTTTCTATATCAAAGTATCAAAAAGCAGTCAATTGATTGCTTTTTGGTCATTGAATCCAAATATAAATAGATTTTTTTAACCACAACCAGAAAGTCTTTTCCTTCATCTCACCTGATGGTAAGGCATGATCAGGCCGAAGGTGGAAGCGAGCTTCACCAACAACTTCAACCACAGAGGAACTGGCTATCTTACCTCTTAAGTGTCGAAACACAAAAAATGCTGTTAACATTGTTGTTATGGCAACAGACTTAGATAAGCTGGTGGTAGCTAGCCAGGCGAACTTAGAACAAGCCCTACCACCAACCAATCCAGCAGAAAATTTTGCCCCCGCTGGGAATCGATTCGAACCCCTGGGTCTGAGACAGGTTCTCTTACCACTAGACCTCAGAGGCGGGTAAAGACATATTTACTTTTAAAACGCTTTTATAAAGAAACAGGATAGTTTTAACCGTCAGTAAGACATTATCAAGAAAATCTCAGTTCAAAACACTGGCTACGCTGAGGGCGTTAGAACCACTTAAGATCAGCCGAGCAATAACACGCTGAGTGCAAAGAGAGCTGCAATAAGTGACAGACTGCTAATGCACTGCCTGCGGGCATCGACGTAGGTATACAGATACACTGGTATCTGTATATACATGCATCAATGTACAGTCAAACAAGCTATTTTATTTGGTATACAGGCAGCTTGCAATTACTTTTAAACAATGTTGTGATTTTTTTGAAGATAAGTCCTTTATACCTATTTTCTGTACCTTTCTTCTTGTATCTTTATTATGTCTGTACATCAATCAATCTGCCTAGCCTTTTCACAACCATGTTGGGGTCGGCTTCCAGTCTAACCGGATGCAAGTAAATACCAGTATTTAACATGGAGCAACTGTCTATCTACCTCCACAACCCAGTAACTGGGTAATAAGGTACCCCTTGGTAAGATTGGTTGTCAGACTGTCGGGCTTCTGACGACCCGTAACGACTGTCAAAGATCCACGAATACTAGCCGGGACCAGCGGCTTAATGTGGTTTCCGATGCACGGAGGAGTCTCGGTATGCAAGGATGGTCACAAGCCCCCCGGCAAGCGTAGCTTAACCTGATGGATCGACCCGTGCGGCTGTTATTACATAGACCCCGAGCTCCTCTTTATGTCTTTACATAACCTGTTAAATAAATGAAGTTTGTGAAGGTGCAGAGTAGTCAAGTCCTTTACTAAATATTCATAAATTAGCAATAAAAATGAATATTGGCAAAATAGTGGAATGAAACAATATTTTTACTTATATACCAAATAGTTTGTTCGACTGTACATAGAGATACACTGGTATAGTATGGATATCGACGTACCTGGTTTTTTTAGTATCGGAACCTTTTACGTGCATGCAAAACATAAGGATTCGCCCTTTGTTGTTGTTTTTTGTTCTTTGATTAGTCGCGTGTCCTCGGGCTTGTCCTTGTCTTTGTCCCTATCCCAATTGATGTTCAATTGTGTAATTTATTTTGTATAGCCATCGTTATTCTATTGTTCGTATTGTTTTCCCCTAATTAATTAATTTCGTAGAGTTTGTATAGATGTAGATGCTTGCAGCGTTCTCTTTAGCCGAGGTTTGAAATATGAAGAAGATTATTGAAGTGAAAACTTCTTTAGGCGCATTGAGTGATTTTTGGTAGAAGGTAAAGTTATGTATTCGCGTCACCGACG
This sequence comes from Lithophane semibrunnea, assembly GCA_947363905.1. Lineage (NCBI taxonomy): Eukaryota > Metazoa > Arthropoda > Insecta > Lepidoptera > Noctuidae > Lithophane > Lithophane semibrunnea. Next base: position 15,953,148 of record OX376200.1, read on the forward strand.
CGCCATAGTGTTTTACTATAGAATATAGATGGCGCTAATACCAGTTTTAAGTTTTCACTTCTGTCGGCAGTTCCTTTAATTTGAAAGCAGGGTTGAATAATGTTTTAGACTTTGACATATTTGAATATATTAAAGACTAGCTGCCGCCAGCGGCTTCGTTCGCGTGTAATCTTTATAAATTATAGCCTAGGTTACTCAGGGTGACTGTAGCTTTCTAATGGTGAAAGAATTTTTGAAATCGGCGCAGTAGTTTTTGAGATTCATTACAAACATACACACAAAAATACAACTCTTTCCTCTTTATATAGCGAATTGTCTCTACATTTACCTTTCAATAAGGAAGCTGTACATGACACAGATTTATTTATTTTTTACAAAACCACAGCCTTGCAATTAAGGTATGCAAATGGCAAAACGAGAAGCCATTCCATCACTACACACGTTTTATATAACATGTTACAAGTAACATAAACGTTCTGAAACATTGTCTGACAAAACTAAAACGAACATTAATATTGCATTGTTGCGCTACACGTAACGTGTTCTGTAACATTGTTAGAATGTTACATGTTGCCGTGTTGCGATACCATCTAACAGTATGGACGGGGTTCGTAACTAAAGTTATAATAACGTAGTTTTCTTTCATTTTGTTTTATAGAGTGAATGGAAGTTTGTGCTAGTAGAGTGAACTAGTACACGTCTATAGGATATAGATGGGATGAGCTTTGAATTACTTTCTGACTGAAAACCATCTTCATTGAGATAGAAATGATTAAGAACATAAAGAAGTCAAAGAAAATTAGCTGTTCATTGAGTAATTTGAAATCAGAGATTTTATATCTTATACCAGCGATCCGCTCTTGTTTTCATGGTTTTTACGACTTGACAAAACATCGAGATTTCTTAGTTATATTTAACTTTAATATGAACGTATTATACACATAAGCCTTCCGGAATAAATTCTCTAAACGATGGTGAAAACTTCATCAAAATCTGTTGCGTGGTTTAGAAGAACAATGCGGACATACAGACAAACATGAAAAGTGAGTTTAATTTATAATATGTATACATTCACGGTAGGTACAAATCTGAATTAAGTGATCGCGCCGCGTAACCATTTCTACGAATTAATTACTCGACAACGTTCGAATTTCGGTGTGATGTTTTGAGAAAAGTCAAAGTCAAAGTCAAACTCTCCAAGAAGAAAAGGCGACCGCAGCAGCCCTCAACATTGTTGTGAAACAGCTAATAATGTCTTCACCAAGTCTAAGCAAAGTCAACTTTATCTTTGGGTCAATCCAAGTTCTTAAGAGGAAATAGAGTCGTTCCCCTCCCCATATAAACGCTCTCGCCTGTTTTCTCTCAGGTTTATGACCTTAGAGCAATGATTTTTTACAGTAAAATAAATATCAACTAGTTTTATGCCCCTATGTTTTCCGTTTTGATGATATACAGTATCTGTAGATGCACTAGAACCCTCAGAAAATGCTCAAAATTGCCTATTTAGACCGCTGTCATCAGAGCTGTTATTTTATTAATGAAAAAAGAAAAATACAGTAAATCCTTAATCATTCTTATTCAATTTAAAAAATATCTTTCAAATTGGTCCAATATTGCAGGAGGAACTAGACGAGAGTCGAACCTCGAATTTTGACTTTTTGTATGGAGAAAAGATCTTCCGACCCTATTTCTTCTTAAACCACATGGTCATGTAGTAATTGCGTGGTTAGGTTAAAACATAACAATTTTACTGTCTACTGCATTTAAGTAAGTATTGTTATATTTTATGGTCAGTCGTGAACGTGTACTAAAATGACTGGAATAACCCGTTTGCCTTCATTTGACATTTCTAACGAGTGGATAAAATAGCTGAGTTTACTTCGTTATCTGAATTATTTCCAGTATTTTAGATGCCATTGTCATTGTTACATTTTCATTCAGAAAATTATTATAAAACGAAAAGGTAAAAGCTCTGAAAGACTGTCAAATAACTTATAGCTGTAAGATAATATTGACAAGGATATATACTGGATAAGTCTAGTATCAAAGCTCCATAGACTGTTCCTACAATCATTACAATATTAAGTAACATCTGCGGGTCTAAAATGGCCACTTTGGCAGAATCATAATAGGAAAATTATTATGAATCATCGTAAAATGTCACAAACTGACAATTCATAATATGATCTGCGTGCTGATTCATATCAAAAGCGTGGTATCGTTAAGCCGTTGGCCCGGCTGTCATTTGTGGATCTTTGACAGACGTTACGTCAGAAACCCGAAAGTCTGACAACCAGTCTTACCAAGGGGTATCGTATTACCCAGTTACTTAATTATTTATTTATATATACTTTATTGTACACCACAAACATATATAACAAAGGGAAAAAAACAAACACTACAAAATATACAATGGGCGGCCTTATCGCTTAGTTACTGGGTTGTGGAGGTCAGATATGCAGTCGTTCCATGTAAAATACTGGTATTCAGCTGCAACCGGTTAGACTGGAAGCCGACCCCAACATAGTTGGGAAAAGGCTAGGCAGATTGATGATGTTGTGCTGATTCATATCACGCATCATCTGTTTGACAGTTTTCTATGAAGATTCGTAAAATGGTCCACAAATTATGAATAATAATTGCTTTTGTGTCAAATTAGAGGAATTGGTAATGACAGCTGGGAATTCAGTAAATGAATTGCTTTTAGAGGAATTGCTAATGTAACCGATCTCAAAGAAAGACTCACAGAAAGACTTTTTTGACTTTGTTCCCTCATTCATAGCTTTATAATGTGTTAGGAAGATTTACATGAAAGTTACTACTATAAATCATTGTGAACCTCCTTAGTTTTAAGATTACTAATTTCTAGCTTAACTGATGTGCTAATTCGATTAAAATGCAACTAACTACATTCCTATCCTAAACAGATTTTTTGTGTCAATCAAGCGACAGTAATTTGTAGGCAACACGAGTTTTGGTCAAAGGGGTTAACCGTGCGCTGATTGGCGGACACGACACTATTGCTAATTGGCGAATTGAATACATAGGAACGTAGATTGATCTATGATTCTGAGCTGAGTTCGAAAACTGGAGTCTTCACTGGACTAGAATCAAGACCCCGACGAACGTACGTTCTGTTCCAAAAGTATCTGTGGAATAGAACCACCTCCTTTTTGGAAGTCGTTTGAAAATGTAAGCAAATGGAGCAGAAAGCGTACTTTTGAATGCCAATGGAGCAGAAAGCGTACTTTTGAATGCCAATTTGTAGTTACATTTATAAATTGAGTGCTCTTATTTGATTATTTGGATACGTGAACTGGAAATTCTAATTTTAAATCACCATAAGAATGATTTATTTTAAGTTCATTCTATTTATCCTCAATTTTCATCGATGATTTTTCAATTACGATTTAATCAAACAATATTTTTTAGAAAAAGTGGTGAGATATAAAGTTGAAATCTTCTGAATACAGATGAATGTGTTATTAAATCCCTTTAGTCAGTGATTGCGTAAGAATGAATCTCAACAGGAAATATTTATACTTATATCAGATACATTTAAAACAGACCATACGTTTGCCTCTTGATTCTAGTCCCTCCAGTCTCCAGTTTTCGAATTCAGCTCAGAATCATAGATCAATCTACATATACATCAATTTGACATCTGGCTATGGCTATAGACCATAGACCATAGATCTATCCCGCAAAATTAATATTAATATTGGGATAGAACTATGATCTAAAGAAGACAGCTAAACAGACCATTGTGAAACCCTTTGGCACTAATGGTCAAAGACAAACCATGACCTAGCACATCAAAGCAAATCGATCGATCAATAATTATGGGAATGAAAAACGCAATGAAAAAACTAGTACCGACAATGAAATAAACACATGTTATTGTTACTACTGCGCAAATACCAGGTGCAATAGTTCACATGCGTCAATCAACCTACAATTACTAGTTCGACGAAGAATGACGGTGCAGTTGATTAAAAATTAAAATGTCATACGACCTGCCTCAACCAGAACGTAGTGTATGAATAGCATCGATTGATAAAATTGATACGGCGGTAGCGATGAAAAATTCATTAGAGACGTTGTAAGTGGGACAGCGATGGGCCACCGAAGTAAGGAGCAGAGACCTACGGAATAATGGAAACTATCGATCAATTGTGAGACGTAGTGTGCTTGATGTCCAGTGGCTGATAAATACTAGCGACGCGAATGATTTAGCTGAAGGGGTGTTTTTGAAGATATGTCGCTTGAAAGACGGTTGTAAGAATGTCGCTTGAGATAGTATAAGAGAAAATTTCTTAATATATAGGAGACGTTTCTTGGTAGATGTTTGTAAGAGATTATGAAAGAAAGGTCAGTGTTGTAGGTATAAATTAAAGACCTTTCTTCTACATCACTACCATATTTATTTATTAAATATAACAGCCAGCAATTACAATTATTTGGGGTATATATAACATACATACATAATCAGCCTATAATGTTCCCACTGCTGGGACACATGCCTCCTCTCTGTGAGAGGGAGTGGGCCGTAATCCACCACGCGGTCCCACTGCGGGTTGGTAGATGTTAGATGTCACATGTATTCGATTTTTTGGTTCTAGGACCTGCCGGTTTCCTCACGATGATAAATAAAATAATTCACAGCATTTTGGGGACCTTAGGCAAAAGCTGAATGAAATCTACGTTCAAGTATAATCGTCTTGCGTAGCTCTTGTTAGCATCGACAGTCACTGAAGGACTTACTCACGTTGAACTGAATACAAAGTGGGCTAAGGTTGCAGCATTTATCACTAATCATAATTTATTAGATATCGACCATATAAGTATTAATATATGGACTTTAATAGACGCAGCCGTTAAAATGTACATTTTGTAGTACTCCTGTTGGAACTGCTACTGTTCTGTGATATTGTAGCTAAAAGTTAATCTGCTTTTTGGAATAGCATTTGTTAAATCCAATTTGTTTGTTTGTAGCGTAGTTAAACCTTTATGAATTTTGGATGAAAGCAGGATTGCATTTATATCTGAATGGGTCAGAAATTTTTGACTATCTATATAATAGGCTATTATCGTCGCGTTTTCTAGCATTCTGCCGGTTTTTATAAATAAATATACCATATCATGCACTACTAAAGGGAAGAAAGGGAATAACCATAGAGTCCGTCTGTTGGTTTGTCATGTCGAAAACGATATATATGATCATATTCCGGAACAAGACGGTGAAAGCGACGAAATAAAAAAAATGTGTTAGTATCGGTTGCTTCCCATTCGCCTCGCCTTACGTTCTAACTACTAAAATAATATAAACTACATTTACTTTTAGTTGCTGGTCTTTGCGGGGTTTACCTTGGAGTTTACCTTCGAACAATAAGAAAATATTATAAGAAAAATTGTATCTACGAAAACATGGGGCACAAAGGAGAAGCATCACAAATACACAAACAATTTTTAAACCTAAGTAAAATACGATCAATTCTAACAAAAACATAAGTCTTTTTATAGGTACCTTACGAAAGCTGAGAACCAAAATTTTAGCAAAACTTTAACATAAAAAGAAATTTCAAAGAAAATTCGAGGCATTGTGAATAGAAATAAAAAATCAGAAACTCTCGAAGTGCGCATAACAAAGTTTGGAGAAAAAAAGGTTGCCGGAGCTAGAATCCATTCGGGGGATGGAAATCCATCTCATTACAATTCTATTTTGGAAACAAGAAGAATTTTAGTGACGAGAATTGTTGAATTAGATTATGGTAATGTAGTAGGCACTTTGTGTAGTTGTGTAGATAATACCTAATTCTTGTTTTTGGACACGTTCACATTTTCGAAGGAGACGTATTAAAGAGATAAGACTCATAAAGATTAAAGATATCGTTAGTTATAATAAGCAACAGAACCTTTAGTTAAAAGATCACATCATCTGTCTAGCCTTTTCCCAACTATGTTGGGGTCGGCGTCCAGTCTAACCGGGCAGCTGCACCCGGTTAGACTGACTATTATAGACAGAATACTAGTATTTTACATGGAGCGACTGCCTATCTGACCTCCACAACCTAGTAACTGGGAAATACGATACCCCTTGGTAAGACTGGTTGTCAGACTTTCGAGCTTCTGACGGCCCGTAACGACTGTCAAAGATCCACAAATGACAGCCGGGAACAACGGCTTAACGTGTTTTCCGAGGCATGGAGGAGTCTCGGTATGTAAAGATGGTCACCCATCCACGGACCAACCCCGGCAAGCGTAGCTTAACTTGATGGATCGACCCGTGCGGCTGTTATTACTTAGCCACGAGCTGTTATTGCTTAGTGAAAAGATGCAATTTGTGAATCTAAATGCTTTTGCTTAGTACAAAATAAACTGCGCCTTGAACACAGAAAGTGCAGTCACATTTGTGGAGAATATGCTTAGAGATCTTCTGTAAATTAAAGTCCAGTGAATTCCGGTGCCTTTCTCGTGCTGACTCTACGCAAAACTCAACCTTAGTAGTCTCATGCCTGAGAATCTTGAGAGATCAAAGAGAAATAGTATAGTAGGCTACAATTTTAGTATAGGCTATTAAACTTCGTATGCCCAGAACTCCTACCTCAATGGTCTCATAATTGAGAATCTTTGATCAGTGAGGTATAGGACATTAAGCACCAGTATATAGTCCACGGTATGCCGTTATTTAATGCGTAATGTAACAGGTGGCGCTAACCTGATACCAATGTATTTCACGTTTATTTTATCGCGGTTAAGTACAGCAGGAATGTCGCATTCATTAACGTTTTTATCGACGATTTCTTTGAGAAATCCTTAGGCGCCACCAACATGCATTTCGCCGACCTGGTAAATTCTGTACACGACGCGACTTACTAACGTGTTATTAACTAGTTTGCGGCGAATACCGATCGCCATTGAAATACTAGTGCTGTGACATTCTGTGGCTACACATTGGTTACTTGAGTTTGTAACTGGTTACTTTTGACTACCGTCATCAATAAGTTTTCAATTTAGGCAGTCGTCTTTTAACGTTATTCAATCACATAAACTATCGCTAAAGCAGGGGTGATTACCGAGATGAAGGCTAATAGCGAGGTATGGGAGAAAAAGACATGTTGCGCCGACCGCAAATAAATTAAGATATGGGCAGAAAAATGATGATGATAAACAAGGTTCCATAATGAAATGGAAAATTAAATGAAAACAATTAGCTAAAGCAATAATTAAGATTGTAAAAAATACAAAATGATGGCTATTGTGATTGGAAGACATGCAACAATGCTACTGTTTGTCTTAGAGGCTGTGCAGACTAGAGTCAAAACTCTTTGTCTGTTATACAGAACGATATTCCTGTCACTGTCGCATAGCTTTCAAACTACAAAAGCAAAATAGAGATGGGAACAAGAACATGTCTTAGTCTAAGCACGAGCTAAGTATCGTCTACAGGGGGCTTAAAACAGCCACTTTGGCAGAATGATACTAGGAAAATATTATGAATCATCGTAAAATGTCACAAACTGACAATTCGTAATATGATCTGCGTGCGATTCATATTGCGAAATAATTTATCTGTTTAACAGTTTTCTATGGAGATTCGTAAAATGGTCCACACATTATGAATTGCTTTTGTGTCAAATTAGAGGAATTGCTAATGATAGCTGGAAATTCAGGAAATCAATTGCTTTTAGAGGAATTGCTATTGTGGCCGTTTTAGGCCCCCAGATGAACGGCCCGAGTCTGATTCAAGACAGTCTAAACTCAGCTCTGTTCACAACCTTAGTGCCAACAAAGGGATGATCTGTACCATTCAGAAAACCTTGCTTAGTATTCCACCCTAACGCTTCCAAGTTCTGCGTATTGCAGCATCCTAAGCCTATCAAAGGACGGGTTCCTCTGAAGGAATAAAGTCTCGATTCCATGAATTTTCCTTTCTCAAAGACTTGGTAACGATGGTGGATGGAAAGGTGAAACGTAAAGACGATGGTAACACATAACATAACATCAAGCCTGTATTCACCGAAGGGTTAAGCAGACCTGTAATAGACCCACATTTCGCCAGTTATATTTACCATAACCATGTAATAGGGAGTGAGCCTATTGCCATCAACCAGGGGCAAATCCAGACTCCGGGTTGCTACTGAGAAATTCCTGATGTAAAACCCAAGAACACTTTGCCCGACCCGGGAATCGAACACAGGACCTCATGTTCAGCAGTAGTGTATGCGGCCAATTAAGCGGCTGTCAAGAATATGAATAAAATGTATAAAATAGCCGTCAAGAATCCATACTAATATTATAAATTCGAAAGTAACTCTGTCTGTCTGTTACCTTTTCACGCCTAAACCACTGAACGGATTTCGATAAAATTTGGCAAGGAGGTAGATGGCATCCCGGGGAAGGACATAGGCTACTTTTTATCGACATACCACGCGGGCGAAGCCGCGGGCGGAAGTTAGTATAAAATAAAAACAACTTAAATGGAATACTTAACCTTCAATATTTCTTTTTAGGCTAAAACCAATATATTTTCATAGTGTTGGCATCATTCCAAATCGTGTAGTAGTAAAGTGTTGGGTTTAAACCTTGGTACTACAGACTCTAGTGATAAATTGCCTTTTACCATGAAATAGAAAATTGAGGATATTTTTCTTCCACCACTATCAGAAATTATATACTGCATCGCTCACGATATAAAACGAACGATAGAGATAAAAAACCTGAGAGTTAGTCTAGCGTAGATGTACTAGAGTGCATTGGTTCTCTAGCTAGAGTGATCTAGTTACTTGGTAAACAAGATAGATTGCTCTACGTGAAAAACTTGAGTGGAAGTGGCACAACTTTAGGGGTATGAGGAACAGGGTGTAAGGTTCACTCATCCGCCATAGAAAAGGGAGGATCCTCCGACCAGACGAGTGTTGTGTCTGGCGGGCAACTGCCCAACGATTGATGTTGGTTTCTTGTATATATGTGTAAAGCTTGATGTGTAGCCGTACACATCAAGCTTTACATTTCCAGTATAAGCTGCGCCTCGCATCGTACGGAAATCCTATACAATGCGAGATCAGCATAAACTGGAAATGAATAGCTTGATGTGTAGCCGTGTGTACATCGCACGGTAAACTCTAATTGCGCGATGCAGGATTTTTGTGACGTCAGGATTTTTGTGTGACGTCAGGTATTTGATGCGTAGTTCGCATGTGGCGATGTAGATACCGCCACACAACTACAAACTTCATAACGCTTAAAGAGATCCAAATCCAAACTCGAGATGATTTTTCAATCAAATGCAAAACATCTATATCTAGACATCACGCTAGACACCTAAAAGCTATTTAGGTTGTTGGTTGGTTTCTATGTAGGTTGTAAGGGACATCGACCCGCAAACTGTTAATATTATATTTTTCTATTTTGACGGTCTAGGCATTGCACATTAGAACTTTTTTTTTAAATAACCGACATTCGTCCTCTATGCTGGGGGCGGTTTCATCTAATGCTGATTTCACGGTGACAGCTTGCGCGTAGGTACATGTCCCTTACATCGTTGTGTATTTTTGAAATAATTAAAACCAAGTGCGCACTTGTTCGCACTCGCTTAACGACTCTTTCTCTGATGTAATCAATCAATTCCACTAACAATTTAATCAAGATTAAAACTATCGCTGGTCGTAACAATGACGTCACCAAACTGAGCGTGACGCAATTGTGACGTCAGTATCCTAGTCGGCGACGGAATAAAGCGCGTAATAGCTGTCAGATTATCTCGACTGAGATTATGTTAAGCCTACCTACTTTTATAGAGAACTAGTTTTTATAGGCGGCTTTGCTCGCGGTCGGTGAAGGTCGGAAATTATCCCACAGGTACGTACTACCGGGATAAAAAGTATCCTATCTCCTAACCAAGTTCATGGTCTACCTGTGTGCCCAATTTCATCAAAAACCGTTCAGCCGTTAGGGCGTGAAAGGTAACAGAGAGACAGACAGACAGGCAGACATTATACAGACAGAGTTACTTTTGCATTTTATAATACGGATGAAGGAGAGCTGTATAGTCATTGATGAAGACTCTTAGGTACTTTCGGAGTCCGTTTTCCGATAGCTAAAACCCGATCCCCTAGAGGATCGAGACATGCCGTGAAACTGCGGGGCGCAGCTTGTGTTCTATAAAGTATTTATGAATGTGTCATTTAGTGCCCAATTTATGTAACAGTGCTTTATTTTGTCAAGATATAAATCAGACCTTGCTTCAAGATTCTATTTTTTTGCATTTTAAGTGAACTAAGGTGGCTGAATCTAAAGTCATTCAACGGTGCGAATCCTAATTTTAAATAGGGAAGTGCGTTAGTGTTTCAAAAACTAAAAAAAAACTGTACAAAAATTTGAATTAAAGTGAGTGGTCTGCTCACCCCAAATAGGGCAAAGCGTGAATATAATTATAAAGAACTCACATATCAATACTCTGTACATTCATGCAGACCTGGAATTTAAAACAAAATAAAACTTTAGAACTACTGGCTAGCGATAATAAGCTAGAAATATATTTGCATACCTACAGTCATGCATTTTCCAACAAAATGCATTTTAAATGAAGTAACTATTAGGCGATAATAATTGTATTAATTTGTTGTTACGAGGTATTGTAGTTAATTTATATAGGTTCACAATAAATTAGCTGACGAAACTTTACACATTATGATGTGTATTGATATGATAAAACAAAACAACATAATTTTTCGAACCGGTTGATCCCATTCAGGTGGTAACTTAAAGTAAGAAGTTTATAAAATATTTTCTATTTGTTTTTTATCATGATTAGACATGGATACTGATCTGGCCTGTGAAGTTTCACCAGCTAATTTGATTTGACTTATATTGTACCAATATTGCTGTGAAAATTGAAGAGTGTTAAATCAGAAGCTGTTCAAATAGTTTGTACACTTCTTACTTTAAATATTATTATACTATTTATGCCTTGTTAAATTAGTCTAATATGTGACTTCTCCAGAATCTTTTATTCAGTACTTAGTCACTATGATAGATGCATAACATTTCTCTTATACCGACAAATAAGCCCATGTAGGGAGTATACCTACATGGGCATGTTTTCGGCAACCCTCATGCAGCATGAACCTAGCAGGTGCATGAGAGTAGCCGAAAACCGAGATGATTACAACCGAAAACCGGCGTGCGATTAGAGAGTCCTATGTCCAGCAGTGGACTGCTGTAGGCTGATGGTGATGAGGGAGTATAGGGTAAGTGCCATATGAATGAAATTCAATTTCAAAACATTTTATTTCGCACAAACCCTACATGGGCGAAACAACGTCAGAAGCTATGTGCAGTTGTGCACGGTTCCAATTGGTCGTTTCCTATGGAGAAGAGGAAGCGAAAAACTCAATAGTTACTCTTTTAAAATCGGATTTTGTTGACCTTTATGCCAACCTTTCTAAAAGTTGTTATTACATCCAGTTACGCTGTCAGTCTTTTTCAGTAGCAATCTTTTAATAATTCAACCAGACTCATCCATTCCTAGCCAAATCTACGTATCTACATATTTATGTGAAGGACTATCCATTATTAAAACAACGGAGTCTCCACGCATACTGTTTGTCTGCAGGTAAATGAACTATTAATCGATTCTTAAAACTCACACCTCTACACTTCGTCCATTACCAAGTCGTTTCCCTATGTTAGTATTAGCCCCAGCAAACAGTTACTAGATTTCATTTAACAATTAAAATTATAACATTAAGGCAATTTTATCAAATTGGATAATAACTGAAATTGTCTGCAAGACCCCTTTAATTGTCACTGATAGCGGGAAACTGAATTAAAGGCGTAAGTACCGTACTTTCTTTACAATAATTGCAAGTACTAGTGTCATTCAATTTTATTGTTTTTTTTACTCCGTTTTCAGCTTCAATTGATTTTTTTACGTGATTCGATTCGTCTGATATAAAAGGTTTTGCAGTTACGATATTGCCGATCGGGGTAGTTTCAATTGAATTGTTTCGAAGCATTTTATTTTGGGCTTGACCGGCTAATTGCTGTTTTACCGATGTTTGAGAACAAGTGAAGCTTTTAGTAGAAGTTTTAATTAGGGGTAAAACCAATATCAATCAGTATTACTCGTAATTAAGGGAATGGGCAACGAGTTTATTGCTTTCGACTTAATGTGATAATTTTCTTTCGTGAATGTTTGATACGTAGACTAAAACTTATGAAACCAAAGAAGTTTAGAGAAAAAGACTCTTCCCCTGTTTTCAAAGTTTACAACTCTTTTTGTCTTTTTTATAAATGCGCCTAGTGCTTTCTCAATTTTTTTGCCAACATTTGCATTGTGCAACTAAGTAGGAAATGTAGGAATGTTATTGTTTCAACGTCCGGTTAGTCCCTCTATGCTCTAGTCCCGCTATGCTCGACTCAAAAAATACCTACTAAAAAGTTTCGCTATGCACGAAATTCTTCGATTCTTGGTACAGTTGGATAGAAAATTGTTTGAATTCAAATTAATTTCTTTATAGCGCTATTCGTCTAAGCATAAGCGTCTGTAAGTTAAAATTGGTTTTGTCTCGTTCTGACAATCAAAAAAGTCAAATTATCGGATTTGAACAAACGAGTTTCAGAGCAATTCGAAGTAAAGAAATATTTATGAATAAAGCTGTAAGTCAATACTGGACCCACGAGATTTAACAAAGTCTGTAAACTTCGTTACAAATCTTATCTAACTAATAATAATATACAAAATAATATAAATGTGAGCAGAAAACTAGTAAAATATAAAAGAGCGTAAATAAAAAGTCCGGTCTCAAAGTCAAATCACTTGTATTCATATCAGTCTTATTAATTACACAAATAAAATACAAATAATCAACTATTAAAAAAAAGCTAGGGTTTCTGTCAATAGATCTGTTAAATCTGCCATTCCAAAATTCAGCCAAGTTATATAGTTGTTCTGTGGTGCTTAAATGGTAATCACCTAGAGGGAAAACTACTATTAAAATAAAGCAAATATCAAATAGCTTTGTTATTCACTTCACAAAAATTCAAACATCGTATGCATTCTATAATAAATTCTTAAAATCAAAGACTCTTTTAAAGATCAAAATGTTGAAAAATGTTTGCTTTTGAAATGTACTCCACAATATATCAGCTCAGACCAATTGCTTGTCATATCAAACGAAAAGCAGAGTTTTGTCGCCAGACGACATTGATGGAAACCATATAATTACTGTCCAATAAAGATTGAGACATAGAAACTTGGCATCAAGAGTACTTTTATATGTGATGGATTATAAATTGATGATTGCTTCAAAGTCTTTATATTTCAATCAGATTCAGGTACTAAATAAAGTATTTGTTATATGGGTAAATATATAGTATGCAAAAGCAGCTGACAGTTGTCAAATGCAGGAATATTTGTAAAATATTATGAATCATTGTAAAATGTCACAAACTGACAATTCAAATAATATGATAGATCTGCGTGGGATTCATATTACGTAATAATTCATCTGTTTGACAGTTTTCTATGGAGATTCGTAAAATGGTCCACACATTATGAATTACTTTTGTGTCAAATTGGAGGAATTGCTAATGACAGCTGGCAATTCAGGAAATGAATTGCTTTTAGAGGAATTGCTAATGTGGTCGTTCTAGACCCCCTGATGTTTCAAGAAAGTCTGATTATCATCGAATGTTTGGTGACACAAGAAGATTAATGAAACAGTCAGCCTTATCAAAAGAAACTTTTGCGTTCACACATTTTTCCAATATCAATCCCAACCAAACACTACAGACAACAACAGAAAACACAATTTCCGATCCCGTTACAAAAATAGATCCGATCCTATTATCACAAAAGATGATAAACACGATTTTCTATATAATACCGAACAACATAGATAATATAGTACAGTTGGTCCGTAAGCGGTTTATAGTATTAAAAACGTAACAAGAGATACATATCGTGTTGTTCTCGTAACTTTCCATTGTAACAATGGAGGATAGACAAACGAACACAAAGCCCGAAACAATACGGGTAGCTGTTGTGGCTGATTCATGGTCTAGTACCGTACGTGTGGCGGCAGAAACTGACGACCAATGATGAATAATGTCACGATGACTGTACGTCCTGTTGAAATTAGGCTCCTAAGACCAGGTTCATCAAAATTCCGGAAATAATCCAGATTTTTTGATGGCATTTTGACAATGATTTTAACAATGTTAGCATACTTACACGTATTTTCCGAGTTATCAATGCAAGTCACGTCTTGTATGATGAAAAAATATGGTATCAAGCAGAAAAGTGCACATCGAACTCAAACTCAAACACAAAGCATTTATTTCAAACTAGCTGTTGCCCGCAACTTTGTTTGCGATTCAGGATGAAAATTAGCCTATGTCCTTCTCAACGTCATGGTCTACCCATGTGCCAAATTACATCCTAATCCGTTCAGCCGTTTTAGCGTGATGGCGTGACCAAGGGAAATAGGGATTTATTTTTTTAAATATTTCAAATAAACCAATTACAGGCACTTTTGAATTTTCAAGGGGTCGATCAGTCAGAAAGATGAAGCTAGTTGCCCATTCCAAAGCGTAGTAGGTTCCTATGGAGTAGAACGGGCAAGAAACTCCACGGACACTCTTTTAAATCAGAATATTGTTACAATATTGTGGGCTTTAATCGCAAACGTAGCTGGTTTAGAGTAGAAATCAATGATCCATCCTTCTCTGTAGTGTCCCACTACAGAGAAGGATGGATCATTGATTTCTTTTTGAGTTACTAGCTGATTTTGAATGGTTGCTGATGGCCTAGAAGGAACCGGATGTTGCAGTGCAATTTGGGTGAAATTACCGCCGGTGGACTGAAATAGAGGGGCGGCCTCACAAGCCTTGTTTAATAAAATCACTAACATATTTTTACGTCCTTACTGAAACAATTATGCAAGCTAGAGGACGAGCTATACCGTTAGGAATAGTAGGTATAATTATAGCTAGAGGAACAATTACTTACTATGCAAATTTGTGAAACCGCGAATAGCTGCCGGAAAATTATAATTTTATGATGGAGGTCGGCCATTTTCATGTTTCTAGAACGTTCTTAATATATTGTTACGTGTAATATATTGCTGTACGTTCTTCAATGTATTATACTGAACCCCTAAAGGAATAATGATGGGTATTTCAAAGTGTAGTAGTAGTATCCAGTACTACATTTTTTAGGAAATTCATTTTGAGGCTCATTTACGTCTTTCTTACAAACTCGTCTTTCTTAGTGTTTTGTTAATTAACTTCTCCAACATAAAAAAAAATGCTGTAAGTTTCAAATCACAAAAATGGTGTAGGTTTCAAATCACACAAATGCTGTAGGTTGAGTTTTGTGACTTGAAGTCACAAAACTATCGACTCGCTACCAAAGACCAAAGTCATGAAAAAATCATAACTAACACTTATTATAAATGCGAAAGTGAGTTTGTTTGTTTTTTACGCTTTCACGCTTAAACGACTGAACAGATTTTGATGAGATTTGGCACGTGGGTAAACCATGGCCTGGAGGAGAATATAGGAGACTGCGGGTGAAACCGCGGTGCTAGTATACTATAGTACAGCCATTTTGATTGCTAGAAAAGGAAATAAAGCAACATTTATCAAACTCGTTCAAATGAAATAAAGTTATAATGAAAAATTACTACATTTTACATAAAAAAGTTTCAGAGTTTCAGGCCACAATTCTGTGTACAATTCAGTGAACAAATATCCAGTTTCAAGAACTACCAGATGGACTTCAGCGCGGTTTACACCTGCTCTTCAAATATTTCCTGGAATTAATGTTTTTGAACAGAATACAAATGGCCACTGTAAATCTGGCTGTTCGCAATTATATATATTCCCAGAATCACTCGTCGGCTCTTGGCTTTTCCCAATTAGTGTTGACTTTTAGTAAAATGATTCAGATGAATTTTAAAAGGCTGACCTCTGTTACCTCTGAAAAATACTATAAGGTTATCTAGAATTTCCGGATGCTCCGTGAATATAGTGCAACGAATACTAAAGAAGCAATAACGCCTCTATTCCTCGATGGGAAAGGCAGAATTACCCACATAGGGGGCGAGTCTATTGTTATATACCGGGCACTACATAGAAGACCCCGGACTGCTACTGAGAAATTCCTTATGGGATCTCCATTAGGAATTTATATATATAATAACACTTAGCACTTATTTGAAGGGAACAAACGGTCTGCTAATGGGGGTAAGTCTTTAACGCTTCATAGAAACTAGTCTTATATGTACATGTCATGGTCTGCCTGGCCACATCGTGATCTGCCTGGCCATTTTACGATACGCCGCCATTTCATGATTTGGACGTGATAGGTGATGCGCCTAATGGAAAGTTGGGCGGATCGACGAAAACAACCTATTTATCGATATTCTCAGCTCACCACTGGGCATATCATATAGCAAATTAGTTGCATATTGCATTTCACGTCGCTAGTGGCACCCTGACCAAATGGGTTCGGTTAGGTTAAAGCTGACCAAATCGCGCGCGAGCCGAGCGAGCGGTGCCGCGAGCGCGTATCGTGAAATGGCCAGGCAGATCACGATATGGCCATTTATACGATCGGACCACGACATACATACAAAGTGGCGATTATGTTATCACATTAAATAGCACAGGTGGTTATTACAAGTCAAGACATATCAGTCTGTTAAAATAATAAAATAAACAATTTGAATAAAAATAGAACAATGAATTTTTCAAACAGCGTAAATAGCGTAAAATCTCGCACGAAATAAACCACTTTTGATAATAATTAAGGCATTAGACACGTGCGGGGCGATAGGTATCAACAATGCAACACAAACTGTATGATATTGTTACCAAATAATCACAAATTAAGTATAATGTTGTTAACTATTACGAAAAAAAGGTCCCACGGCTAGAATGTTATGTTATGAATTATTTTAATTGTGTATGTTTAAAATACATAATTTAGATTATGTGGTTTCAATTAATGTAATTACATCTACACTAATATTATAAAGAGGAAAGATTTGTATTTTTGTGTGTGTGTTTGTAATGAATAAATCAAAAACTACTGCGCCGATTTCAAAAATTCTTTCACCATTAGAAAGCTACATTCACCCTGAGTAACATAGACTATAATTTATAAAGATTACACGCGGGCGAAGCCGCTGGCGGCAGCTAGTTGTATATAAAATACAGGTCGACTTCCAAAATCAAAATTAAGAAAAGTCCCTCAAATATTACCATTTAACTAACTTAAAGCAATTGAGTCTATCAGTGTTGGTAGTTAGGTGCACTTTGTAAGTAAAATAAGGTAAATGTAGGGGCCCTAAAGTACCCTTTTGTGAATTTCATTAATATTCATTGCAGTGCAAAAGGTCGCGGCATGCTATTATTGAAGGGCGTTGCACCGTTTTAGTTTAGTATGGCAACACTCACCTAGTTGCAGATTGTTTTATGTGCTTTTGGATTAAAAGCTTGTTCCACCGTTCTCTTGAGTTTTAATTAATTTAACTGTTGATTTTATTAAAACTGTTTATGATTTTATTGAATTTCGCGTAGTATGTCTGGTCTGTCTGTCAGCGGATCTAAAATGGCCACTTTGGCAGAATCATAATAGGAAAATATTATGAATCATCGTAAAATGTCACAAACTGACAATTCATAATATGATCCGCATGCTGATTCCTAATACGCAATAATTCATCTGTTTCACAGTTTTCTATGGAGATTCGTAAAATGGTCCACAAATTATGAATTGCTTTTGTGTTAAATTAGAGGAATCCCTAATGACAGCTGGGAATTCAGGAAAAGAATTGCTTTTATAGGAATTGCTAATGTGACTGTTGGTCCCTGGACCCAGTTCATTTTTGCATAGGTACTGACTTTAATAATCAGCAAAATTATATTCATTTTACTGGAACTGATTCTTGTAAATAGAATTATTTTAGAATAAGAAAGTTTTTGATTGATTAACTTAAACACGTGTTTCTCTTATCAGAGCAATTTCCGCCGAACTTGGGAAATTATCGGGGAAAGCCATTGATGTCTTATTTTTAATCTTACGTTCAGCCGGTTCAGTTATATTAAGTAGCGGCCCACGTACCTATACACGTGGATGCCCTCTCCAATATAACTTAAGTAGATGAGACGTCTTATTAACTTCGAAGACTTTCATAACACTCGTGTCGGTTGAAACCATTAGATATATATAATCACTATCACGAAATATTATAAAACAAAGTCCGCCGCCACATCTATCTGTCTGTCTGTTCGCGATAAACTCAAAAACTACTGCACCGATTTTCATGCTATTTTCAACAATTTCAATGTCGATTTTCATGCTATTTTCAATGGATAGAGTGGTTCTCGAGGAAGGTTTTAGTATATAATAACCGACATCGTGCAGGCGGAGCCGCGGGCATGAGATAGTTTTAAATAAAATCAGGAAATCACTTTATTAAAAGTGGTTCTCAGTGTTAATTTTATCAAAGATTTCTGAGATCTCTATGAATATAAGCTGAATATATCATATCATATCATCTGCCTAGCCTTTTCCCAACTATGTTTTCCAGTATTTTACATGGAGCGACTGCCTATCTGACCTCCACAACCCAGTAACTGGGTAATACGATACCCCTTGGTAAGACTGATTGTCAGACTTTTGGGCTTCTGACGATCCGTAACAACTGTCAAAGATCCTCAAATGACAGCCGGGACCAACGGCTTAACGTGCTTTCCGAGGCATGGAGGAGTCTCGGTATGTAAAGATGGTCACCCATCCACGGACCAACCCCGGCAAGCGTAGCTTAACCTGATGGATCGACTCGTGCGACTGTTATTACGTAGCCACGAGCTCCTCCGAACGACCAATATAAGCTGAATAATCTTAAAATTTACCTGACCTCGAGACAAGTTTACAGTAGTTTATATGTACAGGGTGTTAGGGTAAACACCGTTATCCTTGCAACCAGTGGTTTGGTTTCATTTATATAACGTAAAATCAATGGAAAATTACAATTTTTTTTAGACCTTTTTACCACAAGAGACGCAAGTGCGTTGCCCTATGCGCTAGGGCAACGAACTTGCGTCTCAACACGGGGGCGGGGTACGGGTTGTGACCTGACCAGCAGCGAGCGCGACCCCTCCCTTAGTCAGTCAGCTGTTTCGCTAGCAAGCACGGTGTCAGATAGAACCTTTTTAAAATATTTTAATGAAAATAACGTTTTTGTTTGTTGTGTTCGGGCATTTATTTTTATATTTAAGTCAACTACCCATGGTTTGAATGACAAGAGTGTTTACCCTTACATCCTGTATAACTGAATGATTATTTCACACAAACCAGTTTTCAGTTTCTTTCATTTTCATTTTCTATTGTTCCGAAAAAGGGTGCCAATCCTGATACAAAGTCAAAGTCAAAAGTCAATACATATAATAAGAAAACCCGTCCATAATAGGGAAATATATTCCCATATAACTATCGAATTTAACCATAACCTTTTTACAATGCTACCATAGATAATTCTCTTCGTTTTGCCAACTAATTCTACCTACTCTACTATCTACTATAAATCTGTAGTGCTAGTGACCCCCACCTGAAAATGTGACCTAAATTAGTTAAAAGGATTTTTAGGTTACCCTGGACTAACACGAGGAGGTACGTGTAGAATGATGTATAGATTCATATACATGCTGGTATAGGACGGCCGTGTTTCGAGAGGCTGCTAAATACGGCACTGCGTAGACATAAATCAATTTGGTTCCGCGTTCTGGTTGAACGAATGACTGAATGATTATTTTACGTACAGGAAGATCGTCACTACGACCTTTACGACCTTTTGAGAGCATGACAATAGTCTGTTACAAAAGTATCTCCCCTGTTCACGTTAGATTCCTACGCAATCACTCATTAAAGGCAATAAGATGCACATTCATCTGTATTTAAAAGTTTTTGACTTTATATCTCACCACTTTTTCCAAGAATTATTATTTGAATAACATTATCAAATTGTAATTGAAAATATCTACGAAAACTGAGGTCATAAAATTAACCTGAATTTTCGTTATGAAAAACATCCATAAGGTGATTTGAAAAATGACGAGATTTTCTGAATGGCGGTGTTAAAATTTTCCGCACGATAGTGAGTGACCCTCATCAATACACAGTGTTCTCATTAATCTTTTCCACAGGGGACGTCCTACGTGGATAATACTTACGTCCATCCTATCAAAACTGTCACTAAATTATACATACGAAAGTTGCTGGCTGCCTCATGTCTGTTACCTTTGCGTAACGCCATGACATGGGTTATAGGACATTATGATACTTTTTATCCCGGTACTACGTTCCTGTGAGATTATTTGCGACCTCCACGCAGACGAAGCCGGGGCAAAACCTAGTAATTAATATTAAAAAACTTAATGAACTTAAATGAAAAACTTAAATGTTAATCGTCTTTTGTCACTGAATGTACCAACCAATACCAGTAATTTTAAATTTGAATGATAGCCCAAGCAACGCAAACAAAAAAAGCCCAATTAGTGGAAATAATTAGTGTAAAAGCCAATTTTGGCAGAAGCTAGTTCATTCATTTCTAAATGTATTCTACACCGCTTTATTTCTTCAATAAATGCCAGGATTATATGGTATTAAAATACTACAAATTGCTTGAAAACCTAACCTAAATAGGATAAATTACCAATCCATCATACTTAAAGAATGACGCAACAAAATGACCTAGCTTATCACTAAATGAAGGAAATACCTATTTCTAATGCTCGTAAACTACCTATCTGCAATAATGTATGTATGGCCACGTCCATATTGCATGTTACCGTAAAAGGCAAGGAATGGCTGCTGATACAAAATGTATGGCATGACCTTTTGAGGAGTTTACCGACTGCACGGTCATTTCAGCGTTTCAGTGTAACTGACATTTGTCGGTTTAAATATATAATTCAATCGTGTGCTGTTTGTGGCATGGTTGGGTATTCCTGAACTGCCCCGTTGTTGGTCTCGTGGTTGCAAGCTCGACTAAGCGTGTGGGCTTCGGTTCGATTTCCAGGTCGGGCAAAGTGTTATTGCATTTTTCCATTAGGAATTTCTTAGTAGCAGCCCGGAGTTTGGAAGTTGGCGGTGTGAAGCACGGGGATAGTGCATCTGTTCCAAGTAGAGTATTAAAGCTACCCACAATATAAATTTCCTAGTAAGGAAAACAGATTAAGGCTTGCTTGCACCTTAAATCACTAAATGCGTTTAGTGCTAAGCGTATTTAAAACATCGTTCTGTTTCTGTTAATCGATTGAAAATGACAGAGACAGAATGATCAATTGATGATGAATTCATCAAACATTGAGTTATGTGTGAAAACCCCGATCCAAGGTTCTTTATCAAAGTTCTTATTACGAAACGTAAGTACCCTGCATAATGGTACGCAAATCTTACGCCGACGCTACGAAGTCGCTACGAAGTCGCTACGCAAACGCTTCGTAGACCCAAAAAAGACGCTACGAAAACGCTACGCGCTCCGACGCTACGAAGACCCTACGAAGTCGCTACGCAAACGCTTTGTAGACCGAACGAAGACGCTACGAACCCGCCAGAAAATCGCTACGCCTGCGCCGGCGGTATGAAGACGCTACGCAAACACTTCGTCGAAATTACGGAGTCACTACCAATTTAATGAGTCTCTAGCAAAACAATACAAAATGAACCACCAAGGTCTGAATATTACAGAAGTTTCACACAGCTTAGGTTCAATGTTCATCCATAGCAACAGTTCATAGCTTTGGTGTATAACCCAAATAATGATGTAAGAAGAGGTGAACGAACCGGCCATTGTAGGGACTTGAACCCGTGACCTCGAAGTCACAGCTCAGTAATCACGAAGTTTAAGACTGTAATCTTTTGAGCTTAGTTTTGATGTATTGTGTGACCGGGTTGAGTCGGATTGGATTACAATTGATTGGTGCATTGTTAGGCTAAGTTTTGGCTTCAAAAAAGGTCAAAAGCAATTGACCAGAAGGCGGAAATACGAGTATGAATGCAAAATGGCTTAAAAGTTTACAAATTGGTTGTAGAAATAAAACCGGCCAAGTGCATGTCGAACCATGCACAATGAAGGGTTCCGTAGTTGGGATGAATTTATCCAGCAAACTTAACATTGTAGTTGAAAAACTTGTTCATGAGAGAACATGCCGCTTGTCAAAAGTTGAATAGCACGACATTTAGAACAACCTCCCAAACGATTTGATTCCGTTTCGTATTATCAAATGGTGTAACTGTCATTTTGAACCAGGACTTGAGCGTATTTCAAACTCCTAAATCCAAAGTACTGATTTCTACGAAAATATGGCGGTCCGTACATACCTTACAGAACATTATAATTTCGACTCAATTATTCACACAACAAGACAAATACCGGCTCAGATCTGGCAAATAAAATAAATTCAGAATAAATATACATAAGTAAACGTAGAAACACTGATCCTCTTCAAGATTTGCATAAACAAACAAATCTCGACAGTCAGCCAGATTAAGGAAGTCTTTGAACTAAAGATACACAATTTTAATGACCAGAGCTCTAGCTCGGACATCCTGTTCTGACTCTGAATAGATTTCCATCTTTCGCATCAATCTTGCTTTGAGATTCTGATCTTGAAAAAGGAGTATCATTACAATCTTCGTGTTTTGAAGAGTAAAGTGGGCTATGCAAGTTTTATCAGAGACTTTGGAAAAGAAGGGGACATTAATCTATTAATTTTTCAATTTGAGTGAAAGATGCCGTATGAAAGGCTAACATGAACAAAAAATGATGCGGCTTCAGACACTGATCATTATCTGACTACCCCCGGCTTCTAAAAAAACCTATATGACATGTTGCCACATTTTAACACCACATTCACAACTAAGTAGAACAGAATGAAATTAATAATTAATTTGCTTATAAAGTTCAAAGTCAAAGTCAAATAATTTAGTTCAAATAGGCACATACAAGGCACTTTTGAATGTCAAAAAAAAAAAACAATTGTACTGATACTAGTTGCCCCTTCCAAAAGGTAGTTTTCGTATAGAGAAGAATGGGCATGAAAATCCACCGTTACTCTTTTAAAAAATGTTTTACAATATTTTGTATAAGTACATCAATTACCTACATATTATACGTGAAGACGTAAAGTAGGTAAATACCTACATATAAGATGTAACTTAGACTATGGATATAATATGGGTATAAAATAAAATAAAAAAAAAATATTCTTATCAGGTCGTCATTCGATTGGCTGTTGTCATTTCCGCCAACAAATCACGATAACCAACTTGAGATTTGCAGGCAGATTTACTGATCAGGGAAGTCCTCCGTCAGTAAATCTGATCAAGTTTCAGGAAACGGTTGTTAATCTCTGATGTTCGTGAGATAGGTGGCTGAAATTCTTCTTGCCAAAAGCTTTAAGTACATTCTGCAAACTGATTTGTAAGTAAGTCAATCTGCCTAGCCTTTTCCCAACTATGTTGGGGTCGGCTTCCAGTCTAACCGGATGCAGCCGAATACCAGTATTTTACATGGAGCGACTGCCTATCTGACCTCCACAACCCAGTAACTGGGTAATACGATACCCCTTGGTAAGACTGGTTGTCAGACTTACGTGCTTCTGACGACTAGTAACGACTTAGATCCACAAATGACAGCCGGGACCAACGGCTTAACGTGCTTTCCGAGGCACGGAGGAGTCTCGATATGTGAAAATGGTCACCCATCCACGGACCAACCCCGGCTAGCGTAGCTTAACCTGATGGATCGACCTGAGCGGCTGTTATTACTTAGCCACGAACTTCTCCGATTGTAAGTAAGTATATGTTGTAATATGCATAGCACATGTGTGTGAGCACTATGTACTTACCTAAGTACTTTAAAGCTACCATTTACTAGGTACGTCTTTCATTGACTTGAATGTGCCCTGGCGGCTGAAAGCATGTCATGCTCACTTTAATGTCTCGCTGGTGGTGGCGTGTGTGTTGGATCATTAAGTTCCCTTCAAAATGGTTGAGCTGAATGGTGCTGATCCATGCGTCATGTTCGTGAACGGGCGCCATCAGTAGGGACTGGTCATCTCTTAGCTGCCACGGCTTATTTTGATTTATTTTAATTTTTGAATTGTTTTGTATCGTTTTATCTTTTATTTACGGACTCTTTTAACCTGCACGTTTTTCTACATTGTACTCACATGTATGATTCCAACATGAATGATGTAAACAACATATTGTAACAATATTCTGATTTAAAAGAGTGTCCGTGGAGTTTCTTGCCCGTTCTTCTCCATAGGAACCTACTACGCTTTGGAATGGGCATCTAGCTTCATATTTTCTGACTGACCGACCCTTTGACAATTCAAAAGTGCCTGTAATTGGTTTATTTGAAATAAATGCTTTGAGTTTGAGTTTGAGTTTGAGTAATTGTCGCAGAAGAGGAGTCCGCTGTTGTTATTGTGGCAAAAGAGAATCCTGTAGCCCGATCTTGTGACTTAGATCCTTACCTAACTAACACCACCATTAAGAAGATTGTATAAGTATGGGGAATTTTCTTTACTAAGAGCGAATTCTATACGAACATTGACACTTTACTTTGACTTTTATCATTTACTTAGATAAGTATTCGTGCCAAGTTTCAAGTCTATGGACTCAAGGAATAAGAGTTTTCATACAAACGAAATCCCCCGTTTTCACCCCCTTATAGGTCGAATTTCCAAAAACCCTGTCTCTCTCATATAATGTAAATAATTAGTAGTAGTTGTTCTATTGTAGCTCGTCTAGAAAGACTGATGTATTGTTTGAATCTCATGATACACACCTTTTTAATAGATCAATGAACATAATCTTTAAGATTTTAGAGAATTTTTACATAAACGTCACTATATACTTCACTACATATAACATAGCCACGATTTCTAGTTTTATTTTGATTACGCCAATTAAATCGGGCGCGGTTTATATCATCGGCACGTGTTTGTTCATTTATTGTTTGTTTTAGCTTTTTTTGAAAGAAATCCATGTTAATTGAATATTTTTTATAAAAAAACAAAATATAATACTGTTTGTATAAGTTTGTTGGTTTAGATTATTTTTGATTCCGATATCGTGTATGGTTTCTTCGTCAGAAAGTTTTTGCTGTAAATGGAAGTTAAGTTTTTGTGGGGATTCTTGTTTGTTTCACTTATTAATATTTGCATCTGTTTCGGCCTTAGGTCAAAGTTTGCGGGAAAGTCCGAAAGGGATACCGGGAGCTTGGCAACAGGCAACTGAAGGAACACGGGTGGGTTTTAGTCAGTAAAAGTCTGCCACACCCTTCCGCTCCACCCAGAGCGGGAGAAGTCATTGGATGATATCCCAACCTCAAAAAAAAAAAGTCAAAGTTTGTGTGTACAAACTTTGACCTAAGGTTCCATAAAATTCCGAAATCAAATCCAGTTTTGTCTTAAATATTTCTGGATCCTGCCCCAGAAAGAAAGGATTATCTACTATAAAACGTAAAAAAAATATCATTTCCAATAAGATCTCAAAACAAATGTTTACTATAGAAATCTATGCACTATTCTTAGCTACTATACTAGTACTATGCAGTAGACCCAAGTCAAATAACAACTAAGAACTAATATGGTCGCGTTCAGTGTGCACACAGTAAACAACGTACACATGCACATATAGTATGGTACTTACAAGTACCTATAACACAAATAGTACCTACAGTAGGTACAATAATAACGGAGAAGCTGATAAATCTACCCACGTCATAGCAGGTCGCTAACAGTATGGAGTGTTGTGATTGCAGCAATTTGCGGCAGTAGGGGAGCCCGGTGGAATTGTGAGCGACGGGCTGATTGGCTAACGAGATGCGCTGGAGCACGTTGTTGTGGACATGACCTATGTGTTATTGGTTTTTGCAGCGCCGTCGAAGATTACCAAGATACCTATGAAATTGGCCATCATTGGAGGCATGGCAAGAGTTTTGTGGAAAAGCTTGAAAGAGGTCTGATCCAGCTAGTTTAACCGAATTTTACAATATTTGCGTAAGGTCAGCTTTTAAATTGGTGCGACTTCCTGAGCTTCACATTTCATTGATGATATTAATAAGCTATAAGTTTAACAACCATTCGTTATAGTTCGGTATGGGTATTCGTTATAGGTATTCATTATAGGTATTCGTTATAGGTATTCGTTTATAGGTATTCATTATAGGTATTCGTTATAGGTATTCGTTAAAGGTATTCGTTATAGGTATTCATTATAGGTATTCGTTATAGGTATTCGTTAAAGGTATTCGTTATAGGTATTCATTATAGGTATTCGTTTATAGGTATTCATTATAGGTATTCGTTATAGGTATTCGTTTTATGTATTCGTTATAGGTATTCGTTATAGGTATTCATTATAGGTATTCGTTATAGGTATTCGTTATAGGTATTCGCTCTACTATTACGCTATTTTAAAAACAACAAGGGCCTTTCCACAAAGACTTAGACACTTGTTCAACGCGTGTTTAATGTCAGTTTTATGTCAAACTCCATACAGAAATGTTCAAAAGGTGTTTCTAAGCTAAACAACTGATAAACACGGTTTTGTGGTAATAAGGAAAGTGTTTACCTATATAACTTGGGTTTATCATAACTAACACTCATAACAACGCACATTATTCAAGGCTATGATTATAATAAAGCGAAAAATGTCCTAATTTTTCTTACTCGAGAGCCCACGGCATAAATGAATCCTCAAAGGCGACATCATTATGAAAAAACCCCATTTAACGGAGGGTAAGCCATCCCTTTGGGGTGTTCCTCCATGAACTTCCGACAAATTAGGATCGGGAGGGCTAAGTGATTCGAAAAGTACGAGAAAGAAAATCACTCTCGGGAACAAAATGTACATCAGAGGTAAGTACTACTACAATGAAGAAAAAAAATTTTGCACCAGATTTGAGTTGTGAAGTGGAGGAGCTCGTGGCTAAGTAATAACAGCCGCACGGGTCGAAGCTACGCTTGCTGGGGTTGGTCCGTGGATGGGTGACCATCTTTACATACCGAGACTCCTGCGTGTCTCGGAAAGCACGTTAAGCCGTTGGTCCCGGCTGTCATTTGTGGATCTTTGACAGTCGTTACGAGTCGTCAGAAGCTCGAAAGTGTGACAAGGGGTATCGTATTGCCCAGTTACTGGGTTGTGGAGGTCAGATAGACAGTCGCTCCATGTAAAATACTGGTATTCAGCTGCAACCGGTTAGACTGGAAGCCGACCCCAACAAAGTTGGGAAAAGGCTAGGCAGATGATGATTTGAATTGTGAAGAGCCATCTGTGCCGTGCTTGAAACTTAACTCAATTATTTGTTTTTGGCTCATTGGGATCTTCGGGACCTTAGGTACACACGGCTACATCAAGCTATACATTTCCAATTTATGCTGATCTAGCATTGTATAGGATTTCCGTATAATACGAGGTCAGCTTATACTGGAAATGTATAGTTTGATGTGTAGCCGTGTGTACAACGGTATTATAAAAAAGTCTAGTGGTCGCAGGTGCTACTGCTGAGCATGAGGTCCTGGATTCGATTCCTTGGTCGAACAAAGTATCATTGGGCTTTTTCATTACGAATTTCTCAGTAGCAGCCTGGAGTCTGCATTTTTTCCCGGTTGATGGCAATAGGGTCGCCTTCTATTACATAAAACATAACTGGCGGATTTTGGGTGCGTCTATAGGTCACCTCTGCTTAACCCTTCGGGAAAAACAGGCGATATATTATGTTTTAAAATAAATCTTATTTCCAGCCACATAAAAGCTGTTTTTATTTGTAAACCTAAATTGAAGTCAGTGTAACTTTTTTAGCAAAATTGCAACGTCAGAATAACTCTACAAACAAACCAGTGTTCTAATCTAACCAACTGTCAAAAGTGGTTTGGACAATTTACGTGTTGTTCGAGAGTTGTGGTGCCTGCGGTCCACATCAATAATTATTTGGAACACATTTTTCACCAAAACGGCGTCAGTTTATGTGTGTGTGTGTATTTTTCATCTAATTGCGGAGTTACACAAGGAAGGTAATTAATTACAACGTCTCTTAGAGTCTAAACTACTAAGATTTTTAGACATGAGGTTTTTTTCATAGGTCATCAGAATGTGGCTTATACTGAAAATTCAATACTGCTAAAAGGCGTCTTGCTCTTGATGTTATTATATAGGCATTTAGTTACCATTTAACGTTACGGAGGATCCACAGTGATAGCCCGCGAAATTCAAATTTACTTACGTTTTTTAATTTTTCCAGGTCAGTGTCAGGTTGTATCTTGACCAAAATATGATTCGCGACGATAACAAATATGTGTTTAGAGTTAGAATTATAATCAATAACTTCAAAATCAAAATCAAAATATTTTATTTCACATAAACCTACATGGGCACTTATGAAACGTCAGAAGCTAGGTGCACGGTTCCAATTGGTCGTTTCCTATGGAGAAGAGCCGGCAAGAAACTCCATGGTTACTCTTTTAAAATATAATTGGCTTTTACAATATTTTTGAATTACAGTGTCAATAGTTATGGGAGGACGGTGTAGGCCTTTCAAAAAGTTTTAGATAAAAAAAAGTCTCATCTCTCTAAGTTAGATTTGTTCAAAAAGAACAAAAGTGTTTTCCGTAGTCCGACTATAAGAATTACTCATTTATTATTTGTGTTTACTGACAGCTGAAATCCTGACGTTTTTATAGTAAAATGCAAAACACCAACATCGCCATTTCACGTAATCACCACACCGCAGATTGCTTCGGTATTTGAGAAATAAGACCGGAACGGCAGTCCGCGGTTTTGAACGATTATTTCAATATGGTCGCCCGATATTTACAGCATTCCGGTGAAAAACTAACGAGTTACGGTTTTAATCGGTTAGTTCTGCGGTCTCTTTAGAAAGAACTGTACGTTCCGTGTGTGTCGTAAGAGGTAATTCAGAAAATAATGATAATTATAATGAATTGTAACTAAGAGAAAGGCAGCATCGATATATAAAGCATAACAACTGCCTTAAACTGTATTTTGTTTCTGATTCCAAATAAACTTGATACTCGCTTATCCACCAATGTAAAACATCAGAAATTGTACTGCCAAAAGCAAATACATTAGAGGCAATTACGTTACTTACGCACCTTTCTTCAACTGAACTGAGCTCTAGCATAAATCCAGTAAATCATCATCATCTGCCTAGCATTTTCCCAACTATGTTGAGGTCGGCTTCCAGTCTAACCGGATGCAGCTGAATACCAGTATTTTACATGGAGCGACTGCCTATCTGACCTCCACAACCCAGTAACTGGGTAATACGATACCTCTTGGTTAGACTGGTTGTCAGACTTTCGTGCTTCTGACGACTCGTAACGACTGTCAAAGATCCACAAATGACAGCCGGGACCAACGGCTTAACGTGCTTTTCGAGGCACGGAGGAGTCTCGATATGTGAAAATGGTCACCCATCCACGGACCAACCCCGGCAAGCGTAGCTTAACCTGATGGATCGACCCGAGCGGCTGTTATTACTTAGCCACGAGCTCCTCCCACCAAAAACGCAAAACTTCCATGCCATGACCGACCTCATCCATCACGTGCCAAATCCGCCAATACTCAACGAGCCAATCACATCAATCATACAGCTAACGAGAGAACTATTGCAGCTACATACGTCAATAGAAACGCACTCCCCGCAGGAAGCAGCCTATTGACGCTGCAGCCTAGCCTTGACCTGCTTTGAGACGGAGCTCGTCCGGGAACGCAAGGTCGCCGGGAACAGTCGAAACTGAGGATGCACCGGGTGAGGGACGCCCGGGTGAACTCAAGGTTGTACCAGCTGAATCCGGGAGAGGGGAAAAATGTATGTAATGATAATATTAATAATAATGGACTGCATTATATGACAGGAATAAGGTATTTAAAACAAACGATAATTATGATGCTTTTTTGAGCCATGATATTAGGGACATAATTATTTGATAGGTGTGGATGCAGATATGTCTATGATCTTAAATATTAGATGTTGATGCTTAGAGAATTCGCCAAAATGGATGTTTTGTCCATACTAAAATAGATAATAGTTCCTATCACGCTAAAACAATTTCTTCATCGTTGTGTTATCTTTTCACAAGACTACATTCTTTTTGCAAAATATAAAAGCACTCAAGGAGAAAAAAATATTGGATTTTATCTTTTTTAGAGTTCCGTTGTTCGTTCCGAATGAAAAAAGGGAACCCTTTAGGATCACTCGTGTGTCTGTCTGCCTGCCCGTCTGTCACAGCCAATTTGCTCCGAAACTAATAGAAATTTTTTTGAAAAAAAATCCGAATACTTAGAGATTACTAAACTTAGAAATAACATAGTAAATCTCCCAATATTGTGCGTACAAACTTACATTTGCAGTTGGAATGTATGGGAGAACATGGTTTTCAACGAAAATGTTAAGGTTGTTCTTGGGATAAATTCATCCTAACTACGAAACCCTTCATTGCACAGAGTCCGACACGGACTTGGCCGGTTTTTCCCATACTATTCGTTGCACCTGTTATGTAACCAATAAAATTCCACCGTTTTATGCAAGCAGCACAAATACAAACGTAACAACGTGCACAGGATGCACCCAGTAAGGGTCGTGATAGGATAATAGACCAGCCTACTAGGTCAGGATGCAGCGTGACAAGTGTGTTGATTATCACGTGGAGTTCTGTGAGAAACCAATTTGCCAATGGATGCAGTGTAAGGATGCGTTAGTGTAGAGGAGAGCACTGATTGTCCATTAGATTTGATTTGTTTATGAATTGAGAACCGTGAGGACTATTAACTATAATGCTGGGAGATAGAGACATACATAGAGGTGAGGTGACCTGGGAGTCCGAGAGTCAATAGTTCAAGTGGTAGTTGTCAAAGGAGAGCCTTTAATGAATAAAAAAATGGTTGCAGATAAACTATCTCCTACATAAACATGATTTTAGGGCCGATTTAAACCAAAGCCAGATATCTTTTATTCGGGGAATAAAATTGACGTCTGACAGTTTTTGCATCGAAAATCTGTCAAAAATTGAATAAATTATTCGCTGGATTAGACTTACACTAGGGATGAAAGTTTGGTCGAATTCGCCCTTAATCGTAGAATACATGAGTAGTTCAACTAGGAAGCGAGTGAAACCGTGGGCTAAAGCTAGTAATATATTGTACCGGGAGACCCCTCTGCCCTCCGCTAGCTCGCTTAGTGAGGGTCTCACCGGACAACGTTGAATAATGAGGTAAACACAGTAGACGATAGGAGGAACGACTTATTACTGGTTACACACACATGATTATATATAGTATTTCACAGTATTTAGAAGGATGATGGTTATATAAAAATTACAGACAGTAACACGCTCGGTCAAGTCCAAAGATGAAGTGTCCAGCAGACTGAAAAATGACTGCACGGGAGTTTGTGGCGTTCTAAATTCGAATTGAAAATGGAATGATGATGTGGCCAGCGATAAAGGATTGCTAGTAATAAATGATAGGATGAGTATGGATGAGAAGGACTTCGTCACAATATAAACATATTGAAAATGTAAGTAAACAGTGTTTATGCATCAGATCATCGATTACAATAAATCTTTAAAACAGATCAATGTTTAGACGGTGCAAATACAAAATCAACAAAACTGCACAGAGCAAGCAGGATAAACAAAATTATAATGTAAATAAGGTTTGTGATGCAACATGTTGTTTGATGGTAACGAATGATAATGTTATTAATGCTCTGAATATTACAGGATATGGAGTAGCAGAGGGCCTAGACAAGCAATCGCTTTCAAAGCGTTTCGTATTTCTACAATGACTTTCAACAGGATTGCCATACCTAAGTCTTTCGGTAGCTTTTGTCAGTTCCATACATTTTGTACTTTTGCATCATCGTTATCGCTGAATATAATTTTGTCTAGGCTTTCAGGTATATGTACATTTAGAGCTATGAGTAGTTCCGATGAAGTTGGAGAATTGATGTTTCCCTTTAAGAGGACGAGTACTTGATTAGTAATCAGTCGTATTTCAGATTACCAATAGTTAAAAAAAACCTTCCCCTCCGTTTTTTTTTTGTATTTGCAGCTGCAATACATAAAAAAATATAGCCTATGTCACTCCCACTGTTAAGACGAACCTAACGACACCTCATATGGTAAAATCCACCAAGCCGTTTAGGCTACAGAGCGTGCCAAAGAAATAGACATAGGTACATACATACATACTCTCGAAAAACATTACCCTCCTTCTGGGGCAGTCGGGTAAAAAGTACTAGTGAATAAAAATAATACAATTGATAAAATTCCATTTAGCAACGTGAAAAGTTTGATTGCAACGTGTACCTCCAATTTTAGTTGAAAACCTCTCTATTCAATTATTGAACATGAAAGTCGATAACCAGATTAGTTGGGTAGGTCAGGACCTAGATCTTAGACGACGTCGTAAAAAGGAAATAATTTCTTATTGAGTTACTACAGAAGATGAATTTGTTGCGCAACTTGATAAATTGAAAGTCGTTTGGAGCAAGTCTCTAAAATTGGAACTACCCAATTTAGGAAGGCTCGTAATAAATTCGTTCTATTATGGATCCAGACGGTAACAAAAGGCTGTATAAAAATAGAGATATATTCACCCTTTACACGAAGCCAGTAAAACAGAGACACTAAAATAACAAAAGCGAAGAAGACATACAAAAGCCGAGGCTTTTCCTCCAAGTTTCTGAAAGCCGAAACTGACAGCAGTGGCTGCGCCGAAGCCGCCACGTCCAATAACCAAACATCGCAGTATCGAACATACCCGAATCACAATAAAATCAATGTAGCTTGCCCCTTGCCGAAGCCTGTCCAGGCCCAATGACGTACGTGCGAGCGAGACACCAACATCCACCACCGACAAGCAAGACCAAGACGGAAAACACACCACCCGATTTTATAGAGACATAACACATTTTACTGCACACTGCAATAATGTTCGTTTTAATTAAAATTGAGTAATCAAAGTCTTTCTTTCTTCCATTTTCCTCTGACTTTATTTGAATTATTTCCATGGATGAACTCGAGAATGTAAATATAAATGGGTAGGATGAAATTGAAAAGATAATAAGCCATTTTTCTAAAGCTAAACCTAGTTTCAGCCAAGAGTTTTTGCCACTTTCGACCGTAACATAATTATTTATAATTTGACGAGCATCAATATGACTTCATTTTCCTACTAAGTTTCTTTCTTTAGAACTTCAAAAAGATTTTTAATGGCTATATTTCGGATGGCAGTGGGCTTTAGTGTTACATAAGTAATGAGAAGCAACAAGTCGTGGTTCCACGAGGATTGTAACCGCTCTCGAAACCTCGGACACATTCATACACGCCGGCTTATATTCACTTTATCGTGGAAAATTGTGAGGGAGTTCGTCATCACCCCAGCCTTTGAGATTGCAGCTTGGAGGTTGGTACCGCTATTTCCAACGTTTAGTTCGACCTACTGACGATGAAATCAATCAATCTGCCTAGCTTTTCCCAACTATTTTGGGGTCGACTTACAGTCTAACCGGATGCAGCTGAATACTGACGATGAAATATTGGTTCTTATTACTGTCCGTAATTTACAAGTACCTTCCTACAGCTAGGTTTTTTTATTCAACTCCGAACAGAAACCAACTGGACTGAAAAAACTTGGTACAAGCTCTCTAAATGATTCAGATAAAGAGTCAGAAAAATAAGGAAGGACGATCAGTACGAATTCAGATAAACTTTTCCAATAAGGAACTGCGTGTCCACGACCTAATAAAGAATCAATGTTTGTATCACGTAAACTAAAGCACATAACAAACACCAGCCAATCTGGAGCGAGATGAAACTTTTATCGACCAATCACGACTGAGTCCGGACGACATTAGCCGATCACCAACGTCTTGGAAGACGTCAGAAAGTACTGCTAAAACAGGCTAAAACTTAATGGGGCTGAAAAGCCTGGAATTTAATTTATTTAGGTACGAGCTTGTGAGACATAAAGCCGAAATCACGGTTTGGCAACGAAGAAAGTAGGTGTGGGAAGTCTTCCATAAAAAGAGCAAGAATTTTGCTCTTAAATACGATTCTTCTCGGCTCGATAGTCTCATTAGAATGCTTCTTGTTATCAGTATGTCTATAATCTATATCTTATCGCTGAAACTCTCAAGGCAATCATATTTTTACCCGACTAAAATCCGGAGTCACATGTAATCTGGTCGATTTATGTGTAACACGTGTGACTCCAGATTTTTTGTCTGTCCGTGGTGTCTTGTTTATACCTTTTTAGTTGATTGACTTTCTTGTGATTGACGTTTGTAGTTGGGTTTTAGTTTTATTTACTTTAATTTTATCTAATTTCAATCTTAAATGCTCACAATTCTCACATCATCTCTTAAAAAAACTATTTTCTAAACTTTTCACTAAAAGACCTTTCTGAAATCAAATAACTACTCGTAGTTCAGTAATAGATACTACTGTAACATTTAACAGCTGCAAGACTCTTTAGCACCGATCGATAGTCGATACTTCTCATACAAAATGGAACACAATGTAGGCAGTAATGCTCATTTTCACTAAGACTTAGCCTCCTAAATGAATGCCTAAGTAAAAGCGTGCTGTTGGATTTTCAACAGTCTACTCAGCGACGAAAGTTGAAAATCCAACAGCGCGTTTTGATTCATTTATGTGTCGCCTAGTGTCAGTTAAAATGGGCATAATAATTGTTCTATTGAAAGAAGCATTTTCTAGAACAAAGGTGGCCTAGTTTCTTGCTTTATACCATTACAGTCGAAGCCAGCGATTACTCCATTTATTATTGATGGGAAATGGATGGACAGCTAGACCTGACATGTGAAATGATAATACGTAAATTACTTAATTAGACGTGTGGGACACGTAGCCGTAAAGTACTGGTAGCGAAAAATGGCACCAAGTTTTTTTTCTTGAATTTTCTTTTAATTATGCTCTTATGAATAGTGCTATGGGGAGGATTAAAGGAGGTCCTATTTGACCATAATCTTCTGGTATGGCCGTGGCAAGCCATGTCATATTATCATCATCTTCCTAGCTTTTCCCAATCAAGTTGGGGTCGGTCGGCTTCCAGGCTAAATGGATGCAGCTGAATTACAGAATTTTACAGGGAGCGACTGTTTATTCCCTCCACAACACAGGTTACTGGGTAACACGAGCCCCTTGGACACCACTTTTTTTTTTTGTGCGTGGGAAATCATCAAATGTCTTCCAGCGCTCTCGGAGCGGGAGGGCGTGTCAGACTTTTACTGACTAAAACCCACCCGTGTTCCTTCAGTTGCCTATTGCCTATTGCACTATGCTGGCTAGACTGTCTGTAGAAGAGATAGCACCTTTTAAATTTGAATGCACCATTAAGTTTTATATGTCAAAAGGCACCAAGCTAATACGGCTATTCGGAGTATACTCAAATATAGAGAATCAGGTTATAAGAGCCGAAAGTAGGTCGCTTCTATTTAAAGTTTAAAGGTGGCGACAGAAATGGCTGAAACACCTGAATATCTGGGACGTGATTATGTAATTGTTCGGGCTAGATCCCGAGTTTTGCAGAGATTTTCGACAAAATATATGGACATAACATAAAATTTTCTGCTTTGTAAGGGTTCATATACTCGGAATACCTGAAATTACTTTGAAAGTTTATGTTATCTCGCGGCCTAGACACGTGAAGTTTTAATGGAACTCATAAAGAAAGCGCCTAAAACAGGCAAGGTAGCTACGGACCAACTCAAAGCATTCAGCTTACATCTTCCAGACAGTCACTTTGATACCGACAAAACTTTGGTCGAATTCCTGTTACCCAGACATTATTTTTCTAAATCGAGCTCTGCCAAAACTCGGGACTAATAAAGCCAGACACCTATTCTTAGAACATCATTCAAATATTATCAAAGCAACAACGATGATCAACGTACACAAGAACACGTCTATATTGACACTTCTCACAAACTAAACATTCGCTTAAAGCCCACATCAAACATCTTTTATGTACATAATTTATTGATACAAATATAAATCCCACAGCCTTTATATTCGCTTATATAAATAAATCCTTTGTTATATAAATTGAACATAAAATATGAATGCTCTCAGCCAATTCTGAGAAGGTTTGTCTAATAGGATTATTTCGTCAACAGTACTTGATTTATCGATTTTTCTCTATTCTACTAATGGTCTATTTTTGTGTGAAACTCGTGTATTCCCGTCGTGAATTTTTAAACAGTTGATTAGTCCGCTTTGAGGTCTAGATTGGAGTTATAACTGCAGGTCTTGGTAGAGAAGTGCGGAGTTAATATTTAATTATGAGAGCGTGTGAGTGTTTCAGTTTTACTGTCGAATCATTGTATAGAATCGAGCGAGTTATCGATTGGGTTATTTCGGAATTGAGAGCATCGATTTTGGGTGCTGTATCAACATTGTTTGGTTTAATGATCTTTGTTTCTGCTTGTCTACATGTATTTATCCGTCACTAAAAACTTTAACATGTAATGTTAGTCGGTAAAGGTTTTATATATCACAAGCAAGTTTTTCAACTCTATCATTACTATCATTTATTAAAACAGCAACATCTCTCAACTCTCAACTTTTAGAAGCTTGTCAGTGTCAATTCAATTGTAGTATTTTATCTGTGTTAAATACTTATCTACTATACACGTACGGTCGCGGTCTGAGAATGTTTACCACCTTAAGGTTTAGAATTGCATGCACACATCTATGTCACAAGGTCGATGACAATAATAGTGATTTCGGCCTTTCTTCTCAGAGTAGTCAGATATTAAACGCCGACCTCATTTAGTTTTAAAAATGTGATTGACGTTTAAAAGTGTTTGTACAAACCTACTTACAGAAATAAATCATTTAATATTTTTTCTCAAACAAATCTTTTTTAACCAAGCGAGGTTGAACTTCTTACTAAAAATGCAAAAATAGACAATTTTATAGTAAACATTTTTATTTTTTTATGGAAATTATCAATAATTTATAGTTTTAATAACTAGTATAGCCTCCATCAGCAGCTATGACGGCACGTAGTCTATCTCTCATAGATGAGACAAGCCGCGCGCATAAATCTGTCCCCCTGATATCATCCCATACCCGTGCACAATGTGATCTAAGAGCTTCAGGGTTTCTTTCGTTCTGACAGTCCCAGCGTTGAACCATTATGCCCCACAGATTTTCAATCGGGTTCATATCTGCTGAACGAGCAGGCCATTGAATGAGACGAATGTCACGGTGCATGTTGAACCACGCCATAGTAGCCCGGGCCTTGTGTATCGGTGCATTATCTTGAACGTAATCAATTTGTGGGAATTCTGCTGCAGGATACACAACGCGCACAGTAGGCAGCATCACCTCTTCCAAAAGTGACATATAATTATTCGCAGTAGCCCTTTTTTCTAACGACGTCAGTTCTCCGACGTCATCGTGGCTCATCCACCCCCATAAGTTGACTGTTATGCGACCAGATTCATTTTGAGGCACGATATGAGCTTCATCATACCGAGTGCGATTATAACGCCAAAAAGTCAATCTTCCAATTTGACTCGATTTAAAAGTTTTTTCTTCGGTAAATATCGACCAATCAAAATCAAGATATTGTCGCGCAAAATTAAGTCGGGCAGTTTTGTGGTGAGCTTTGAGTTCCACTTTTATAGCATGACGTCTGTAGTGTATCCCTGCTCCGTGCAAAGCTCGTCGAATCGTCCGAGGACCCACATCATACAAAGCAGCAAAACGACTAGTCGGTGTGAAGCCGCGCTCTTCGTAATGTCGAACCATATCAGTTATTTGCGCGGTGGTTAGTATCGCCCGTCGTCCTGAATTGCTTCTATGATCTGTTATTTGCCCTTCTTCGCCATGACGCCGAATCCAAAATCTCACGGTGAATCGAGATATATTGAGCTCTCGTGATATCGCACTAATATTCAAGCCATCTTCGTGGAGAAATAATATTTCAGCCCTTTGTTGCGGGGTTATACTAGCCATTGTATTTCTATCAATCTATATTTACTAAAATTCAAACCTATTTTCTTTGTTAAAATGTCATTATGGTTACAATAATATGTCAACAGGTGTCAACTTTAAAATTAAGAAATAAAAGTAATACGAAGGAGGTATAGCATTTTATGTCATTATAGTAAAATGTCAAATTTAAAATTATGAAATAAAAGTAATAAGAAGCAGATATAGCATTTTAGATTTTACTGCACACAGTGTGGTAAAGAAGCTAGTTTGAAAACTGATAAACATTTTTAGACCGCGATAGTACGTACCTAAACCTTCCGGAATAAATGCTATAAATAATGGTGATAATCGCATCAAAATCTCTTTTGCAGTGTAGAAGATCAAATTGGGCACACAGACGAAAAGCGATTTTTTATAATATGAATAGATTAGAACTAGCAGATCTTTCATCGGCGAGGAAAAATGAATCACAGTTCCAAAAAAATAAGAATCTCGTTCTTAAGAATTTTCGTCATAAGTCATAAAGTCATAAGTCATTTATTTCATAACAAAATACACTGTGTCGAATATATTCGTACGTAAGGACCACGTGGTCAATCCATGTTTGAGTTGACTTGATATTAAATCTGAATTCTATTGTTAGTAGATTCTATATGACTATGGAACCAACGTTAAAGATAAGAGATATAGGTACCTACCGACTGAAATAATAAAACAGCGATGGTAAAAACATTACGAGCTTGCTCTTAAAGAAGTCATAAAAATTATGAGTCATGCTGGAAAACCTTCGGAAAATGTAAGCAATATGATTAAACAAAGCCATTTCAGATACCTACAACGTATGAGTATGAGTAGGTATTTTTCTTTTAATAACTTCTTCAATTTGGATAAAATTGCATATAGTTATCATCTGCCTAGCCTTTTCCCCAACTATATTCGGGTCGGCTTCCAGTCTAACCGGGTGCAACTGAATACCAGTATTTTATATGAAGCGATTGCCTATCTGACCTACACAACCCAGTAACTGGGTAATACGATAACTCTTGGTAAGACTGGTTGTCAAACTTTCGGGCTTCTGACGACCCGTAACGACTGTCAAAGATCTACAAATGACCAACGGTTTAACGTGCTTTCCGAGGCTCCGTACCTCGGACTCTGGAAAAATTGCATATAGTATTTATTTATTACTAGCTTCCGTCAGCGGCTTCGCCCTATTGATATCTTTATAAATGACTAGCTGCGCCCCGCAGTTTCACCCACATAAGTTTCGACTCCGTGGGAAAATCGGGATAAAAAGTATTGTATGTCCTAACCCAAGTCAAGGTGTGCCAAATTTCATGGAAATCCGTTCAGCCGTTTCAGCATGAAAGAGTAACAAACAAACTTACTTTCGCTTTTATAATATTAAGTTAGGATAGCCTATGTCACTCAGTAATGATATAGCTTCTACTAGTAAGATATTTTTTTTAATCGGTCCATTGGTTTTTGAGTTTATTCTTTACAAACAAAAATACAAAATGTTCTCTTTATAACATTAGTGTAGAAAACACTTAATTGTACACATGGCTACTTATCAAGCTATACATTTCCAATATACTAAACTCACCTTTTATAGGATTTTCGTACAATGAGGTCAGCTTATACTAGAAATGTATAGCTTGTTATACCTCATTAAAAACAAAAAGGTCAAATATATTTAAAACTAGTGCATACTGGGCGATCTTATCGCACACGACGATATCTTTACAGACAACCTACTGAAAGAAAGGAGAGACATTTGACTTTTTTTTTGTTTTGTAAAATGTTTCGAGATAAACACTAGTTGGTGTTTATGATTCAATGTTAAGAAAAGCAGTCAAAAACAAATTGCTACTTTTCGTGTCATCAAATTCAATCTTGCAATTTTGTAGTTACAATCATGCAAACAAACACATACTGAATTTCTCTATTTACGATGACCCACAGTCATTTGTCTCTTTCTACATATTATCACTTATTTGTACCTCTCTGTTAATTAATTATATCAACAGAACTGTAATTGTTTTATTGGCGGACAGACAGACGCATCGAGAATTCTCTTTAATTAAAATTTATGCATGAAAGCAACTGGTTTATAACCGTGAAGTGATAGACAGACAGTAATTTATTTTGTTCTACTATTGTTTACGATTTTGTACGGTTGTAATTTATTGGTTATTTATTTAAGAGAAGAAACATGTTTCTATATGCAAAATGCAAATTTTAAGAAATTAACTATTGTTTTGTATTCAAAATGCAAAAGGGTAATCAGTTGTGTTTTCCTTTGAGGATATCCTACATTATATCCTATACTTAAGTTTAGAAATCGTTCGGGTTAATTACCTATCTGTAATTACCAATTTACCTCTCTGCTGGATAGTTCGGTAATTTAGCCGCAACAGTATTCGTGTGGGTTTAGGTTAACATTACCGATTCTGTAGGGCCTTGGCCTCCCCAAGTCTCATGGCAATTACGAAGCTCCTGTTCGGCTCTGTTTCAGATCTAATTAAACGTTGACAAGACGACGAACTGACCCACAGCCCCAACATACTAACTTATTAACCCTTTAACTTCGCCTCTATTTCGGAAGCCGATCGATTCTGGGCAAAATTAGCTCTGCCCGCCGGCCTGACCCAATAAACGCTCAGTATAAATAAACAAAGCCTACAATACAATATTGCCCAAGTATATTGTGCTTTGTGCTATATTAACTAGTCTCTTACAGTTTATTAACGTACGGAACCAGTTCTGTTTATGCGAGGAATTTACATTATGTATCGGCAGACTTTGATGTAAATGCAGTGTAAGTTTTTTTACGAAAGATAGTGAAAAATGTATTTACATGATACAAGTCAACAACGATGATTTTTAATTGCTGTATTGAAAGTAAAGGAAGTAGGCAACATGGAAACAGTATTACCGGAATACCGATGTACATTTGTATGTACAGTTATACTTATCTACCAAATATTCATAATTATTTTCTTGGAATTCACAACGTCTCGAAGGACCGCCAGCGCTGCATAAGCACATGGTAATTACGAAATCAAAGAAACTCCAATCAGAAAAGTAAATACGGCGATATCTTAAGAACATGCAAATATTTGTAAAAGCGGTAAACATGAATGAAAGTGACTCACTTGCCGAACAGCGGATGCCACAAGTGGAAGGAGGCCGGGTCGTGCGGGTGCGGCGGCAGGTGAGGCTCGCCCAGCGGCGTCGTGCTGCCCACCTCGGGCTCCTCGCGCCGCCGGGCCAGGGCCGCCGGCGGGCCCAGGCCCCGCCGCGACGACGACGACGGCATTGGCATCCCACCGTCTCGCTGCGGCGGCGCCAACAAGTTTTGCAAAGATTTAACACTGATTCTAGGCCGCGGTGAATCCTGCGACCCAGTCGAACTACTCCTCTGATGGGCCTGCGCTTCAGAATGCTGCATGGACTGCAAATAGTTGTTATTCGGAAAGTACGGTGAGGTTGGGCTCTTCTGTCCCCTCGGCGACCGCTGACTACCCATCATGTTGGGATTAAAGTATGGTATCTGAAGGCCCGGCAGAGGCATGTTCGGCCTTATGTTAGGGTTCATCCCCGGGTACATGTTCTGCAGGAATGAGTTGTGTTGCATGGCGGCTCGCTGGCTGGCCGTGTAGTTGGCCATTGGACTAGATCGAGACGACATACTGCTATGTGATTTATTTTGATGATGATGACTCTTTGTCGAGTGAACGAAAGGATTCTGCACGTCTAATGATTTTGATGCCATTTCTTTGGCCTGAGACTCTTCGGCTCGAGCTTTGGCTTGGCTTTGCCTCTGAGCTTGTTGTTGATTCGAATGGTTCATCGCTTCTTGCCACATAGCGTACTGCATTCGATTCTCGTAGTCCATCTGTGGCATAACCGGGAACCCTGTTTGTCCACCAAAACGCGAATTTGGGTTAAACACCTGTGATAACTCAGGGTAACCCTGCCCGGCGGAATAACCAGACGAATTTAGTGCTTTTAAGAAATCCATATTCTGCGAGCACGCCGCCATAGCCTCGAGTTGGCTGATATAGGGTAGCCAGAGCATTTGGTTGAGCGCCGCGGAAGTGGCCGCGTCGATGTCGCCAGCTAGCGCGTCCATCGATGGTATCGGCTTCGGTTGAGTACTGGAGTTGATATGGTCGAGTTGACTTATAGCTGTCGTATTTTCACTACTTGATGTACTTGTTGTACTTATTGTACTTTTTGGCGTAGGTGGCTTTGGCTCCTTTTTCGGCGACGCCGGCCTTTTGGGTTCGTTCAATATTATACTTTCTAATTGCGAAAATGATATGACCAGTATATCCGGATCTCGCAGAACCATGGGGTAGTGGAACGCGTCTGGTAATCTGAACTCGGGATTAGCCATTAGCATCAAGGGAATTTCAATACCAGGAGCTGTGAGAATTTGGTTCAGCTTGTTTTTCGGAATTAGAATGGG
Organism: Lithophane semibrunnea; assembly: GCA_947363905.1. NCBI lineage: Eukaryota > Metazoa > Arthropoda > Insecta > Lepidoptera > Noctuidae > Lithophane > Lithophane semibrunnea. The sequence continues at coordinate 15,995,707 of OX376200.1, forward strand.
ATCGGGTATGTTGAAACTAGTACCCGATCTTAGACTTTGTATTTGTTCAAGTGGACTCATTTTATTCATTTTCTCGATATATTTCATCGGAAGCTTTTCTTCTGCCTCGCTTTTCTTCGACTTAGTGTGAGTCTCGGTATGGTGCTCATCCCGATCACACCTATTGAATACTTTATTTATTTTAACTGAATCATCGGTAGACTCCCGTCTTCCCTTTTTCTCTTGAGGTTCACCAAATTCTTTATTTAACTTTCTTATCTCATCTGAACAGCTTGTTACAGTTGGACTGGCTGATTTTCGATGTTTACCTAAGTTTAACGGTTCACATTGTTGTTTTGTAATAGTTACTTCTGACGTGTACATCTTAGGCGAGGGTGATGACAACAAAGTTTCTAAAAACAATGATTGTTTGCTCTTCGATTGAGGCATAGTAAATATTTCAGGTGAGGACGGCACGGCGGGGATGCCGCTCGGCTGAGGCGACTGCATGGCATCCGATTCTCTCGAAGGAGCTCGCGGTATGTCTATCCTTCTCGGCGACGCATGCGGGGTGGGTAACCTTCGTTGCACACTTAGATCTCTAGGTAGGTCGTCGCTCTTTTCTGATAAATTATCTTCCATGTTATTTGTAGTTTCAGCATCGCTAGCCACTACTCGGCCAGGCTTTTTACCTTTCAAATTTTTGACACTTAAATCCGTAGCCACCAATTCCACGGCTGTCGTATCTTCTAGGTCTTTCGTAAACTCTATGCTCGGGGCTTCCACTTTTATAGAATTAGAAAAATTACCTTCGTCATCACATGCGTTATCGTCAGTTTCTAGTTTGGGAGTAATGGTGACATTTTCAGTGGAGTCGTCATTAGTTTGAGCTTGAAGTTCACTGGGTAAAGTTGGTTCGCTCTGATCTGGCAATGGTTGATATTTTTGCTCTTCTGAGCGTTCAGGGATTTCAGGTACTTGTTCATGTTCAGTATAAATCACTTCCGCATTATCAACATCATTACGTAGCCTCTTTTCGGCATTCTCATCATATTCTAAATGGTTAACTTCGTTAGCGTTTTGCATTTGCGACGCCGTAGATAGCGTTTCAAGTACACAATCAGTCGGAGGGTCGGCGGGCGCGAACACTTCCTCCGTCAAATAGGACTGCTCGATGGACTGCTGTTGGTCTGGTAGCGGCAGGTGGTCCCCTATGTGATGTAGATGTAGGAGCCCCTGCGCCGCCGTCATGCTGCTCCGACTGGGTGACTCCAGCGACTGCTCGAGCCGGTCGATGATGTCGGCGACGGGCGCGCCGCCGAGCAGCATGTCGTCTTCCTCCTCCACGTAATCGGTGCCGTGTACGAGGTGCGCCAGCTTATCGAGTGCCTGCCCGAGAATTTGATTATCTTCACAGCCCTTTTCTACGAGCGACTCGAGCAGCGCCTCGTCGTGAGGCCCACCGAGCTCGGGCAGGTAGTGCGCTTCACTTATAGTCTCAAACAGGTCTTTGTGCACTCCCATATCATTATGAAAAACATCTTCTTCGGCAGCGCGCTCGGGCACGTGCGTCTTGCGCTGCTCGAAGAACATTTCATCTGGTGGCTTAGGGTCGCCGAGCTCGAACGACATGACGTCTTGCGCCACCTCTTCGGCCCCCGGCAGGAAGGGGTACTGTGCGCCCTGCAGCTCCAGCTCCAGCTCCTCGCCGCGCTGCTGGTTGAACTCGAGCTCTGCCACCGCCAGCAGGTTGTCGAGCGGCGTGGGCTCAGGCGGAGCGGGCGGCGCGGGTAGACCGCGCGGCACCGCGATCGTGTGCGACGGGATGTGTGACTCCAGGTCGGGCGCGAGCCAGGCGGGCGCGGGCGCTGCTGCGTCCGTGCGCCTCCGCCGCGGCCTGCCCGAGCGTCGGCGCCGGCGCCGCTCAGGGGGAGCACTGGCTTCGGGGGGTTCGTGCGCCGGAGCGCTAGTCACAAGGATAGAGTCAAAGATTTTAGTACGCGGTATAACTCGCCAACCGGTCGGGGTGCGCGCGATACGGATGCGGTTACGCGGATCGTAATCTTCACAGCGGACCTCTTGCACGGTACCGTCGCGCTGGCGCGCCCACAGGAACACGGGGCGCAAGCGCGGTGCGGGGTGCGCGGGCGGCGGGGCAGTCTCGGCTAGGTCGCGGCAGGCCAGGCTGCGCGCGCGGCGCCGGCCGGCGGCGGGGGCGCGGGGCGGGTGGGGGGCGCTGCGACTGCGGCCGGCAGCGGCATCGGCGCGGGGGCGGGCGGCGCGAGGCTCGCCGCCGCCGCAGGGCGCCCGCGGAGACACTCCGGCGCGCCGCACCGCGGGATCAGGCGACGACCGCGCGGACGCGGCCCCGAGGCGGACTGGCGGCCGGCGCGCGCGAGCCCCGCCCCCCGCCGCCCGGCGCCCCCGCCCCCGCCCCGCGCCCGCCCCGCCCAGCGATCGATCGCCCGCCCGCTGCACCCGCCGCCTGCACCCGCATGTAAACACGGCGCGCGCCCCGGCCCCCGCCGCGACGCCGCGTTTACGTGGCCTCGTTAATCTTAAATCCATATCTGCGGCGCGCGGAGTACGCACGCTGGCACGCCCCCGACCCGGCCGCGCGCCCGCCGAGCACGTGCACCCCGCCGCCACCAACACTGCATCCTCAACGAACCTCTCCACGCTCATTCGACAAATTCCTTAGTTTCCCGGAGGCACCAATATTTCGACCTTCCGGTCTAGTACACATTGTCAACAAAGCAAAACGCACTTCCGAACAGAAATTCTCAGCAGAAAATTAATTTACCAAACCCGGAAGTAGGCAGCGCTAGGACATGAAAGGGGCGGTATTAAGTATAGCTGTCATCAACATCCGTCAGATGAGGCGCGTTCATCCGCGGTCACAGGAAGGTTCACTGCTCGCACGAGATCAATACCAGTAGAGAGTGGTGCCATCTCGCAGGCGCCGGTACATACTGTACTACAGAGAAATTAAGTCGTTGCAAGTGTTCAATGTTTCGTACGATGCGGGTAGATGGAGCTTGTCATCTGTAAATAGTTCTTTAATATTATGTATATACCTATTTCTAAAGATTTCTCTTTACTATTAAAAAGTCTATCGTGCAAGACATCTATGTATCTACTCAAGAGTCGAGAATGCGCAATTTTCATTTTTTTATCAAAATCAAGTCATCTAGATAAAAGCAGTCGCTACCATCAATGCCATGTTTTTCTCAAAGTCAAAACTTCCCACCGTTTTAGACCTAAGACATCGTGAATTAGTTGTTACTTACTTCTCAAACTTCGAAAGACCAGAATACGGGACACGCTCTACCTACATTTATTATAAGTGGGGCATGTTAAGCTCCATAGGTATTAGTTACCTTCCAATTAGACTTGGAATACTCTAGGTACGAAGATAAAGAATTGAGGTGACTAATCAGTACCTACTACCAGCATAGACTAAGAACGAACACCAAGCTTCATAAAGGCAGTCTTCGTAATGGAGACCTGTGTTGGCTCTCGGCTTCTTTCAAGAATAACAGCGTCTTATCGTTATTTTATGAACAAAATATATTTACACTACACACGAGCACAAAAACGTTGTTTGAGGTCGATGTTAAATATGAAAACGACTGATAGTTGTGGTCCAGTGTTTAAGTCCCTAAAGCTGTTAACATTTCCTTCAATTTATATTTTAGAAATGGCATATTTTGTTAAACGTAACATGCATCTTTATATTACAGTATCAGAAAGTAGTAGAGACCAATCAGAAGCCAGTACAAAAATCTTCTAATAGTTCAGAGATGCAATACTACTTTATATAAAAAAAATGTTATTAGTATGGGACCTAGAATTTATAACAAAATACCTGACATAATAAAAGATGACACTAAGTAATTTTAAAAAGAAGTTAACAGCAATATTGATTGAAAAATGTTACTACTCGATTAACGATTTTCTAAATGACAATGACCTATCCTAATGTAAATTTCTAATTTAAGATAATTATAATATTTTTTTAATGCCATTTAAATAACATAGTATATTTTTTTATTTATTTTTTTACATTGTTATTGCTTCTTTATTTGATTCCTTATTTCATTAATGTTTGCATGACATTGTAATTTCAATTCTATTTAAATTTTGACATTGTAGATAGTATTATTTTTTTGTTATTGTTGTCTAGTGCAACTAAGTTTGTACGCCATGAATGGCAAAACATGTAGCCACCTCATATTAATTATAAGACCTAACCTACTGTACTCATGTTTTACAAAATAAATATTACTTACTTACTTACTTACTAATTATCTGTTTTATCACCTCCGAATACTCACCGCGTATAGAATTCGAGTCTTTTGTTCATGTGGAAATCCTCGTGATTAGGTTACCGTCTGGGAAAGGTAGCAGAGAGAGAGAGAGAGAGACAGAGAGGTGTTCTACAGATTTCACCACACTGTGGCAGTTTCCAGCTCATGCAAGAGGGTGTGGGATGTCCATTAGAACGCACCGCAGAAGATTGAGTTGTTACCATTTTATTCCAGTCGTTTTGGGAAAGGATATCATTGGTCACGGGAACTGATAGGAAGACAGGCGGTTTCGGTTATGAGCGAGAACTTCATGAAAAAATGGTTTGTCTTGAATTCTGTCATATCACTCTCTTTTCAACGTTGGCGACGTTATTGCAACGTGAAAATTTTTAAAACGTTAATCCAAATCGGCGCAGAACTGGCGAGAGGACGCGGATGTTACTGCTAAAGAAATAAATTCTGCTTTATTCAAACGTTATAAAGTTGATATTTATTTGGCAAAGAAAAAACGATGCAGGCTGATCGGAAAAAAAATGGTTCAAACCCTGAATAATATTTACAATAATATTGTTTATTTTGAATAAAATCTTACAGTTCACAATGTTCACTATGTGATGACTAGACAATGATTAAGATTAAAAAAAATGATCTGTCACAAGAAAATTACAAAAACATGTTTGTTCTATTCTATTTCTCGTGTTTTTATTATACAAACTATAATATGTAGGTACTTTAGCACATGTCTGCATTTGAGTATAGTTTGACCGATACCGCTGTATAGATAGTGCCATCCACAAAGAGGCGCCCCACTCCGCTTCGCTCCGTACTAAAGTACAGCTTACAGTACAGTAATCAAAAGTGGGGCGCGTCTTCGTGGATGGCACTATTTGTACCGCGCCTTAGGAATGCGCGGCGAAGCGGGGCGCGCGACGCCGTGAGTGTTGACGAATGAGCGGCCTGCACTGCCCCCTGTCCCCGCGCACTTACCTAAGGCGCGGTACAACGGTATCGGTCCAACTATACTTAAATGTTAGCGATAGACAAGTGATGAAATACTTACATATTTTATATAATTTTCCTACGACATTCATGGTAATGTCAACAAAAGAAATAAGTAACCAGGCACCGACTACAACTTTGTTTTACTCGACTGCACGAAGGATAACGAACGCTTACGTTTTTAACCCATATCGTGTGCTCAGTAGTAAAACCTTTGACTTCCTTCGTTTGAGTATGAAGTGAATTGAATAATGAGTTTTCCCTCGTAGTGCAAAGATGTTATTTTCTGGGCGGGTTATTATTTTTCTTATGTCGATTGTACTCACATACATACATACTTACAATAAGAGGAATGTTAAGAAGATATTGTTTACCCAAATATTTCTTACTTCTAGGAAAAGTGGGCAATTTTTTACAAAAAAATACAATAATATACTATTTCTAAAAAGAGTTTTTCATTTACAATAATTATGTAATAAATACAAAATGTAAGTAATACTGCAAAGTTGTGTTACGACTAACAGTTCAAACGCTATTAAGCTTACGGTTTAGCCGTTTCAATGAGATCGCTTGCTATCAATAGATTTTATAAGGCTCTTCACAGACAAAAGAAGCGCAAGCGCGGAGTAGATGATTTTGTTATGATATTGAATAATAAACCTTATTACTAGCGTCTTAAAGTGCAAACATAGTTGCACTGGAGTTGCCGTTTCATGTGTGTCAATGTTCGTACAAATTTGAACTTTATTTAAATAAAAATAAAGTTTCTTATTCAATGACACCACAAAATCATGTTTAAAACCTCTAGCTGGAAGCCCTCTAAAAATATATGCTAAGATAAGACCCAATACGCCAAACAATATTATGTTCAGCCGTGCTTCAACTTTTAGTCGTAACAAATATTATTTTAATATAATACACTCCATCTTATTGCAACAATATCTAGACCCCGAACTATAAATGCATAATATAGAGCACCTTCGGGCTTCTATATCAGTCTTAAGTTATTTACTTGCATGTCTCTTTCTACTACAAATGACTGAAATATCCCCTTACTTATAGTGTCTCTTTAGGGTCAGTTCACACCGAGACGCGATGTGACGCGCCCTTTTTTAGATCCGATACAATATCGAATTCATTTAATACACAATAAGGTATACGGGCTGCGCAGCACCGCGCATCTCAGCGCCCTTTGACACGTGTCCACGCTCGCACTGAAATTATACATTTTCGAGAAGAAAATAAGTTCGATAATTGTTAAAAAGTGCGCGCAGCGTCGCCGTCGCGTCGCTTCACGTCACGGTCTAACCTGACCCTTATGTATTGTGCTTTACTCACAAATATATCTGATATGTACAGACAATACCAAACAACTACATTACGGCCGATATATCTTGGCAGCTCTGAACTTCGCGCAGAGGGCTGCGCAGTAACATTTTTTAGGAAGAGAATGGTGACATGAGGCGAGTGTTAGTGGGAGAACATGCGCGAAAGTTATATGCGCCTATGTTCAGACCTGCCAAGTTATATCGGCCGTATTGTTGGTATATTTAAGTCATAAAATATTTGTTTCATGCTCCTATTCACAAAATAAATTCATCAATTAAAATATTAGGGGTCAGTTTCTAAAACGAAAATTTAAAACATCCGATTCCTTTTTTTTTTTTTCTTTGTAGAAGTCGATTAATAATAATTATGTCTCCAATACCCTAGAAGTAACTAATATTAATGGTACCTACTAGTTATAATCGCTGATATAATGTCTCCAACACCCTAGAGGTAACTAACTAATGTACCACATAGCTATAATCACTAAGTATCTCATTGTAAGCGAACTGTTAAGTTCTTATGAGAAATAAAGTTCTTTAAACCTAAATTTACCCAAAATTAATGTGACAAGTTGTCAAGCGTGCGTAAACTGCTGCGATTGGCTGTTGATAAATCATTCAACCAATAACTGCAGTTTACGCGCGCTTGACAATTTGTCACATTAATTTTGCGTACAATTTCGTTAGAGGAACTGGCCCTTAGTATTCAAAACACACATTGGGTGAATCTCAGAAACACAGTAAAGCTTTTAATTGAGCGTCGTTAATACCGAAAGGATTAAGGATCCGTTTGAGAGCTGATTTTTCAATAGTCAGATAGATAACTATTATCTGAAAAATAACGGTTTGACATTTTGTCCATACAAAAGCTGTCAAACTGACAATTTTATTTCTCAGAAAACTGAACACTGACAATTATAAAATCGGCCCTAAATCAATGAACCAATTTCAAAATGGCGCTTTGGAACGTAATCGCATCAAATTAACGAGAATTTTCCGCCGTCAAAATAAAATTATAATATGTAGTATTATCTTTTCTTTCTTTACTCTCTTCCTAACGCTGTTTCTGCAAGGAATTATACGGGTTGAAGGCCATGGTGACCAGCTTGTGCTCGTGTATGGCCTTGATGAGGTACAGCGAGCCGACCGCGATGACGAGGGCCGTGCCAATTGAGATAGCGTGGTAGTGCTCCATGTTGCCGACTGGTATCGGCCAGACCAGCGTGTCTGTTAGCTGTGGAAGAGAGGAATAGGGTTTTTAAAAATTGGTAGATTTTTAAAAGTATAGTCGACCTTACTCGTCCACAAATCTCAGTAAATCTAAATTCCACATGGTTGAAACTATCAACAGTCCGGCCGTCGCGAAAATTCGTTCCTGACACCTGTCAGTTGGACATTTCTAGTAGGTAGTAATAAGGATCAAATTCGCAAAACACATTCGGTACTATGAAACTGACAGATGTCAAAATCGCATTCTTTCACCGGCCAGACTGTAACCGTTCTATAGACAAGTAGAACTTCTCACCAATGTGTAAGGTAACTCCTTCCAGCTGCACTTTTCCTTGGAGCTGCCGTTACAGAGGAAGTTAACAGGAGCTGTTTCTTTGCCGCACATGTCCAGGCGTTGGTCAGGACAGCGGAGGTACAGCTTCGGTGGGCCTATGGTGTTTCGCGCCATGCTGGAATCAGAAACAAGATAATGACATTCAAATAGACCCAAGTTTGGTGTGGAAATATTATTAAAATATTATTTTCTGTAGATGAAATAAGTGACAGATTGAAGAAAATGGTCCTGTCACTGTTATGTTCAACTAGAATTTGTATAAGCATAAAACTCACTGCAGCATAATGTAGAAACAAACATTCTAGATTCCACAAAAGGCAGCTTCTGGGCTAGGTTTGCTTCAAGATTTTTTATCATTTTTTCCCCCAAAAATAATCTAAAAGTACCCGAATATTTTACTATAGGTAAACTGAGACCGCTGTTCCGCACCTAACGTACGTGCGCGGCGAGACGGGGGGGCAGCCCAGGCCGCTCATTCATCAACGCTCACGCCGTCCTGTCGCTCATTCGTCGACGCTGCCCCCGTCTCGCCGCCCATTCTTAATGCGCGGAACAGCGTCTCGGTCAAACTATAATAGATACCAAGCTATCAATATCTCCCAAGCTCTATAAAACCCAACAGGGAACATTCTATTCCTGAGTGTCAAAATCATGGAAATAGGGATGTTGAGACCTTTTTTTTTGAGCATGTAACATACTCAATAGACTTAGTTAATTTATAGCTATGCCAATTGCTAGTTCTACTCACCCACCACCAGGCATGGCCATATGATATCTCGCATGAACAGGCAGCCACATATACACTTTGCAATCCTTAATCCTTTCTGTTATGTATGTTGTGGTGGGGTACGAGTGCTCTGCGGGTAGCTCGGTGTTGACACGATTCTTTGGTACTGCATTCAGCTGGAATGTTACGGAGAAGATAATTATAAGTTTGGTGTTACTTATTTTTTATTAGGAGTCTCTTTTTAATGTGGGTAAAAGTGAATAAGATTCATGTGTAAGAAAAATATTTTAGTAAGGGAGGTATTTAATTGATTGTCATAAAAATTAGAGAAATGCAAGCACATTTTAAGTAGCTTCAGTGTTTTTTGAATACGCGCGCGGTCCGGCCGGTAACTTACCGGTTGAACTCTATTGTTATAAACAACATTGAAATAATTTGAAATATATCTTGGTCTTAATAAATAAATTCTTTATTTTGCACCACACATACATGCCAGACTCACAATCCATAAAGTATTAGTAAAAATGTGTTTTTATGTCAGTACTTTGTGAGAGTCTAGGTAAAAAGGGCTGGTATTCGCAACTCCACATCAAACCACGTATTTTGCGTATGGTTGTGAGTGTCTAAAACTACGGTATTTTATTTTAGACACATGGGAAAGATTTCTGCTAACTAAATGAAAATAATTTTTATGCCATTTACCTTACTCAGTCTCCTCAAGGTGCTCAGCTCATCAGGGTTTGCATACACACCATGTGGCAGGGTCTGGTCCAGTCCCACAACGCAGTCCTTGTACAGCCAGCATTGGTCCTCATCACTGTTGAACACTATACCATAGGTTATGTTCCTGTAACAGCAATAACTTTTATTTGTATTTGATAGTAAAAGTATTTTTCCACAATAACCAGCAAGTGCCGTGTCATTTGTGGATGTTTAGACAGTCGTTATGGGTCATCAGAAACCCAAAAGTCTGACAACTAGTCTTACCAAGGGGTATCGTATTACCCAGTTACTGGGTTGTGGAGGTCAGATAGGCAGTCGCTCCATGTAAAATACTGGTATTCAATTGCATCCAGTTAGACTGGAAGCCGACCCCAACATAGTTGGGAAAAGGCTAGGCAGATGCATTATGTACAAACTATAATAAGCAATTAATAAAAAGGTTGTAAAAGTAGATTGTGACCAACAAAAGAAACGAAACTACATTGCATGTACCTTAGCATGTAGTAAAATAATGGAACAAAATTAAGAAAATGATTGCCTACAGAATTAATTTGAAGTTTATACATAACATGCTTCAGAAATAGCAGTTTTTGTAGCTCAAAGATTCTGTAGTGTTTACAATGCTAATCAAGTCTTTTGAAACATGTTTTAACACTTTCTAAAGGATGCAAAATTTGGTAAAAGGTATTTAAATAATTGGCTAAAAATATGACTCAATCTTATTGTTTGGTTCCCTGATATTTTTGAGATATGATCATAAGTAAATAGATTTACCTGTGGAAGCCTTGATTCTTGAGAACTTGTTTCAATTTCACGTTAAAAACACAAGCATTAGCAGAAATATAGGTACAAAAAGACAACAAAACAATACAAGAGAAATACATATTAATATTTTTGATGTAACGCAGCATTTTGTATTATCACTATGCTATTTCACAAAAAGGATTACATTTGCCGTGTATTTACACATTTAATTCAAAGTATAATAGAGAACTTATCAATTATTTTATCGAAACATAAATCATTGATTGATATTTTAGCATGTAGCAATGACACCAAAACTGCATTCCCGATTTATAAATAAATAGAAGTAGAGGCATGTCGTAAAAGAGACAACAATAGTAAAACACTCGAGAAAGACAAAGATAAACTATCCACTGACGCAAAAATCAATACTTTGTTTGGTTTGACAGTGAGGTTATCACTGACACATCAGTGTTTTGTCAAATTGACAGCAAACTAGCAATGTTGCTAATGCATTAAATAAAATTGGCTTTTGTAACTGGCTGAAAAATGCAAAAATGCCGAAAAAATGCCGTAAGATAAACGAAAATTTAAAAAAAGTCTTTCTCTTTTAATAATTTTTATGGCTTTCTAGTGATTTTTTTGTGGGATTATAACCAGTACCTATGTTGTGTGTTGTATTTGTTGCAAGGAGGCTTGGTCTACGTAGGTGGGTAATAATTTTATGGAATACCTCGGGTATACATGCATTTACCGAAGGGGTAGATAGAGATCCCTATACCTAAGTACTGTTTTATGTATTCCTACTGAGACACGGTTTGGCTGCTTAAGGGGGATGCGCTAGGGTGGCCCGCGAAATTCTAATTTTCTTACGTTTTTTGCAATTTGCAGGTCAGTATCAGGTTGTATGTTGATCTAAATATTATTAGCGCTCGTAACAAATATGAATTTACAGAATTATAAATATTAGAATCAGCAATACAACTCTCTAAGTTCATGAAAGTGCCAAATGTCATGATTTCACGAAATAGTCATTCAATACACTTTCATGAGCCTTCATCAACCTTAAGTAAGTAACCTATCTATTTATGTTTATGAAGCAAGTCTTATTTATGTACCTACTTATAAAATATATCGTCTTAAAACTTACGAGCAGATGTAATATGTATATTAGAGAGACGCACGGAGACACGCACGCCCCTGCTTCGCACGGTTTTTAAGAATTGACAAACATCGGGATTTCTTTTTAAATTGCTAGTAAGTTGTAACCTTTTGTAATTAATTCTGTAAATGATTATGCAAACCACATTTAAATCGGTAGCGAAGTTTAGAAGAACAACAGGGTCACACAGACATGAAAAGCGACTGTATAATGTAGAAACGACGACATTATTATTTGTTTAGATGCAAAAGGGTCAAAATCACCAAGGTGGAGAATTAGCTTTGCCAGCAAATAAATGTTTAAATTTAGTTTATTTAAGCAAATCGTTATTCTAAATATTACTTAACTCTGTTCATATTAACTGTACATAATATTTTATACTGCAAAAGTAAAGCACATTCATTATTATTTGAAGAAATAACTACAAAAAATCATTTCGAGAACGCGTCCTATGTAGCAATCTTCAGAAACTAACTTTGGAAATATTCATAAAATAAAATAAAATGAAAAGTTTTTCTTACTTAATAGCCTACAATTTTATCTTATATCAATTAATTAAGAAAGAAAGAAAATAAATTAAAGAAAATCAAGTCAAAATATTGTGTCCGGTAATATAAGCGTCATTTTAGTGAACACAATTTTGATTCTCAGTAAAAATTCAGTTTATGAATGCAACCTTTAGTTGTGTATGTGTATGGTACAGTGATGTGAACGATGTAAACAAACGGCTGTCGAGAGAGTTTTCGCCAAAACAATTGAAAATAAGTGGTAAGTATATTTCAATTCAATATTTATAGAGCGTACATCAATACGTCATCATACCGGGAATGCGTTTCTCAACTTGGAATAATGAAAAATACGTTTTGTAGTGTTTTATAGCAAATAGTAAACTCATTTATTTTACAATAACAAAGCCGAACATGCTGCCAAAGATTGCTGACGTCTAAAAAGGGCGCGATTATTTAAAAAAGTCATTTCGGGAACGGTCATTTCGGGACCGTTCCCGGACTTGACGGAGCGTTCTCGAAATGATAATGACGTTCCCGAAATGACTTTTTCAAATAAACGCGCCCTGTTATTATAACTGTTGGTTAATTAATTTAGCGTATGTAGTGCTAACATATTTTTTAATATAATGTTTAATATTTTTTAGCAAGATGGAGTCTCAGGTAGCCGAAAAAGCAAGTTAATAATATAGCTTTAGAAAGAAGAACAGTGAGAAGAAAAATTGTTCAGAAGTATAGAGCATACCGTAAAATAAAACAACAAGAGAAAACAATTGCTAACATAAGCTAATATGAAACTCTAAAGAAAAGACTAAGAAGAAAACAAAAAGAGAACAGGCAAATGTTCAGGTACCAACAGCTCATAACAGCAAAGTTGACGCATTGATTAAAAAGACTGTTAAGTGATTTAAGTTACGTTTTTGTTTGTTAAGAACCTTGTGCCAAAAACATTACTTATGATTATGTAAACCTAAATTGTATCTATATCGTCATTTAGGGAACACCTCATCATTTCCGGGAACATCACTAAAATCACAAATAACACATTATTGTTTTAGTTATTAAAATTTAAAAGGCCCTGGTGATATTAAAATAAGGCGAACTTCTTATACCTATAGCATGTTAATTTTTATCTAAGACAGCGATATTTCTCATATTTAGATAATTTAGACAAAGAAATAGTCATAATAGCTCCATTTGCACTATATTTTGCTTTTTAACGTCTTTAGTGGCAAAATCATTACATTTTTTAAATTTCTAATTATAAATAACTTATATCCGTTACTGAACAAGACGAAAAATAAATACTTATATTATATTTTAATATTATTATAAACCTCACAAAAACGTTCCCGGAATGATTTTTTTCAGCGATAGCTCTCTTTAAAAATAAAATTACAAGAGTATTAAATCAATTTATGCTCTGCCAGCGTAAATATTGTTTAAACATAAGTTTAGTGATCATTTAGGCTGATCATCAAAGTAATAGCTGCTAAGTATATTCATCATAAAACAGAATTTGGAATTTGCCACCTTGGTGATTTTGACCCAAAAACGCCTACCATAGTTACAATAGCAATAAGTTGATGTTTGTCGTTAATTTTTAACATCTAACTAACATAAAGGCTCAGCCTTTATCCCAGCCGGCTGGGATGAGATTATAGGTCTTTTCATAGAATGATGAGTCCGTCTATGTAATATACAGGAAAATTAATCAAAATATTTTTCGTGTAAGTACAAACATCTTAGTTTAATCGGTTTGTTACTTTAATCAATTTGTTACAGCTTTATTCAGTTGTTGAAAAACACAAAAAATATTCTTCCTCGAAAATAAAACGAAAAAAAATAATGGCAAAAAATTTTCACCTATTCAATGATACCCCACTTGACATTATAGTGTATCGACTTTTTTTTTTACAATAAGGCGTCTGGTTGTCGCCTATGAATCATTAAAATGGGCATAAAATACATTTAATAAGCTGATAAACACATTATCCTCCTTTGCGTAGCGCAGCCGGGTAAAAATAGTTCCTTCATCATAGTACAACAACAGAACCCCTTGATTAACGAGCAAAAAAGAAAACGAATGTCACTTGTAATTGAATTTCGTTGTGACCTTTTAAAAGGCAGTATGAGTGCGGATGTAGGTCTCCGACTTACATAATAATGCCCTAAGGGGAGGCCAACAGTGTCTGTGGTCGCCGTCGACCAGTCTACGTGCATCTTAAGACATTGACGACCAGTCTGCATGGTCTTTACGTCTTTGAAGACTGGTTTATTTGACATCGACTTGATGAATTTGAGGATAAATCATTAATATAAATAAGTAGGTATTACCTTGTCCCATAAAAATTGATTTTTCGATGCAGTCAGTGCTATAACTACGTCTCAGTTTCCCAGAGGCTGAAAAGTCAGAAAAGTTTTCTTGGGTGCGTGGCTCCTAGTACACACGGCTACACATCAAGCTATACATTTCCAGTTTATGCTGATCTCGCATTATATAGGATTTCCGTACAATGCGAGGTCAGAATATACTGGAAATGTATAGCTTGATGTGTAGCCGTGTGTACAGCCAATGGTAAAGGCGCGGGCCCACCGCGGCGCATGCTGTGCACGGGCACGCGTCGCATTTTAGCTGCGTGTATTAATTTGTTTGACAACGTGGGTCTACGTTTCTACTGGAGTACACGAATATGACCCACGACTATGTATAGCGTGGCACGGCGCACGGAGAGGCTACGCACGTGCCACTGCAATCCACGGACACGGGCTTCACTGCGGGAGGTGTGGGGAGGTGAAACGGGCGGTGGACACAAGGTGTATAACTGAAAACTGCGCTGCGATAAGTGAGCTGTACATAGTCGTGGGTCATATTCGTGTACTCCAGTGGAAACGTATACCCACGTCGACAGCGTTGCGCTATGTAACCGCCTATTCGAGCAAGCCACGCATGTATCAATGAGTCAATTCATGCGTAGCCTCTCCTCGGGTTGCAGTGGACACAACCACATACATTTTCTTACAAAGCGAAGCTTAATACATGTGCGTAGCCTCTCCGTGCGCCGCGGTGGGCCCGCGCCTTAACGCTTCGACAGGAAGGTTTATTCTTTCATAGCGGGAGTTGTGTAAAGCCCCTTTTTTTTGTTGAGTGCGGGATATCATCCAATGACTTCTCCCGCTCTGGGTGGAGCGGAAGGGCGTGTCAGACTTTAACTGACTAAAACCCACCCGTGTTCCTTCAGTTGCCTGTTGCCAAGGGACCGGTATCCCTTTCGGACTAACCCGCAACCCTGGCATCGGTCCTAGCGGACCCCGCCAATGTGTAAAGCCCCTAACGATTTTATCGAACCATAAAAGAGCCTTCCACCTGAGCACGTGTTACCGTGGCCCACTTGGAAATCTCTAAATAGACTTCGAACCCACATAGGCCGGAGCAAAGACAACCTCGACAGACGGGAGTTCATGGTATAATTAGTAGTCTATGGTTCATGGAAGCTTCATCTGTCTGAAGTGCGTTTGCGGCATAGAGATAATATACTAAATTATATCTCTATGGTTTGCGGCTCTCCCCGCAGACAATAGCCTACCCTCCATCCTGTGCCGCATGCCATGTCACCTGTGCACTTGAGGATTTTATGACTACGTCTGCGAGTGGAGCTTTGCGGTTGAATTTTGGACCGAACATGTTTGAACTTTTTGACATAGATACGCTATAAGAATCGAAAGAAAAAGAAAGTGCGATTCCTGAACAGAACAATAACGCCTGCAATAGCTATAATGTGAAGTAAATACTTAGTTCTGATGCAAGTATATCATTATCTGGCTAGTTCCTAACTGAATAACATCCCAACATAACGCCTGTATTCACCGAAAGGGTAGGCAGAGATGAAATAAATAACTAAGGAATTCTCCGGTTCTCATATCGTGCTGAAAGTGTATTTTAGCTTATTACTAGTATAACCTAGTACGTAATAAGCGTGACTTGTACAAATATTTTCCAAAAAGTTTCAGAATATCTGAGTCAGCCTATCTACTTAACTACTAGGATAGGCGTTTATAAATCATATCAGTAGTTTTCAGGGTGTAACCAATTGTCGTGAGAATGGCTTTGGGTGGGGCCAGTCGCGACCAGGTTGATATTGGTCGCTGGCCGCCACGGGAAGTCTGTACGCACCTGAGTAATTGATATAGCTAGGGTGACATTGTAGTGTGGAATTTGAGTACAGCGGCTTTAAAACTCTGACACCAGGTTGGTCACTAACCACACGAAAAGAAGATAACATCATCACACCTGGTTTTCCTCTAAAGGGTACGCAGAGGTGTCCCTGTACGTCGTTAGTGGGGCATTACCCCCAATTTCGATAGCCATCATAAATAATTATTTATTAATTATACATTTATAATTGAGGCTTGATGATTCAAACAAATTAAACCTAATTTCTTAATAACAGTAGCCAGCCAAGAATGAACTGCCAATTATAATTAATCTCTGCGACCTTAGCGAGGAGGCTTGTAGGCCATTCATTATTGATACTTTTGATGTCAATTTCGATCGTTCAATTATTAATTGATTTGAACAAAGATATGGAATAATAGTTAGGTATACGTTCAGTTTATTTTATATCGTTTTGGCAATAGGCTCGCCCCCTATTATATGACTCACTCTCTCTCAATACACTGCCTAACCCGTCAGGGAATTTAAGCGTAATGTGATAATATTTTTTTAGAGCATTTTGTTTATTGGTGGTCAAGGAAACCTGCGCCCACCCAAACTGCGAGAGACGCTCTTTCATTTGGTGAGAAATTTCATTAAAATCGTTTCAGCACTTTTTGAGATCGTACTATTGAACAGGGGGCCAAGTCTACTAATTTACAAACGTGTCAGTGGTCTCGCAATGATGAGTTTTTGACAGATTTTGTATGGCATATCTGTCAAAAACTGATCATTGTGAGACCACTGACACGTTTGTAAATTAGTAGACTTGGCCCCCTGGTAGACGGAACGGGTCGTCATTGTCTTGTGATGATAGTTAAGTGAATGATTATGATTTATTTAGCGATCAAGTAATGGCATAACAATACAAGTCGTAGAAATACTCACCTACTCATTGCCTGACCGCAAGAGGCCTGACTTCGCTTCCTGACTCGCATTTGTTATGTAAAAGAGCACAACCATTACGGTTCATGTTCATAACACCAATGAGAAAATGTCTTCGAGAATTCCAAATGTGTCGGTACCCTTCACGGCACTTACATTGCGGCTTTACTACGGGGCAATGACTCACTTTATTCTCGTAATCAAATCACAACATTTCCTCTCTCTTTTCTTCCTTAAAAGAAGGAAAAGATCAGAGATATGTTTTTAAAAGAATCGCGAGTGTAATGGTAACCCCGCCACGATCGAGGCAATAGGCTGTTTAGCTTGCTTGTTACCTCAGGCTCAGTTTGCGTACCGCTATTCCGTCGAGTGGTTGTGTGTTCGTTTTTCAAATTAAAAATACGACCTTTTAAGAACTTAGTGCTTGTTGATACAACTTTTATTATTATCGGAGAGATTCCTAGGTGAGTGGTTTTGTTTCTTTCAATTAATTTGATAAGCTGAAATATAGCGTGCGCCGTTTACGGTCCCGCCTCAAAGTTTGTTGGGACGCGTTTGGAGTTTTTTTTTAAATTCCGCCATAACTTTTTTTTTGAGGAATTTAAAGGAGGTTTACAAAACAATCCAAACTTTTTGGAGAAAATAATGATGATGTTAACCAGTCATGTTTTATCTTCTTGGCTAATAAGATTCTTATTAGCAGGTAACCCAGTTTTTAATGCAAACTAGCTCAAGTAGAGTTCTTAGCGATTAGTGCAACAGTGTCACCCACGCTTTTTCCTTAGAGGGGCGTGTAGAGTTCACAGTGTTGCAAAATGTTCTGATGTTTAAAAAGGCATGCTGTTTCTATAACGGAATTTGCATTTTATCTTCGACAGACATCTTTGGATTCTAATAATATCCTTAGTAGCTTAGAATTTAATTTATTCATCAGAATTCATTATAAAAAACTCCTTATAATTCCTCACTTTGTTATTACTGACAAAAAAACAAACCTCAACCAATAAAATTGGTTGCGTGACTCGGGACATAAACCAAGGACCCTCACGGTATGCGTGCCCTTAAATTTTACCAACCTGACTTGGCGATGAGTCAGAGCATCAAATCCTTTTTTTGGCCGGTAACTTTATAATGCTAAAGAACCTTTTTCACATTAACATTTCATTGTTAATGAGACACGTTGAGAACTGAAAAGGTTTATTGCCAATTCGCGAGTTTCAATGTTTTAAATAAGTAGGTACAGAAATGCATACAAAAGTAGGTACTTTTTACTCTCGGGTATTTTTCCTTTTTTTTCGAATTTACCTACCTAATTCTTTTTTTTTTCGAATTTTCCTCCCTAATTCTTTTTTTTTTTTTTCAAATTTTCCTACATAGCCAGATCGATTTTTCGCCCCCGTAAACCCCTACATTGCTACTTTCATCGAAATCTTTATAGCCGTTTTCGAGAACGTGATTACAAATCTATTTTAATAGTAAAGGATACATGTATGAATACCCTATTGGATTATAAAGACCAAGAACTTGACCATGGAGATAGGTATTAGACGTTTGAGGAGCACTTCCTGACTGCTTGGCTTGAATTTCTTTTTATCTTACCATGAAGACCAAAATCATCTTTCAATCATTTTGTTGAAGAATGCTGGTCAAGGTTTAAATCAGACAAAGTTATACCCATAACAAAGCTTGCTTGGATCGTATACAGGAAAAAGGGCAGATCAGTGAGACCACACACGTACCCAGAGGTGTAATAGATGTCGAGATATAAGGGTATGCATTTGCATTGACGGAGTCAAATTTCGTCTTGAAGAAGCCGAAAATGAAAAGAACTAAAAATGAAATAGGTCAATCTGCCTAAAATTTACCCAACTATGTTGAGGTCGGCTTCCAGTCTAACCGGATGCAGCTGAATACCAGTATTTTACAAGGAGCGACTGCCTATCTGACCTGCATAACCCAGTAATTAGGCAATACGATATCCCTTGGTAAGACTGGTTGACAGACTTCGGGGCTTCTGACGACCCGTAACAACTAAGATCCACGAAATAAAGCCGGGACCAATGGCTTAACGTGCTTTCCGAGGCGCGGAGGAGTCTCGGTATGTAAAGATGGTCACCCACCCACGGACCAATCCCGGCAAGAGTAGGAACCAGATGGATCGACCCGTGCGGCTGTAATTACTTAGCCACGAGCTCAAAAATGAAATAGGTACATAAAGAAATTGATACAAGCTCTCCCAAAACGTCCACTATTCAAGTCCAAAACAGCCAATCGCATTCGCAATCCCGAAGTTTTAACTGTGACACCTGAAGGCAAAATTCTTGTTCAGTCTTCCTGATTGGATGATGTTTTGCTTACTACGGTTCAATAAAGTCTAATATAGCTTGATTCTAATCATTCGATTGCTCATACGCGCCTCAATTGGTAATAACGGAAGTTCGTTTTGGTAACTTAATAACATTAATTGATCTATTAGAGAGCTAACGTGCATTAAACATGTAATTTTCATATCGTTTAAAAATTAGTGAATGAATTCAGTCTGTAGCTCCATAAAATCTTTAAGCATCGACCCATAAGGTCGGGCAAAGGGTATTTCGGTTATAATGAAGGTTACCATATATTTTCTACTTAAGGACTGACACATCCCTCTTGCCCAAAGCCTAAATTTTTGAACGGAATTCTTCAGATTGAATGACCAGAATTCCTTCGGTGACTCATACAATCTTCCCGGAATTCACCTTCGCATTATATTCCAGGATCGTCATGAACGCACTCCGAAGGCTATCTTAGCATAGTTTGTATAGAAAACTGGCATCTTTTCTGTCCCTTGCTTAATAAGAACGTCATCGTGGTAAAGATACATATTTTCCTACGTTACTTTCCTAACTGATTTTCTAGCAAAATCCACGTTACGAACCTGAATAATTTCCTGGGATTTACCTTGTTTTATTGTCTCTACCCTTGTTGGATTGATTGCCATTGAAGATTCTGGATTCCAGTACTACACTATAATATACATCATTATATATCTCCGCGTTGTTCTGCTAAACCACGCAACAGATTTTGATGAGATTTTCACTATCGTTTAGAGAATTTATTCCGGAAGGTTTATGTGCATAATACGTTCATATTAACGTTACATAATAACTAAGAAATCAGGATGTTTTATCAAGTCGTAAAAACCGTGCGAAGTAGGAGCGGGTCGCTAGTCCAAACATTTATTGTAAAACAAAGTCCTCCGCCGCGTCTCTCTGTCGTCTTGTTCGCGATTAACTCAAAACTACTGCACCGATTTTTATGCTGTTTTCACCAATGGATAAAGTGGTTCTCGAGGAAGGTTTTAGTATAATATAATAACCGACATCCACGCAGGCGAAGCCGCGGGCATCAGCTAGTAAATTATAAGTCCTTATTTCCTCTGAACTGCACAATATTCAGACGGTACAACCTTAGCCTTATCACTGGTCGTTCATATCGCGATCCTAGGCTCCGCAGCCACTAGCCACATACTCGTATCTACCTACTTGGTTGTCTAGTTTTACCTTATAAAGCTTGTACTAATACTAACCACTAACTAGAGAAATTCTTGTTCACACTCTTTAAGTACCGAATGGAATCGCAATGATCTTTGTCTAAAGATGGTACCAATACCAATAAATAACGAATGCGTGCCAGTTAGTAATACTGGTCGTCTGTGGGTACAGCCAACCAAACATCAGTCTTTTAACACTACGAAAACAGCCCTTACGGCTATGACATAAAGGTGTTGTCAACGTCAAATTGGTACCACTGATGTGCGGTTGACAGTATCTACGACGATATTGCCTTCTTGACGAGATGCGTGCGGTCACGTATTGAGACGGGAGAAGTATAATTCTTATTTGATAGGAATCTGGTTCGCGTGTGAACCATTTACCATAAGTTGTATTTGATGACGTACATCATATATCTTGTGTGCACTTTTTTGTCAGCACGCGGTTCTTTTGAAAGCGAAGACGCAGTTTGAAAAAAAAAAGGACTCGTAAATTGGAAATTCCATCATAGCTCGGTTCTAAAGTTCTTATTTCAAGAGGCAATATTGGAAGGACTTTGTGATGTTCAAATGTTAGTAGTTGGTTGGTTTGTGTTCTAAAATACTCCTACTGATTTATTTAGCGCATTTTGTTCATACACCTTTTTCAGGAATTGAAAAATAAAGACAGTTGAATGCCCCAAAGTTAAAAAAAAGTTTCAAGCCTTGCTACAACTTGAACTCTTCCCTTGTAAAAAGATAACCTACTGTATTTGATAAAGTTAAAAATAATGAAATTCCCATCAGACATTTTGTTTTTACTTCCACTAGCACCATTTCATGGAAATCAGCACTCACATGACATCAATTTGAAATACGTGTTCACATACTTACCTACGTAATTTTCTTATATAAGTGCCATGATCATATGATTTATATCTCCAATTTGCATGTATGCATGTTTATATGTATTGTAAACACATTAATTTGGTTAGATACAATGCCGATTCAGTTTATCGTTGTGGTTCATGTCGTTTCTGGAAAAATGAGGTGAGGTTTGTCACCTTTCATGGAGCCCAGATGGCTATGTAGGTGGCGTCATGGTGAATCAGTGTTCCTTTTATTGCCTGGGGTTCCCCACATCAGGGTATTTGTTGACGAATTTTACCTTAAGAAATAATTAGGCATGTCGTCTTCCGAAGGCGTCTAATCTGCTGTGGTTAATTTGTTTAGGGAAAATTCGACCTCGTAGGTATCTATAGTATAAGGCCATAACCTGGGTTTTTTTAATTGTTTATCCATAGGTACAAAAGCTGTCTGATGTCAACAATTTATTCGCAGGATAAGACTTAGTTCTTCTTACTAGGTATAAAAGCTTGATCGAATTAGTTTTTAGTCAGTTAATTACTTTCTCGATTTTCAGCATTCATCATCATTATCATCATCTATTATAACTAGACTTTTCCCAATTATGTTGTGGTCAGCTTCCAGTCTAACTGTAAGCACCTGAATACTTCAGTAGGTATTTGATGTTACATTTTCTTTTTCTACGTTTTATTTTCTCAAACTCAAAGCAATTTCTGATAAACAACAATGTAATGCATGTCAAATCATATTCGGCATTGTAATAACTGTTTCTAGAATTGAAATCCTACCACACGTTTTGTTAACCGTTCGTTAAAAATAAACGGTAAGCAATAAAAGTTATCTGTGGAATGTTAAGAAATTAGCATTGAATCCCGCAGTTTCTAGGTACTGAAATCATCGTGTTCATAGGAAACTTCGTATTTACGACTGTTCGATTGCATTGCTGGTGGAATTCTACTATTGGTTGCTAGTACAACTATTCGATATAGTATATGTATGGTATTATAGCCCCTATGTTAATTCCACTAATACACATTTTGTATTGATTGGATTCCATATAGGTACGATTCCCAACGGAATGAGCAGTTCCTGGTATAATGATTGAACTGAATTAAGTCGCCTTGATTGGCAGTTTATGGGGTTCGTGGCTAAGTAATAACAGCCGCACAGGTCGATCGATCGAAGGTTAAGTTACGCTTGCCGCGGTCGCTTCATGGATGGGTGACCTTGCATGACATATCGAGTCCTTGCGTACCTCAGAAAGTACGATAAGCCGGTGGTTCCGGCTGTCATTCGTAGATTATTGACAGTCGTAACGGGTAGTCAGAAGCCTAATAAACCAGCCCAGAAGTCTGACAACCAGTCTTACCGAGGGCTATCGTGTTACCCAGGAACTGGGTTGTGGAGGTCAGATAGGCAATCGTTCCATGTAAAATACTGGTATACAGCTGCATCCGATAAAACTGGAAGCCAACCCCAACATAGTGGGAAAACAGGTAGGCAGATTGATTAATTGGTAGTTTTTGTGTACTTTCCAACAACGTTGTCTCTACTCTACTACTTATTTTCTTAGTAGAAACTTATGTACCTACAGGTAAAATATAGATACATGTACAGGTAAATTATAGATAGGTACATGTGCAGGTAAAACATAGATGTATGTACAGGTGAAATTACCTATTAAGTCCAGGGACAATAGAGGAGGTTAGGCGTTACTAAATAGGTACAATAATTGTACAAAATACAATGACTGTTCGAAATACAATGTTTTTAGGTAGGTGTAAACTATACAGGGTGTTAGGGTAAAAACCGTTATCCTTGCAACCAGTGGTTTGGTTTCATTTCTAGAACGTAAAATCAATGGAAAATTACAACTTTATTTTTATTCTTTTTTGGATCTAAATTTTACCACAAGAGCCGCAAGTTCGTTGCCCTATGCGCTAGGACAACGAACATGCGTCTCAACACGGGCCCCCGGTACGGGATGTGACCTGACCGGCAGCGAGCGCGATCCCTCCCTTAGTCAGTCAGCTGTTTCGCTAGCAAGCACGGTGTCAGATAGAAACTTTTTTAAATCTTGTAATGAAAATAACGTTTTTTTTTTGTTGTGTTCGGTCATTTATTTTTATATTTAGGTCAACTACCCATGGTTTGAATGACAAGAGTTTTTACCCTTACATCCTGTAATGTGGTCAAAATTGATCGCACAATTAATTTTTAATGTTTTGGTGCTAGCCTGCGCTGTCACACTCCGGTCAGAGGCCATTCATTCTTATTAGGTACCACGTACAAGGAGCTCGTGGCTACGTAATAACAGCCGCACGGGTCGAACCATCAGGTAAAGCTATGCTTGCCGGGGTTGGTCCGTGGATGGGTGACCATCTTTACATATCGAGACTCCTCCGTGCATCGGAAAGCACGTTAAGCCGTTGGTCCTGGCTGTCATTTGTGGATCTTTGACAGTCTTTACGGGTCGTCAGAAGCCCGAAATTCTGACAACCAGTCTTACCAAGGGGTATCGTATTACCCAGTTACTGGGTTGTGGAGGTCAGATAGGCAGTCGCTCCATGTAAAATACGGGTATTCAGCTGCATCGGGTTAGACTGGAACCCCAACATAGTTGGGAAAAGTCGAGGCACATGATAGGTACTACGTTATCAATATTACTTTTAAGTAGAAGTAGGATCGAATATAATAAATTCTCAGCTGCTGTATACACTTCAAGGAATCAATTGTGCAAGATTTCAAAATACAAACTGCTCTTTAAGTTTAATTCCGAATTCCGTACATTTTACACTTTAAACGTTCTGTACAAGGAAAGAAAGACTTATTGGAAAAATCTGAATCTTGCAGAGCCGTTGCATTTCTGCAATCTGTTACGTACGTACTGTATTTATCAACCTATATTAAGGCTTGTATTTAACCTGACCACAACTACCTACTGGGAAACCACAGTTCATTTGCTGTACATTACATTATTTTTATATGATTGCTTGAGGTTGGAATTAATTTTAATAGTTGGTGGAAATGGTGCAAGGGAGCGTGCCATTTTCCTTAGAACTTTAAAACATTTCCTGTCTCGTGAACACATTACTTCATGTTATTCTTCACGGTGATTATTTTACTTTATTGCGTCTGCTTCGCGGACAGCGAACGTGTTAGCTAAATATCTTCATTTCAATATCTATACATTGACGTCATAAAATCAAACATGCTCGTAGGTTCAATTTTTTTGAGTTCCGTACCCAAAGGGTAAAACGGGACCCTATTACTAAGACTCCGCTGTCCGTCCGTCTGTCTGTCTGTCACCAGGCTGTATCTCATGAACAGATATCTTAGACAGTTGAAATTTTCACAGATGATGTATTTCTGTTGCCGCTATAACAACAAATACTAAAAAACAGAATAAAATAAATATTTAAGGGGGCGCCATACAACAAACATGATTTTTTGCCGTTTTTATAGATGGTACGGAATCCTTCGTGCGCGAGTCCGACTCGCACTTGCCCGGTTTTCATTATTTTTTACTACTAAAAGTACAGGGCTTGGTACACACGGCTACACATCAAGCTATACATTTCCAGTATAAGCTGACCTCGCATTGTACGGAAATCCTATACAATGCGGGATCAGCATAAACTGGAAATGTATAGCTTGATGTGTAGCCGTGTGTACCAACCTGCATAATATTTGTGCACGCGTGTGGGGCAGTAGATACACCTAACTTTAATAAATGTTTATAATATGTGCAAGTTCAAGCCATAAATAGTAACCTGTCATTATGGACTATTAAGATACATGTTCAACCTTCAAATGCCTATGTACTACGTGACATGCGGTAACATTCGAGACGGTTAGTCCCCCTATGCTCTAGTCCCGCTATGCTCTACTCGAAAAATACCTACAAAAAAGTTTCGCTATGCACGAAATTCTTCGACTCTTCGTAAACAATGGAAGGTACAGTTGGAAAGAAAATTGTTTGAATTCAAATTATTTTTTTTTATAGCGCTAGTCGTATATGCGTAAGCGTCTGTAAGTTGAGACTTCGTTACATATCCTATCTCACTAACTAATACTGTATGTATTACAAATATAATGTAAGCAGAAAACTAGTAAAATATAAAAGAGCGTAAATAAAAAGTCCGTTCTCAACTCAGACCAACAAAAAAGGAAGACGGATCACGCCGAGGTTCTCAAAGTCAAATCACCTGTATTCATAAAATTTCAGCCTTATTAATTACACAAATAATAATACAAATAATCAAAAATTTAAAAAGCTAGGGTTTCTGTCAATAGATCTGTTAAATCTACCAATCCAAGATTCAGCTAAGTTAGTTGTTCTGTGGTGCTTAAATGGTAATAAAATATTACACTGTAACAGTTTTCTTCATCACTGCCCGCGAATGTGATTTCGTGCATAGCGAAACTTTTTAGTAGGTATTTTACGAGTCGAGCATAGCGGAACTAGAGCATAGGGGGACTAACCGATTCGAGACTGGGTACCCCTTGCACTTTTATCATGGTGTTAGATAAAAGTGCGTATATAATGTACATACCAGGTCCTGAGGAATGGTGCATGTAGATAGGTACGTGTATTAAGGTACTTTCTGTCATTTTTATTGTAATAAGAAGGTAATAAGGTCGTGCGTGGTTGAGTCTCAATTCGTTGATCGACCACAATGGCAGAGTAAATAGAAAAACTTTATTTTTATTTGTATCGGTATTTCTGTTTTTGTAGTATTTATTAAAATATACACAAACTAGAGAAAGACTTTATATGAAATTATAGGTATTGTCAATACTCTGTTGTGAATGGCTAAATCACAAAACACTACGAAATCTAACGCTATTAAATTAAAGTTAGTGACGTGCATTATTTAATTATGTAGGTACAACTCATGAATTCGTGATCACTCAATCAAGAAGCTTTAGGTATATGTATGTAGGTACTAATAAAAATAATTTAATTAAGTAATTTTGAATAACACTTCTGTAGCGGCATCTACATCGCCACATGCGAACTACGTATCAAAGACTTGACGTCACATAAAATCCTGCATCGCGCAATTAGAGTTTACCGTGGGATGGGCATACAATAACGGCAGCCCGCCAGACACAACACCCGTCTGGTCGGAGGATCCTCCTTTTTCTATAGAGGATGAGATAACTTTACACCCCGTTCCTCGTACCTGTAAACTTCAAAGTGACAAATAAATTATCAGTAGGTAGTACCTATACAAACTCAAACTAAAACTCCATATGCACTTTATTACTCGTTATTACTTTTATTACCTGTTTAGTATTCAGACCTTGAGCCAATAGTTGTAACATCGACATATAAATAAATTCTAGCATTTTTCTATCTTATTTAGCATTCCTTTAAGTTTTTACAAAATCTAAATAGTCTGTCCTAAACGCCTTTTTCAAGTCTTCGGGTAAAGGCTCTCGCAGGCAGGCGCGACGTGACAGCGTGCCTCTAGTAGAACAATTTCTATGAAAACTTCACGGAAATGGTTCTACCAGAATCGTGTCGGCGTCGCATCGTCGCCCGACACGTCGCGCCTTTCTACGGGGGCCTTATTTTTCGCAGTCGGCTGGTTAAAGCGCAGCTTGGGAGAGACCTATGTCCAGCTGTGGGCTTCGACAGTCTGAGTTGATCGTTATAAAATCTCTCTAACGTGAAAGGAAGGCTATTTTGATAATTTGTTACATAAAAGTGAAACTATATTATAATAAATTAATAATTATTAACAATTTAAACTTCCCGTCCAACAGTAGGCCAAAGTAATAAACGTACGTTTTTTATACAATACACCAACATTTAGGTTTGTTGCACAATATTTTGATTACTTTTGCCATCGGCGACCTTTCATGGCGTCATTGTGTTTACGATGATTCTGTCAATTCCAAGCTTAAATAAAATATAAGTAAAGATCTTTTTAAAACAAGCTTTTAATGAACTAAAAAAGGATTTTCCCAGGGCCACCTTCTGCCTCCATCATCAGACCCTGAACTCCTACTAGTGTCAAACCACTTGTGAATACATAGCTAATGAGTCCAAACACGCTAGCTATCTTATTTGATTGAGGAGTTCCTATGGCCAACTTCCGGCTCCATCATCAGACCAGCAAGATGGTATCATTTTTTCACAATATCTCGGTTGTTATATTAGTATGCCAAGTTTCAGCTCAATCGGATGCCAGGTAGTGCTTGAAAAATTGATGAAAATTGGAGTAACCGGAAACACATACGAACAGAGCAAGCTAATTAATATAAAGCTTGTAAAAAGATCTTTGATCTGTTAAGAACAATGTTAAATCGAAAATACTGGGAGATTATAAGCTAAGTAGTAGCACTACACCCATAAGTAATCGTGAACATCAATTTCATGAAGCTAATACTTAGTGTCCTAATGTTCTCTGAAATACAGTAGGTACCTACCCAAATATTTTTCAATCAGAAAAATATATAATATACCGATAAGGTTTTATCGGTAATTATATTTTCGAGCCGTTTGGGGTTAAAACTGCCCGAGGGCAGTGGGATCCAAGTGCTTATGGTTTGGTTTGTTCAACGAAATCTCCAACCGACTGGTTGGCACTTCCCGTGACCCAAGGGCTGGCTTTTTCCAGAGACTAAGCCAAGAGACTGGCGGTATTCCCACGTTGTATGGCAATCCATACAACGTGGGAATTCCGCCAGTCTCTTGGGTACATTACCAGCCGACAGCGATGCGGAGGAATTTTTCGACGCCATATTTTTGTTTGCTTATAGTTTTAGTTAGGTTAGGTTATTATATTTTTAATTTTAATAGTTTCTTAGTTAGTTAAAGAAGTTTATCCAGTGTATAAATTTTTATATACTTACCCATCAGGATAAAAAACTTCTTGCTAACTGGCTTCTTCACCTTCAACGGCATACGGCATGACCCGAATATGAAGCCATGAGAATTTTGAAATATTTAAGCTACAGTGTCTATTAAACCATTACGATGAGGAGCTCGTGGCTAAGTAATAACAGGCGCACGGGTCGATCCGTCAGGTTAACCTACGTTTGCCGGGGTTGGTCTGTGGATGGGTGACCATCTTTACATATAGAGACTCCTCCGTGCCTCGGAAAGCACGTTAAGCCGTTGGTCCTGGCTGTCATTCGTTGATCTTTGACAGTCGTTACGGGTCGTCAGAAGCTCGAAAGCCTGACAACCAGTCTTACCAAGGGGTATGGTATTACCCAGTTACTGGGTTGTGGAGGTCAGATAGGCAGTCGCTCCATGTAAAATACTGGTATTCAGCTGCATCCGGTTAGATTGGAAGCCGACCCCAATGGCTAGGCAGATTGATTTTGTCTATTAAACCATTACGTCAGGAAGACTTCACCAGAACATTCATAATTTTGTAACTAATTACTAGGATCTAATTAATTCCCCGCTGAAAAATATCTAGACCGAAACTTAGCAGAGCATGTAGCGTTCATTATTTTTTAAACAGATGTGAACGGCAAATTGGCCTTGGTTATTAGCATAACTACTAGAGCACTTTGCGTAGATTTTGTATCAATTATGGAACACTAGGTGTTGCCCGCAACTTTGTTTGCGATTCAGGATGAAAAGTAGCCTATGTCCTTCTCCGGGTCATGGTCTACCCAAGTGCCAGATTTCATCCAAATCGGTTCAGCCATTTTAGTGTCAAAGCGTAACAAAAAAAACAAACTCACTTTCGCATTTATAATATTAGTTAGGAAGTTAGGATTTGACTAGGAATATAAAAAGTAATGGCTAGGAAACCTTGTTTGGTTGAGGTGTGTTCGAAACTGGTTCAAGGGGGCTGGTTAAATTAGAAGAAAATGTGGAGAGAAACCTTTTGAGTTCGTTGGGGATTAACTGTTGTTGGATTTGATTGCTCGTGCTTTTTAATAATTGCTTATTCGGCAGGAATTAGTAGCGGTATTCAGAGCCCAAAAGTTTGGCAGCCAGTCTTATCAAGGGGTATTGTGATACCAAGAAGTGGGTTGTGGACTTTAGATAGGTAGAGCTGGTCCATCTAAGGAAATATGAGGCATCCTGAGACAACCTCTGTCTCTTACAAAAGCCATAATTCTGACGAATCGGCCACCAAAGACCATCAATCAATAGTCTATTCCCAACTATGCTAGGGTCGGCTTCCAGTCTAACCGGATGCAGCTAAATACCAGTATTTTACATGGAGCGACTGCCTATCGGACCTCCACAATCCAATTACTGGGTAACACGATACCCCTTGGTAAGAATGGTTGTCAGACTTTCGGGATTCTGACGACTGTCAAAGATCTACAAATGACAGTCGGGATCAACGGCTTAACGTGCTTTCCGAGCCACAGAGGAGTCTCGGTATGTAAAGAGGGTCACCCATCCACGGACCAACCGCGGCAAGTGTAGCGTTATTAGTTAGCCACAAGCCCATGTTCAATATAAGACGTACAATACATTATTAGTAAAGTAGGTCAGTTTATATTATAAAGGTCATGCTTATTTTTATACATTACAAGTCATAAAATTGTTAGCTATCATAGTAAAACCGATTGTATTGACTCAAGTGCTTCACGGTAAACACCAAGTTGTTTTAAACTAATTGATTTATAGCCCAATTATGTACACGTCCAACTGTTAATATATAGCTTTAAGTATTGGGTATTAGCGTCCGATATTGGTAAATTAAAATAGTTTGATAAAAAATACACTACTCTATTTTTCTGGCTACATAAAATTTAACCACCGGGTCTGTGGTTTAGTGGTTAGATACCCAGTTGGGGCAAAAAAATTAATGCTGTATAGTCATTGATTCATATTCACACATTGAGGAGCTCGTGGCTAAGTAGTAACAGCTGCACGGTTCGATCCATCAGGTTAAGCTACGCTTGCCGGGGTTGACCCGTGGAGGGGTGACCATTTTTACACACCGAGACTTCTACGTGCCTCGGAAACCACGTTAAGCCGTTGGTCCTGGCTGTTATTCGTGGATCATTGACAGTCGTTACGGGTCGTCAGAAGCCCGAAAGTCTGACAACCAGTCTTACTAAGGGGTATCGTATTACCCAGTTACTGGGTTGTGGTGGTCAGATAGGCAGTTGCTCCATATAAAATACTGGTATTCCGCTGCATCCGGTTAGACTGGAAGCCGACCTCGAAATAGGTTGGGAAAAGGCTAGGCTGATTGGGTAATTGATTCACACTAATATTACAAACGCGAAAGTGGGTCTCACTCTCTGTTACGTACGTTTTCTCGGTAAAATTAAACGCATGGGCATGCCCGAATAGAGAGCTTGGTAGATCATCTCGAGATAAACATGTTCGACCAAGCTAGTAATCACACAGGACCACATTAGACTCGGCCGTCAGGCCTCAAGAACCAGTGACATTATCACTATTACCAGCATGTCACATGAGCGCGACGTGTCGTTTTTCCGCAGCCATGCGCGGGCGCCGGTCAACTCGCCCCGCTCGCCTCGACCCACTAATTTGGTTGCAAGCCTGCTCACTTAATTGATCGACTTTATGTACATTATCTCCACGACATGTTACATGTAATCAAAGATAATTTGTACGGAAGACATGGGCGCGACAGCCTGGCTTTGACTTTGAAGGAACTAAGTCTTACCTATATTTGGGAACGCGGGGAGCATTTTACTCTTGAAGCGAGATTTCTTCGCTGTAGGAGTCACAAGTCCGATAGTTTGACAACCAGTCTTACCAAGGGGTGTGTTACCCAGTAACTGGATTGTGGGAGTAAGACAGGCATTCGCCCCATGTAAAATACTGATATTCAGCTGCATCCGTTAAGACTGAAAGCCAACCCCAACATAGTTGGAAAAAGGCTAGGCAGATGACGAGTTAGACTTTTTTAAATCACCACTAGGTACCCGTTCAGTGGTGATTTGAAGAAGTCCGGAAAATCAGGATACGCCGTATCCTATTTATCGAAGGGATATACTAAATTGCCAAATATGTTAAAATATGTTTTTGACCCTAAAACTACTCAGGCGCATGGTGCAAAGTTGCAGGATGCAGTATTTTGTTACGCCTTTGGAATTCAAAGAAAAGCTGTAGTAAGGTAAATATGATGGTAGGTTTAATTGTGGAGGCCATGCATTACTTCGGGAAGTCTGATGGCTATCAAGTGTGATTAATAACCTGAGGTTAAAGGTTAACAAAACTGCAGTGCTTTAGGGAAATGTAGATTCAATTTTTAGAGTTAACCCCTTTATTTGTAAACGTTGCTTAAAATAATGATTAGCGACTGTTTAACAATAAATTGTCGTCTTAACGTCGCATATCTTTAAAAGCACCGTTTTTATATTTAAAGCTCCAGAGGGCCTAGACAAGTGACAATCGCTTCGAAAGCGTTTCGTATTTCTACAACGGCTTTCAACAGGATTGACATAAGCTTTTCGATAGCTTATGTCAGTCCTATACATTTTTGCCTTTTCCATCATCGTTATCGCTGATAGAATGTCACTTTGTCTAGGGCCTCTGAATTTAATGTGCAAGAAACCATATTACGACCACGAAAACGAACGAACGAACGAGTTTGATGTGGTCCTGTGTGATTACTAGCCTGGTCGAACATGTTTACGAACTCCCAGAAATCTAATTCTAAATGAGATTCAAAAGGTATATGATTAACTGAGACCTTAAGCAGGTGCGACACTAAATAAAAAGAAGAAAATCTGACTTACCAAAGTTACCAAGCCAAAGCCTTCTCATTATGGGCCTAAAGGTCGTGATGCACTCGCTTATAAGGAAATGTCGCGTTAAAAAAGGCACGAAAATATTCCATGTGGACCTTTAACCTTTCCAATTACGATTGGATTTATAAATAATTCAGACTCGCCTTCTGACTGAATTATATCTTTTAGTTAAATAAGTGGTTTTGCAATAAGGAAAACCAATTAAAAATAATCGCTGCTTCCGGCCGCTTTAAGGTCTACATAAAACAATTGAAGTGTTAAAAAAACTGTGTGAATATATTAGTTACCTGAAGAACTAGTTTAGTCTAAGTCGCAATTGTCTGTACCTAAACACCAAAAACCGTAGTTTTGTGGTTTCCGTAATTGCTCCTATTGGTTGATCAGAGGTCCTAGACAAGCAATGACTATATAGCCATAGGTTTAATACTCTTTGTAGACAAGTGACAATCGCTTCGAAAGCGTTTCGTATTTCTGCAACGACTATCAACAGGATTGACATAAGCTTTCCGATAGCTTATGTCAGTCCTATACATTATTGCCTTTTCCATCATCGTTATCGCTGATAGAATGTCACTTTGTCTAGGGCCTCAGGTTTCTTTCTCCATCCTAAATATTTCCTAGGAATAACCAAATGAAAGTGGATAGCTCTAGTCACAAATCCATTTCCTCCTTATATTAGGTACCTACATTTAAAATGTTTTTTTTTTTAATGAGATGTTTCGCAGTTTTCCACTGAGAATTCCAATAAGTACTTACACGATTTGTGATCACCTCTCATCTTGAGAATAAATATCATAATGACTCTCACTTTTATCGTACTATAACCAGCTGATAAAATCTATCATACCTACAAATCGTAAAAGAAGCCAGTGGGTAAGTGTGTAGGCGCGTATATCACTGGCCCATTACTCCTAAACCGGCCGGTTCACCTTGCGCTGTCCCCAACGGAATTTTGTACGCACGCCATCTAGTCTGCATTGTGCAATCAATAAGTACATGAAACAGGTGCGGTTCTACTATCTCTTCATAGGTAGATTGACTTATCTGTCAAATGTTACGATTATGCAAGAATGCCGCCTCTAATCGTGTTTTGAACCCAACTGTTCTTTTTTCGGTTTTCGGTGCTATGTTATTCGTGGTGCCAATTTAAATATTATGGAAATAGAGGTATTCCTAAACTCAACAGTGAAGGAAAACTCCCAAAACGGTGAAGGAAAACATCGTGAGGAAACCGGCATGTCCTAGAACCAAAAATTCGAAGACATGTGACATCTACCAACCCGCACTGGGCCCGCGTGGTGGATTACGGCCCACTCCCTCTCACAGAGAGGAGGCCTGTGTCCCAGCAGTGGAAACATTATAGGCTGATTATGTTTATGCTAAACTCAGAGCACTTTTTTTTTTTTGCGGTTGCGAAATCCTCAGATCACTTCTTCCACTCTGGGCGGACTTTTACTGACTAAAACCCATCCGTGTTCCTTCAGTTGCCTAGTTGCCAAGGGCCCCGGTATCCCTTTCGGACTTTCCCGCAGCCCTGGCAGAAAACTCAGAGCACTGATTTCAACTGGTGTAAAATAAGAGGTCCTTCAAAACCTTACCACACATGTAATTCATTTGTTTCTGTTTAACCTACTCAACGCAATAAAAGTGTCCAACGAGGATAACATTTATTATTATGGGCTTATAATATCGTGCAATTACGTATAGGTACCTACTTAGATTTTTAATTTGCTATTCTCAAATGACGTTTGCTGTCGACTTATAAATAACCTGGCAAGTAATCTAGTTACCGATTGACTCTCACCAAGGACCACTGAATCATTCTCTGCGGGAGGACCTTCACTGTCGTGTTGTCTCTGGCATCATCATCATTTCAGCCGAAAGACGTCCACTGCTGGACATAGGCCTCCCCCAAGCACCGCCACTTCGACCGGTTCTGTGCTTCTCGTATCCAGTGCATTCCTTTGGCCTTCAACCAGTTCATCGGTCCACCTTTTGGGGTCCTTCCAACGCTACGTCTTCCGGTACGCGGTCGCCACTCCAGAACCTTTCGGCCCCATCGGCCATCTGTTCTGCGAGTAATGTGCCCTGCCCACTGCCACTTAAGTTTCGGGCTATGTCGGTCACCTTGGTTCTCCTACGGACCTCTTCATTCCTGATTCGATCACGCAGGGAAACTTCGAGCATAGCCCTCTCCACTGCCCTTTGAGTGACTTTCAGCCTTCTAATGAGGCCCATTGTGTTGTCTCTGTAATATTATTTAATTATCGTGTTATTATTAAAAAACGTCGATCGTAGCTGTCATTTTGGTTTAGCAAATTAAAAATTAGGGTTTAGTAGAGTCAAACTTAGAGGAATGCGCTGCTAAACTAGTAGGTAGGTAGCTAAGTGTTGCGTCACGATCTTCTTTCTTATATCTATGGTCACGATTGACCAGTGGGCTAGTCTGTTATAGCTTCAGATCAGATTTTAACAGTAGGTATACGGTATATTGTTAAAATTTTAACAGTAGGTATACGGTACATCCTGCCAGTGTTGCGGGTTAGTCCGAAAGGGATACCGGGACCTTAATTGGCAACAGGCAACTGAAGGAACACGGGTGGGTTTTAGTCAGTAACAGTCTGTCACGCCCTTCCGCTCCACCCAGAGCGGGAGAAGTCATTGGATGATTTCCCACCCTCAAAAAAAAAGCACTGGCGTTACAGGAGTACACCCATACGGCAGTGTCTATTTTCTCATACTAATGTTTGTCGTTTTCGAATAAATATGGTAGGTAAAGGAATATCTCGTTCTGAGCGGATTTATTTGCGGATACTCTGTTCAATCAAGGGATTTCCGTGTCCATGTCAAAGTAATTATCAGCATCAAGTTGTGATTGTTCGATTAATTGCTGTCGTAAGAACAATTAAAAAAAACAATTGGAATTTCAAATTAAAATGCGATCCTCGTCCAATCTCAGGCCAAGAGCTGACGACCAAATGACTCACTCCATCTTTGGTTCGTCATGGGAATAAACGAATAAAATTAGAAATGCAAAATCGATCGAACGGGATTTTAATTTGAAAATGCGTGAAAACGTATAGTTTGAATGTAGTTATCGTTACGGCTCTTACTGTAGGAAATTATTCAATGCATTCGGAACTTGTTATAGAACATTCGAATTAATTAATACGGACAATCGGAATGCAGAAATCTGACATACCTATTTACTTGGGAGATATTTGTACTTAGTTGTACTGTATGATGCTGGATATAATGGACGCTCAGAAGGATTAGAGGTTACGCTCATTACGTGTAGGTAAACATCAACATCCCTAAACTAAATCAGGTCAAAAACGTTTACAATAGGTATAGTAAACTATCACGTGGAACAGCACCTTTCACGAAACCTCTCAAGTACGTAACTAAAGGTATTCGCAAAAGAACGAACCTTCGAGAAAATTAATTCCGACATTGAATTATACGTGGTGAATAAGTTTGTTAATTTATAATTACAAAGTGATTATAGTCTTTATGTGAAATAGCTAATTAACCCAATTTGAGATTAAATTGATTGAAAGCGATAATATCCTCAATTTTACCCAGAAATTGACCTTATAGGTAGGTATTCGATTAAAGTTATTTTTTTTTATTTTTTTTATCACCTTTTCTTTATGGCTAAAATAATTCTGTATTTAAAGTAAGAAGATGTACGTGTCTTCCTTGGTTTAAAAGTACATACAATTCCCACGGCTCCAGCAGTCGGATAACAATAAAAGTAACACGATTAATGATTTTGTTGAATAACGGGACCGAGCTCCTGCACTATCGTCCATCTATTCTATTGTCTATCACTTAATTTTCCATAGCCACGCAATCTCAGACGAGTTTACGAAGAACCCACTTTAATAAGACTCGGTCAAGAATCTTTTAAACGAGGTAGGAATAATTTGAAAGTTATTTATAGTGAGCACAATAACATGTCTCTCGATTCTGAATAAAACTACTATCAGGACTAATATGATAGTACAGTATCCTGCCGTAAATATGGTAGATCGATTTTAGATAGAAAGCGGCCAAGTGCGAGTCGAACTCGCATAAGAAGGGTATTTAACACTATTAAAAAAACACCTTTCTTATATGGTCACTCCCCCTATAATGTTCTACTTTATGTTATTTTTATTATTTGTTGCTACATATAGCGGCCCACACACTGAAAATTTCAAGTGTCTACCTATTACGACAGCGAAGGACAGCGGAGCCTTAATAATAGGGCCCCGTTGGTAACCTTTAGGTACGGAACCCAAAAAAGGCAGCTTTGTAGGGTTTCATGGCATCTCTGTCACTCGTACTTGAATGACATATTAACGCCCCGTACTTCTGTATTTCTCACCAATGCGAAAATGTTTATTTTCCAAAGTGCTTCATCTTCATAGCCTCGTCTACGTCATCACATAGATATTGCTGCAACACTCGCTAGAGGTCACCACTTGTTCTTATAGGTCACCAGTCACATGTGTCTTTGTCTTATTACCGGACAATTATGTAAACAATGTTGTATAAGTATTTTGCGAATTATCACCAATTTGCATATTTCTTATGCATTTTTATGGCATAGACACTTGTTCCAAATGATAGGTGTCGTATCGTGACGAAAATGTGGTTTATCGCTAAAGAATTATGTCCTCGATACGTGGGATTTATGATGGATGGCGAAAAGTCGGTTTTTCACATCACTTTGCATCACAAAACCAAGTCTATCAATACTACCCGTTAGTGCCTTTCTTTTAACAATTTATGTGCTCGCACATACAATTTCACTGTGAATGGAAAACGAGTAAAGCCTCACATCACTTAAATGAGAAATTGTTTGTTATAAGTAAATAGAAAGAGCTTGCTACTTAAGTGAAAACAGTGACTTGTTAAAATTTAGCATAAGTAAAGTCTTTGTGAAATAAGTAGGTACGTAGCTCTTCCGGAAAAGTAGCTCTTCCAAAAACAACGTTGCTTTTTTCCAGTTTGATAATAATAGATAGCTTCAGACAATTACAAGTTCCAATTTCACCAATGAAACTGAACGC
The DNA here is from genome assembly GCA_947363905.1 of Lithophane semibrunnea. Taxonomy (NCBI): domain Eukaryota; kingdom Metazoa; phylum Arthropoda; class Insecta; order Lepidoptera; family Noctuidae; genus Lithophane; species Lithophane semibrunnea. The sequence goes on from OX376200.1 coordinate 16,033,007, forward strand.
GACACGTCTAAACCCACCGACACATTACTGTGTCGTGTTGTGTCGTGACGCGAGATATACCAATCAAATAAATCTGTTCAGGGACTACGTGAAGTCACGACGAGTTTTGATTGGGTAACACTACGTCAGAAGGCGTCACGACACGACACAAAGCAGTAATATTAATATTTTGAATTCGGCTTTAGCTGCGTTCAAGACCTACGTGTCAATATTCCACAACAATAATGACACTGACAGCTATTGAACGCTGTTTAGATGTGCTGAACCCGGCTTAGATGTGCTGAACGCGGTTTAGATGTGCTGAACGCGGTTTAGATGTGCTGAACGCGGTTTAGATGTGCTGAACGCGGTTTAGATGTGCTGAACGCGCCCAGCTCGATAAACATGATCATGGTCATGATTCATAGGGGAAGTTTAACCATGGTATCAACGCACCCATCACAAGACATGTCTAAGCGTATCCATCAGGAATTCTTGTTGCGTTTAATTAGGAATTCAAAACGATGTCGATACCTTTACAAACATGATCACAGAAGTTTATAAAATTATTATACTTAGTCGATAACGAAGGAACCAATCGGCGAGCGACACATTTAAGAACCCACTCAACTGCCACCGCTAACCTGACAGTAATAAATATCAAAATCCTTTGTGGTGCTAAACAATGGTACGTATCAGCTTGATTTGCACGCAGTTTGCATTGAATTCTAATGTTTAAAGGATATTGTAAGTCCGCATTGTGTCAGAGACTTGGTTTGATTATTTATGTTGTTTATTATGATTACCTATATTACGCCCTTTCGATTGATCTATAATTGACTTTAAAAGGTCTCCTATTTCGTCATCCTTGATTGTATGTTTAGACGTATTGTGAATGTTTTTTCGCCGAGTTTCGTGTCATCATCATCAGCCAGGTTCATTCAGGGTATTCACAGACAACTCCACCTTTGAGTGTAAATATGGTGCTGTTCCACAAACGATGGGACACTTAATGTCGAGTTCTGCGTGTCCTGTCAGCTGCAGGTTACAGGAACTGATGGGCGCTAGTGATGGCGCCGAACACGTGGCCGAATTCTGTGCCGAGTCCATTTAAATTGCCATCAACTCGCTAAGAATAAGTCATGAATCTAGATTTAAAGCTGACAAAATTGATGCTACCTAATCTTAAATCAAGTCTAGTTTTTTTTGTTAGAATTTTGATATACCTATAGTTTAATGGCCTTTCATGGATTTCAAGGAGACATAAATCAACTTTGTAGTGGTGCCTTTTTGATATTTTAAAGTTGTCCTATAAATCTATGTACCTACTTTCATACTTCTCATTGAGCTTTAAAGTCCAGAATTGGTAAAACCCAGTGAAAATTCACCGAAATCATGAGTCACTTCACATCCGTTTGACTCGAAATACCGACTTAGCGGGTTGTTTAGCTTCCTTATAGCCTTTTGTTTTACTGGGACTTCCGTTGCCTCTAATACTTATACAGACTTTGAGTCACTTTAAAAGCTTTTCTAACAAACAGTTTGGTTTGTCACTGGACAAGAATATAATAGCGCTTTCAAGACTACAATCCATGTTTGACTTTTTAAAACTGTTTCCAAAATCGTTCTTGAAGGCATGTATTTAATCGTAATTCTCATTTGGATTTCTAAAAAATATGAATGGGCACTCTTAAATAAATGTGCCTCTTTTTGTGATCCTGAAATAATTCATATTTTGGTAAAAAACTAAATAGTCAAGTCAAGGCAAGCCAACTGCGACCAACTCGCTTGAATCTATCTCAAACTCAAACTCAAAGCATTTATTTCAATTAAACCATTTACAGGCACTTTTGAATTGTCAAGGAGTGGGTCATTCGGAAATATGAAGCTAGTTGCCCATTCCAAAGCGTAGTAGGTACCTATGGAGAAGAACGGGCAAGAAACTCCACGGACACTCCTTAAAATAAAATAAAAAATGATACAAAAAATCTCACTATCTAGTTCACAGTTCTAACCTAACCGAACCCATTTAGTCTGCGTGAACTAGCTTAGTTACAGCCACCAACTTAGAGAAAATGGCAGAAAGTTAAAAAAAAACCCTTAATATAAATTTTAACAATCACGTCGGAACCTACTTAGAAATAAACTAGCTACTGCTGCGAACGGAATCTCTCGCATAATTTAAAATACGCAAAACAATACGTAAAATAAAGATAACAAGCACAGCAAACAGGTCCCGAAAACAATTTCACACTAGTTACATAATAAATCAGTTTTAACCTTACAACCAAAACAAGTACCTACTTCCTATAAGCCAAGGTCAAAAGAAATATGCTCTGACCTCGTTCAAGGCCATACTCCTTTCGATTTGTCCCACCGGCATACTGATTGTAATAATGTAATTACTATGCAAGATTGACTTACGTACGTATTAAAAGTGGTTTTTCAGTTTTTCATCATGGTACGCCAGAGTGTATGATAATATGTGGGTTGTTCTGGTAGTATCGATATCCTGTGGGATGTAGTTATCGAGCTAAAACCACTTTTTCTACAACTTTACTTTCAAAACACTGCAGGCTTTACGCATAGAAATGTCAGTAAAATTAATTTTGGACAACGTTTCTATAAACTTAGAAAAAAATTATCGCGTTGCCAACCTATTACAACCAGCTTCTTATCCTGAATCTCATACTGCTAGATCCTATCACCATTTTAATCTGAAGTTAACTAATTTTCGTCTTTAAATTCCAGCTCTTCAAAAATGGAGGGCCTAAAGACCCTCATTCTTCTGCACCTGGTCTACTTCTGCGTCTGTATGGACCAGCTGCACATCGTCTACGAATGGAAACAAATCGACTTCGAGTTCCCCAGCAATGCAGCCAGGGCCCAGGCCATAGATGCTAAGACCTTCATCCCAGAGAACAATATTCCTATGGGCCTGGAGATATATGAAGACAGGCTGTTTATAACTGTGCCAAGATGGAAGTCGGGTGTGCCTGCTAGTTTGAGTTACATCAATTTGAAAGGTAGTGCTGGTTTTTTTCATGATTTCGTAGTAGAAGATAGTTTTAAGGAGGAAGTAGTAGCAAAAGTAGTTCATTATAAATTGCAAGCAAACAATATGGACAATATTATCCAGGTATAATAGTGTCGTAGGAAGAAGGAAATCTAGATGCAATTGAGGATTATTTACGAAGAAAATTTTTGCTGGCATAAAAAATTACGTATGAATGGCAAAATCACTTGAGAGAAACATTGTGATAATGGCTAACATAGATGATGTAACCCTTTCAAAGACACCGTATAAATTACGACTGATGATGTCGAGTCTTTAACAGAACGAAACAGAGAACAAACAATAATAATAAACTAATCAGCCTGTGTTGTCCCACTGCAGGGCAATAAAATTTAAACAATAAAAAATGTTGTAACGTATAACTTCTTACATAGACATAGCATCGTTTAATATATTCCAATTAATATTTATCTGAGGATATTTGTACAGCAACAGAGAAGACATCTTTGATTTAAAATTTCAAGTAAAACGTAATTCGAGTTATGTGTACAATTGGCTGTGAAGTGTCGGTAATCATTGAGACAGTCTATGCAGTTTTATGAGCTATTACCGGGAATTAATTGTTAAGCTTTCACCACTTCTTCTTTAATGAACACGACATTGTTTGTACATTTTATTCTCTGAAAGATGTGTTAATGATTCCTAAACTTCACATTGTTCAGATTCTGTAAAGTCGGTTTTTTTTGCATTATAGGTGATATAAAACAGTTCAGCATAATGTTAATTGGGAATCAACGTTACCATACCTCTAAAATTCGCCTTATTGGGCCCGTTTTAAAGTAGGCTCCCATTTGTGAGCCCATGGCCAATTATTACTAAGGTCTTGACCTAACTGATCCCTCAATCAAAAGAGGCACTAGGACCATTTAGGTATATTGCCCTATGTATTGTAATTTTTCATTTTGAAGCTTGTTTGCTTTAAGAAAACTATGAAACTTCATTTCTCTAAAAAGAGTATCATCAAGGTTTTAGTAAAAGAAAAACGTTTAACGTGTTTTCAGTTTACAAAGGTGGAAGGAGAAGTAGGTCAGATAAAAATCATAACGCGGAAAGAAATGATGAAAATACTAAGGGAAAAGACAAGCCTGCTAGATTTGCTTGGATAGAATATATTAGAAAAGGCAACAAAGATGATAAATACAGATATGAAATGTCCTGTTGTTTCTAGATCTCACACAATATTGCAACTTAATTTGCTAAGATACAACCTGCATACAATAGTAATGACATCTAAGTTGCTAATCTAACACATTTATGCTTGCAAATTAGGTTGTCACGGCACAAGTTGAGAATAAATTAAGTATTTACTTAGTAGCTTAGTACCTACGTATTATTTGCACAATAGTTTATTTTAATTTTCCAAGGAGAAGTCTGTCAACACAAGTCGTTAGAATGAATTACTCTGATCATCATCATTATCATTACTACTTGAAATGATGATGATGCCTTCTGCCTCCTTCGAGAAAAATGTTTTGTTCCTTCTGAAAAATGTTTTCTCTTCTTACAAGAAACCAGAAACAACACTTTTTTTTAGTCCAATAGATTCTAATGAGTCTAAATCCTAGATGACTCTTTCAGCTTTCTCGATATTATTAACTGTTGCTTCAGAATGAGATATCCTGTCTGCATCAGAAACGTTGCCCTTACCAGCAATGGATTTACAATCAATTCCATTTGTTTCCTTTATTGTATTTACATTAATTTTACTCTATTCCTACCCATTAATGTTTATTTGTGATAGTATAACGTGACATGACTACTAATTGGACTTCGGCTATTGTTATTACCCAAATGGAAAATAGTTATTACACTGAAGCCATTATGAGAATTGATCCCTTTACTATTTAATGAATAATTTTAGTAAAGTTAAACTATGAAATAGTGCCATCATCAGGCAATAAATATTGTTGTATTTTGATGAATATATTGGCATTATTCTTTCATATGGGGATGCCTATATAATTGTCGATTACAAAATAACTATCATTGGCCAATGTAAAGATGTCAAGGATAACAGCGTTTTTATATTACTGAATGTGTGTGAATTGCTGTTCTTTCCTGTTGAGTGTATTTTATTTCATCTCTATATGGGAAATATAACAGTACTATATTTAAAAAAAAACAGAATTTCCTTAAATAAGTATGTTGTAATTCATACGTCTACTTTTATTTCTTATTTCAGACAACTCTACGACGTCACCAAAGCTGATCCCGTACCCAAGCTGGGCAGCGCACTCAATAGGCATGGACGGCAAGCCTCCGGAAATCGTGTCACCCTTCCGCGTCAGGGCTGACCGCTGTGGACGTCTCTGGGTCCTCGATAACGGGAAAATGGGCAACCTAGAGAAGAACGTGACGAAATACCCACCCTCCATCATTGTTTACGACTTGAAAACCGATAACCTGATCAGGAAGTACGTGTTCCCTGCAGATCAGGTCAAAGAAGATTCTGGGTTCGCGAACATAGTCGTTGAAGATGCTGACTGTGAGAATACTTATGCGTATGCAGGAGATTTGGGGAAACCAGCAATTGTGGTGTACTCCTGGGAAAAGAACGAATCCTGGAGGATCACCCACCACTACTTTCACCCGGATCCACTAGCTTGTGACTTTAGTGTCAAAGGATTTAACTTCAGTTGGACTGACGCGTTATTTGGTCTTGGTCTCTCTGCCCCCAACGCTGACAACTACAGCACCCTTTACTTCCATCCGATGGCGAGTTACGATGAGTTCTCTGTGTCGACGCAATATTTGAGGAACCAGACGGTCGCTGAAGAAAATTTCAACGCTTTCAAAGTATTGGGAACTCGCGGACCGAACGCACAATCCAGTGCCTCGTTTGTCGATCCGAAAACTGGAGTCTTGTTCTATTCTTTGGTGAACTTGAACGCTGTTGCATGTTGGAAGACGTCCAACAAGGAGTATTTGATGAAGAACCAAGGCAGGATCTACATGAACGAAGTCACTATGGTGTACCCGACGGACATAAAAGTAGACTATAACGACAACTTGTGGATTCTATCAAACAGGATGCCAATATGGATGTACGGAACTTTAGACCCTAACGAAGTGAACTTTAGAGTATTTTCAGCTCCTGTTGTAGACGCCATCAGTCATACCGCTTGCGATATCACGCCTAGGTCTGATATCTTGGATAAATTCGTGAATAAAGTCAAGAATACCACGAACTCGATCGTTGCTAAGATTAAGCAGAATTCCGGCGGTGTAGCTATTAGTCCCTTGTCTGTTGTAGCCGTACTATTGTTCAGTTGGATTATCACCTTTACTGCTTAAAGGGTATTTGATACAAATTAATGTTAGGGTGTATCTGCAGTTGCGTTGCTTTTACGATCAAGTTTCGTTTTGAACGTCAGTTATACAAACTTTAATGGTACTATCTCTGTACTCTTCTCGTCTGTAAAGGGGAAAGAGTTGAATATAATTTAAGATATTTAAGGACTTAATATAAGGTTGTGAACTTAGGAATAATAACTGGCGTCCAGAATGTTTGAGTAGGTACTTGTGGCTTTGAGTCGGAAGTGACAGGGGACTGACATCCCAGTTCGTATGCTAGTCGGAAGCGTTAGTATTATAGTCTATTTTATTATTAGGTGCCTTGTGGTTTTATGAAAATATTTTAAAATTAAAGGACATTCCAAAAGAGTTGAATAGTAATAGCAGATCCGATGTTCGCATGCATAGCAGCAAAGCTGCATTCGGGTTTAAAATTAAGCAGAATTGTACTAGGTAATAGGCTCGCCCCCTATCACATTAGACAATAAAATACCTGATGAAATGTGAATGTACTATATATAGGTAGGACACCTCTGCCTAACCGGTCGGAGAAATCACGCGTCGCTAAGCGTTGTCACAATCACTGTCCATGGGCAACATAAGCGAAAAAAAACTCTAATCCGGAACCCGCACTAAATATTCTAAAATAAAAACTGTTAGACAGTCTTGGGCCTAAATGCTCGTAAAGCCGAATCCGTTTTGATAGACACTGACTCTTTGCACTTGCCTTTAATTAAGTACACATTGATTTTATAAATAAGGAAATTTGACTTTTCACAAATTGTGTGTGTGTGGAACCCAGGCTACTGGGTATATTTTGTAAATTAATCTTAATTTTTTCAGTATAGTTCAGTCCCCTTAAATCTTTTTTACCCAAGGCGATGAAAGTTTCCGATACTAGATAATTTAAACCTTTGGGATCTTCCCTATTAAGAGTCGACACTGAGCTGACAAGCTTGAGTTACGATTTTTATAGTTCCGAGTAATTTGAGGCAAATGAGACATCAGCTTCGTCTTTAGTATGGTATAAAGCATATGCAATATTTCTGGTATTGCCGTCCATAAGCGGGGTTGACAACTTACAATTAGTGGGTGGCTCATCAACCAATACACAGACTCATCAAAATAAATGTATATTTTAGTGATATAAAAACTTCAATCGCCACATATCGGATACTTCAATCGCCTCGCGTACAAAAGTCCTAAAATAAATCAGCTGTGATGAACAGCGATACAGTAACAAGTATGTTACCGCTTTATTTATTGTGATCGCATATAATGTAATTTTACAGTTATTCGTACTTAGTTTGTGCCTTTACGTGATATCACATATTATTATAATCTAGTATAGTAGTGCACGGTACGTGTATTTTGTAAATATTAACTTTAATAAATAATGCTAAAAGCTTGTAAAATGTTTTCTTATTTCTTGTTCTTCTGTTCTTCATATACAGAGTAGTCTCACGTTCCATGTCGGCACGAGGTAAAAAGCAATAGTTCATGCTGTGACATGATGAGCCAGTTAGCATGGTTCAGTAGAGGGGACGACTACTATACACCGGACGTCGTTTAGCGCCGCCACACGGCCAATATGAACTATGTATAATGATAAATGACAAGTGACCCAGGCCTTATAAAGAATGCTAACCTCGGCCTCGGTAACAAGCAAGGCTCCATGAAGTATTAATGAACTTTTCTACTATAACGTTTTGATTAGTGATTGGAATTACGTCCAGGCTGTTATTGCTAATCAACTTGCTTTCTATTATACGTACAGGACCATTAGTCTCCAGACATTTGTCACTGCACTGGTTTACCTTTGCACAAACCATTGGATAATAAGCCTTGATTTTCCAATTTAATATTTACATTTCAACATCATTGTCATGATCAACGCCACCTGTCGTGATCTAGAAGCAGTTGTTGCTTGCGTTGTTAGTTCGCAAAATAACTGATAGATAGCGCTGTTAGAAAAATAGAAAATGATGTAAATAGATCGTATTATTATGAAACACGTCTTATGTACCATCTTTTAAAATAGTATAAAAAATAATTTATATTACTTATTAAAAGCAGATAATTATCACCAATCCGTTTTCCGGCAAGTAGATGCCTCGACGAGAAATTAGTTCTACATGGACTGTCTTTCATAGAGAAATCTACCGGGCCGTCTGGTTCAATGTTCGACACTCTAGCAACTAGCTGTTAAAACATCACATATTGACGTTTGCCTCTCTATTTTATTATGACCCAGACGGTTTACAGCGCAACTTCCCCACCATTATTTATGCAAATGTCGGTCACAAGGATACCTATGGGTCCAGTTATATTTTTAAGTCATTCTTTCCGAAACTATATAATACTGAAAATTGAAAAAATTTAAAAATTGTTTATTATTCTAGCTAGTAAACCTTAACAACTAGTGATTGGAGCCTCCTTTTAAGCAAATATGCCTATGTTAGGAGACTCCGCTCTTCCATAACTTGAATAAGTATCATTTACTTGTCTTAAACAAATATTTTTTTAATTAAAGCTAAACATGCAGCACGCACGCAGGCATGCGAGTGTGTGAGTAAGTGTGAGTGTGTGTCATGCATGAGGTTAAGAATGGTACAGGAATTGACTAGGTGATGGGTTATATTTTATTCCAGCAGCGCCTCCGTCATAGGTAAGTGGTTTTATCCAGTAAGTAACATTTTTTTAAAATTCTGTTTGTTTCTTATTATGTACACACGGCTACACATCAAGCTATACATTTCTAGTATAAGCTAACCTCGCATTGTACGAAAATCCTACACAATGCGAGATCAGCATAAACTGGAAATGTATAGCTTGATGTGTAGCCGTGTGTACGTAAATCTCTTTGTTAAGGCTGAGCATTTGTTGTATTGTATACGCGCGAACTTGGTTTTCGTTTTAGGAACTTCTTCTATTATATCTTTTCTCCTTCTCAAGGTTAAGCTGGGGTCAAAAGGAAGACTTTTGTGTTTCTTAAGAAGAGTTTTAATTATATATAGTTTTCACACCGAGAGTAAATCACTTATTTGGTAGAGACTTTGTGTAGGATATCCAAGGTTTTTATTAAAGTAGATTAGTTTTATTAGAGCCCGTTGTCCTCGCTCAAGATGTATAAATTTTGTCTTAGCCGCACCCCCCAAATGGGGATGCAGTACACGATGACAGACTGTACCAAAGCTTTGTATATTTCGTTGAGTAGGTTTCTGGGGGTATTTGTGTTGGTGGGTAGCTTTTTTGGTACGATATACCTCAGCGTTCTGAATATCCAGCTCAGTTTTCTGATTCTGCTAGTGACCTTTTCAAGATGGGGGTACCAGGATAGTCTTTGATCAACAATAACACCAAGATACTTAGTATGTGACACTTTTTCTAGTATTGGACATTGACAGTTACTTGCATCACCACACGTATGTACTTTTATGTTGAAATCTGTATTTGGTTGTGTTCTGTGTGATATACTGAAACATAATATGTAATTAGTTTTGGCTGTGTTCAGTGTGAGCAGATTATTTTTAAGCCATCCAGCGATTTGTGTCATACCAGCTTCAGCACTTCTGGCAACTTCGGGCCAGGAATTCCCAGAAAAGACCACAGCAGTGTCATCGGCATAAGTAAACACTCTAGCATCATTGATTTTAAGATTGCAGAGATCGTTGATGCAAAGCAAGAACAACGTAGGGCCCAGCACACTTCCCTGAGGGACTCCGAATGTGACATTTGCCTCACAACTAACGTGATCTCTCACCTTAACCTTTTGTCTCCTGTTTGAGAGATAGTCCTTAAACAGTTTGAGCGGAATTCCTCTCACACCCATCGTTTCTAATTTCTTCATATTTTTGTAGATCTCTTTTCGAAGGAGAACATTGGAAATACTACTGCCATGCTTATTTCAGCCACCAAGCATGCTGTGTTCCCGATTATGCCAGGGCCGGTGTAATAACAAGCACATTAGACATTCCAACGTTGTCTCTAGGTGGCAACGTATCTGTGCTGCCTCTTGTATGCCTTTAGGAGGGGATGACCGTTTACGATCAGGTGGGTCTTCGTCGGCTTGTTCGACATCAATTAACACAAACAACAAAAATAGGATACCTTGGACACGCATAATCCTACCATTAGATTATCCGCTAAACTGCAATAAGCGCTATCTATATTAATATAATGCTATTTACGACTCAATAAATAACCCTATTGGGAATATACCGCGTTTCATGGTCACTTCCACTTTGTTACATCTTTGTTGCGGACGGAAATTCGGTCGTGCAATATGAGAAATTAACCTGCAGGAAAATTGGAAAACAGAAGATGAGCGTTGGAGAGAAGGTATAGCATTCTTTTGTTTATTTAGTAAGGCTAACTAGAAATCCAGCTAGTTTTATCTTGCCCTAACAGCCAACAGAGTCCATAGTTGATAGGTACAAATTATGGACCCTGTGCTTATAGCTAGGTAGCTATAAGCATTTTTGTGACAGAGAGACCTTTAAACAAAAATATGCAGGGTGGCTGCATACAGGTGGGCGGAATTGTATATCCTATGTCCTATGTTTTAGCGTGACAGCGTAACAAACAATCAAAAAAACTCACTTTTATTAATATTAGTTAGGACTAGCTGCGCCCCGCGGTTTCACCCGCGTAAGTCTCGATCCCGTGGGAATATCGGGATAAAAAGTATCCTATGTGTTAATCCAGGTTATAAGCTATCTGTTTGCCAAATTTCATCCAAATCCATTCAGCCGTTTTTGCCTGATTGAGTAACAAACATCCAAACACAAAAAACTTTCACATTTATAATATTAGTAGGATTGCCGGTGAAATTACAGAATTTTTTTCAAGATCGATGATGCTTTACATACAAATCGTATCTTTTCGCGCTGTAAAGGAACAAGGAAGTTTAGTTTACACTGTCGTCCAACCAAATAAAAGTTAACAAAAAATAAATGCAGAACGAAAACAATTCTCAGTTTAGAGCAGCATTAAGATCTAGTGGTTAGTACGAAACTGAATTCTGTACAAAAGGAGATGCTCTAGAGTGCCTTGTATGCCACAACCTGAAACTGAGGGAAGAGGTCTCTTCTCATACTAAGTCATTTTTACGGACACAGAATTAGCGCCAGAACGATTTTGGTTGCTAGCTTTGTTAAACGTACCTACTGCTGTTTATTTTTCGCAGGTAGAAGAAGATCCCAGATGGAGGATTCGGCAGAAGTGTGCAGAATGTATTCAAGGTCCCAATTTGATAAAAACGGTGGTCGTTATTGTGTGTATTGGAGTTGTAGTGCAGCAGGTATGTGCCTAATAAACATGCTTAAATCCAAATTAATCTTATGAATTGGAAAGTAACTCTTTCTGTCTTTTCACGTATAAACCACTGAACGGAATTCGACAAAATTTTTCAAGGAGATAGATGGCAAAGGGAAGGACATAGGCTACTTTTTATCGACATGCCACGCGGGCGAAGCCGAAGTACTAAATTCATGGTTGAAAAATTATTAAAACATTATATTATAAATACTTAAACATATTTTAAATCCAGTCAGAGTTTCGAGTGTTGCAAAAGTAGGCTTGGTGTCATAAGATTTTAGTTTAAACTAAACTGGAATTACCTATTATATTATAAAGTTTAAAATGCCGAATTGGGGTCACATAACCTTTATAATAAGAAGAGTGGTCACAAAGCCCTTAAATATTTCCCATAATATATAAAATATAGCCCATTTTCAGATAACAGTATGCATCTACAAACTGATAGACGTTCCTATCACCACGTACACGCACTTTGACTTCAACAAGACCTTGATCTACCCCAGCGTAACTTTCTGCAGAGAACCACCTTACAAGTTTGATAAAATGAGGGTGAGTGTTTACTTCGCCCTTATTTAACATCATAATATGTATAAAAGAGTCATGTGTCGTTGGTTAAAGATATCGGTTGTGTGTAAGCAATATACAAAGAGCAAACTATCGAACATTTTCGTCATGAAAGTTCGAGAAATCACGCGCATCGAGGTCACATTGTCGTGTCCACAACTGGACATAGGGAGTCCTATAAATCCAGCTGTGGAAGTTAAGCACAACGACCTGCGGTTTATTAACGTAATACACATAAAATTACAATTGATCGCAATGGGTTTCATTTTGATAGATCAGACAAATTCATTGTGTTACATTGTTCAGCAGACGAATAACTTTCTGGGTGAATAGGACTAATTAAGGATATGGTGTGGGTACCACCACGCTCCCTCTAGGTGGACTGATGATTTGGTGAAGGTCGCAGGAATCCGTTGGATACAAGAAGTATAGGATCGATCGATGTGGCGAAGTTTGAAGAAGCTTGTTGAGACTCTACGCACTAGTAACACAGTAGTTTTCAATCTATCATAGCTACAATTTCCAGGAATACGGCCTACAAGCTCATCCTCAATACACATCGGCCTGGCAGCGCTTCGACTTTGAAAACATTAGCCTGGACGACTTGTGGGAAAACATCACCTTCAATGAGGGGGACTTTTTTCTGCACTACGGTCTCGCCGGAGAGCCTGACAGTAAGACCTTTGACTTATGGAGATTTACTCCTTATAAATCTTAGCAATAAAGTCAAGACATTCAAGCATTAAATCATTTTCCAACCTCAACAGATGTAGAACTAACTGAGACAATGGGTTTCGCTCTCGGTCGCTGCTACACCTTGACTCCCAAGATCCTGAGCACCCATGCCACACAGCCCCTTGGCTACTCGGTGTCACTGAAGCATACGGCCCGGGACATCGCCACCACCACCAGCATCATACCGCCTGGGTACCACGTCTATATACATTACTCGAAGGAACCATTTACAGGTAAGTTTTTGGTAAAGAATATAAGGCATATTTACATTGATCCAATATTTCGGTGACACTGGATCGACATTGGACCAAATCTAATACAGCATCCAGTGCCCAGTGATAGATTAGAATAGAGCAACCGATTTAGATCCAGTGTAAATACATTCAGCTGCTGGATTAAAATACTGGACCAAGGAAACGGTCTTTAAGTCTTCCTTACGCTGTTCTTTTTAGTGCTAAGGCTAGGGCCACGACATAGGGCGGTGCGTCATGCAGGGCGAGGCGGTGCTTGAATTTACCCGCGTCGCTCTTCTCTCCGCAAGTCTCGCTCTGTATAACCTCTAGCATTTGATCTCGCCGCGATCGCAGACGCAAGATGTAAGTCGCGCGAGCCGTGATGAAGTGGCCAGGGTCGCGGCCCCTGATCTGCTTAAGCTGCATTTGTTCAAATTCTTATTGATTCGCTAGATATTAAGCATATTGTAAGGACTTGTATCAATAAAGTATATATTATATTATTATTCATTACATTTTTGAGAGAAATAGCAGATTTGTTTCATATATAAGTCTGAGTTGGTCCCATATCAAAAGTTGTTCTATGTTATTAAAATCAGTTTCATAACTCCTAATTCTTTATTACTGAGCAAGAGGTAACCGTATACAATGGAGGGATGGTGGACTCTTTGTACGTGAACGTAGGCGAGACCCTGACCGTGAAGCTGAAGGTAGACCAGTACAAGATGATAAGCAGCAATGACGACCCCTGCATTAGCCAAGTTAACTACAGCGCTAATGAGGTAACTTGTACTTGAATTTACGATGACGTATCGACGAAAATCTTGCTAGTAGTAGTTGCAAGTTAGCAGATTAGTTATGGTATAATAGAGGGGCTCACTGTCCAGGGTGTACTGCACGCACATTTAATATCGTCTCTCGTATGAGACATGTTTGTTAATGTACCCTAAACACATTCATCCATTATTATCTGATGTAGTTTTCACAAACCACAAAACGCCTAAACCGACTGATATAGGCAATTGTAGGAACTATTAAAACGGTTTCGAGCTATATTCTTGACGCGTGATCAATGGTCATGGTTCAAGACCTGACCGAGGTACTAGCACAGCGTATAACCTCGTTTATCATGATCATCATGATTTTGAATATATAATTTTACTTAAAGTATATAATATCCAGACCATCACAACTAATCGTGTAATGTATATTACTGGATTGCACAAGCAGTAGAAATTAATAGCTCTAACAAATTAATACAATTTATAGTTTCTATATTGACCATTGGATTAGAAGTAATTTCAGTCTAGAATTCAAGTGAATTGGTGACTTAAATATTCATTCACACAAACGCTAACGCCAATAAAATGGTGACACATAAAAGCGAGGTTAGCCCTTTGTGTCTCCGTAATTTGTCTTTTCGGGAACTAAGTTATTGATCCCATTCTAGTGCACCACTAAGTACGTGTGGGACAAGGCAGTGCAGCATGCGGGATGCTCTGGACCCTGGATGCAGAGCCACGCGCCCCATTGTAGCAACTACTCCAGCATGAGGGCACTTATCTCTCATTACGACCAGTGAGCACGTTCTTTTTATTATTCAACTAGCTGTGCCCCGCGGTTTCACTCGCGTAGGTCTCGATCCCGTGGGAATATCGGGATAAAACGTACCCTATGTCCTATTCCAGGTCATGGTCTACCCGTGTGCCTATCCTCTCCTCTCTAGAGTAGGGAACGTCGCCGCGCCGGCGTCGAACGGTTCGCGTATTGCATTTTTATACTCGTGATAACTTCGAAATCAAATGTCCGATTCGAATGAATTAAAAAGTATTTTACTGCTAAAAAAATACCCTTGATGTTAAAACTATTTATTTGAATAAGAATTAATATTATTTTAATAAAACTCCTTCGCAAATAATGCATTAATTTCGAACAAATTTGATTACCATAAAAAAAGGTTATAGTGAGTCAATCTTAAAAGATAGACATATGCTGTCGCAGATTTTTTTTTTGAACTTTTAAAGAGGAACAATTCCATCATACATGATATTTGCGTAACTTAAACCGTTTACGCAGCGCACGCAACGGAAGCTCTCAAAAATGAATAAATTTACCCGTTTTTGCAACATTTTTCATTAATGCTCCGCTCCTATTGGTCGTAGCGTGATGTTATATAGCCTTCCTCGATAAATGGACTATCCAACACAAAAAGAATTTTCCGATTCCAACCAGTAGTTCCTGAGATTAGCGCGTTTTTATATAATATTAAATTACGGATACGGAAAAGTAACACTTTGCATATTGTCACACTTGTCTTGCTACGTTGAAATACAAGTGTGCGTAGACAGAGTGTTTCTTTTACAAATCAATTTAATAGTTTTATTTCACTAATATTTTTTTTTTTTTTTGTTGTACCTAATATTTTTGTTGAGCCAGTATGGACGCTATACTATTGCGGGTTAACGGGAACGCCCTTTGTTAGTTAACATAATGTATAGGTTCTTTTATTTATTTTGAGAAATTCCTGGGAAAAGAATACCATAGTTCTTCAGTCTTTATTGATGGTTAATAACCGGCCTAAATACCACCATGTTCATTTTTTTGCCAAACGAGGCAGACAACAAGGCGAGGCGGGGGTTATGTGAGCCTCAAATAAAGTACTTGTTATCTCATGTTCAATATTATAAAGAACTGACTTCAATTGGAAAGGCTTATGGACTCATATTGCTGAAATTATTTTTCAAATTTCAGAATATTCGAGAACCACTCGTGCACGATCTGCCCCCGTATCTGCCACTCCCTCCTGTACAACGGGTTCGTCACGGATCGCCAACAATTCTACTTCTGGGACAGCTCGGCCAAGATGTGGTCTGAGAGTAGTGGTGAAGCTGCTCTGCAGACGCATGTAAGGGACCACCCAAGTCTGTACACACTTGTAAGGGATCTCCCTTAACAGTTCGAACTCCAAACCAGAAACTTAAAAGGGCCTCTGTCATAAAAAAGACAACTTTTACGATGACGATGTTCATAAGGATATGCAGCCACATTCCAACCCCAAGCCAATCCCGTCCAAAGAAGATGGCCAGAAGGATTTACCAATACGTAACTAAAAAAGTAAAAAAAAAAAATATGTATATCGGAAAAAGTCCGTAGAACATCCGAGAAGAACCTCAAAAATTTACTGAATACACCAGTAGACCAATATGAAGATGGATGTGATGGGTGGTGTGTATTTCTGTGGGCCTTAATTTTTAGCATTTCTCTAAAAGCATTTAATTTCCTGAATTTCCAGCTGTCATTAGTAATTCCTCTAATTTGACACAAAAGAAATTCATAATATTTATGTGGACCATTTTACGAATCTCCATAGAAAACTGCCAAACAGATGAATTATTTCGTAACAAGAATAGCACGCAGTATCATATGAATCGTCAGTTTGTGACAATAATATTTTCTTATGATGATTCTGCCAAAGTGACTGTTTGAAGCCCCCTGTTCGCAGCTGTACCTCTACTTCAACAGCATGATGGTGTCGGTTTACGAGGAGCGCTACAACTATGACTGGAACCTGTTTGTGTCAGACCTTGGTGGTAGTATTGTAAGTACAGCTTTCTTAGTAACAACAATAACTTAGAATTATTATTGAAATATGGCTTCGGTGCTAGCGACACCTTTTTAACCCCCGACGGAAAAAGAGGGGTGTTTGAAACATATAAGTTTGACGTGTGTATCTGTGTGTCTGTCTGCGCCATCGTTGCTACCAAACGGCTGAACCGATTTTGATTTTTTTGGTTTTGTTTGAAAGGTGACTTGATCGAGAGTGTATGCTATTAAAAAAAAAAACTGGTTTTGTCGAAGGTTTTTTATTTTTATTAGCTTGTTATTAAATATGGAAGTTAAACGAGGATAGGAAGACAATCCAAAATTATTGAAATATAACAACTTGATTTACAGATTTGTTCTTCAAATGCTTATAAATAAAAATGATCCACTCGGAATTTCTCCTGTTCAAAAAGTAGTATTGTAAGTCATAGGAATTCCAACAGACGCGGCACCGCTTATGCAGCCCATTACGAAAACCAGCCACTGTGCCTAGCGAGCAGTCAAAATGTCAGATACTCCACCTGATCCGACAAGTAATGCTAAGTCTTCATTGACCCTAATTTCTGCCTGAACCAGGAACCGGGCACCGTCTTCAATAGGCTCAATCCTAAGCTTTGCCAATCTAAATATTACACAAACATCCTCTTCTCGTTCTCTGAGGAGATAAACATGATGCCATTGATTATGCCAGCGGCTGGCAAGGTGCCATGCTGCTATTTCAAAGACTAGGTAACTTTTTGTAGTGCATACAGACTCACAAATGGTACCTCACATTGAGCAAATAGTTCGATGTTTTTTTTAAACTTGATTAAGTATATCAGTAGGTACGTCGATTCTGTTAAATTCAAACAACTACTCGCATCTCAAATCGCTATTCATTCTCATTCGAATTTTGAATCGGGGTCGAGTGCTAAGTGAGTGTCGAAGTGACGGGGGAATTACCTTACTGAACGCCACTTCTTACAACGTTATCTCATACTATATCTGTCAAAATCTCACGGTCTATTTAGTTCAACTTGCTGACACGCTCGGAAGGGTAGCGCTAGTGTATCAACCAAGTTTTTAGAATGCCAATCTAGAAGTTTAGAATGAGGTCTTACAGAATCACACCCTAGGTGAATACACAGATTTCTCTTTTTCAGTCGTTAGTAATTTGACTTTCGAAAGAAGAAGACAGAGCGTTGTATAACTATAAAATATACTTAAATAACTTTTATTGTTCAATTCAGTTATTCTGGAGTTCGAATATTTAGAAGTCGAGTTATATCTAATATTGTTTGTCTTCATGATATAATATTAAATGTGCGTAAGAAGCTAATTCGAGACATAAGTATACGTGAAGTGTATAAATAACAACTCAGTTGAAATCAGTATCAAGGCAATAGTATCGGCAGAGTCGTAACGTTTTGGTTTTATTGGTGTCTTGATCCAAAACAAAGATTATAATAGTACAGTCGAGCGCATGGCTGTAGTAACACTTTGACTATGAGCTGGCCTAGCAAAGTGCGGAGTTTTAATATAATGAGAGGTCAGCTTATCTGTTTGCTTACCACAGACGTGCGGCCTACTGTACATGCTAGATGATGAATATGATGATTGACATGATCATTTTGGTAAACACAAGCAGTAAAAGAAGTATCAAATTCAAAAATTCCAAACCTAGAATATTGTATTATTCTAAGTTATGATTGCTAAGTCAACTAAGGAAAAAAAAACAGGTTTCCATATCAAGAGTTCTGCTTTCTTCCCAGGGTTTCCTGCTTGGCCTGTCCGTGATAGGCCTAATGCAGATCTTCGGCAAGACTTGGCGCACCTTCATAGAGCCGTTCATCAGGTGTAAGAAGAAGTCTACCACTGCTAGTAGCGTCGCCTCCGCGGCTACTGCAGATGTTAAGACCGTCCGGCAAGAGTACATCGAGAAGTGGAATGAAAAGAATATGGCTGATCAATAGTAGAATTGATTTTAATTATTATAATAATGAGCATTCAATTGTATTTTTTTTATTATATTCGAGTTGATTTTGATAATAAATGTTAGGAATCAAAGGCGTTAGCGTTCAGCAGGTGACGATATCAAATAAGTCGTAACACAGTGGGACATAAAAAACAACTACCTACCTAGCATAAAGAAACTCAATCAATGATGAATTATTTGGTTCAGATACAATATGTCTTGTGGCTTAGTACATAATAGCCACACGGATCGATCCATCAGGTTAAGCTACGCTTGCCAAGGTTGGTCCGTGAATGGGTGGCCATCTTTACTTACCGAGACTCCTCCGTGGCTCGGAAAGTACGTTAATCCGTTGGTCTCGGCTGTCATTTGTAGATCTTTGACAGCCGTTACGGGTTCTTCAGAAGCCCGAAAGTCTAACAACAAGTCTTACGAAGGGATATCGTATTACCCAGTTACTGGGTTGTGGAGATCAGTGATCAGAGCAGTCGCTCCGTGCAAAATTCCAGTATTCAGCTGCATCCGGTTAGACTGAAAGCCGACTCCAACATAGTTCGGAAAAGGCTAGGCAGATTGATTTGGTTCAGATACGAGTAGTAAAGGGTAGATGGCAAGTACAAGAGGAGGGGTGCGTGACAGAAACTGAATATAACGATGGAAGTAGGTTGAGATACATAGACTTCAAATCAACACTTTTATTTTTATTAATTGAAGTGGATTTTTGATAATTCATCAAGAAAAGGTGAAAATGGCAGCATAGTTATTTACGGATGAAATAAAATACTAAATAATAAAAAACCGGCCAAGTGGGAGTCCGACTCGCGCACGAAGGCTTCCGTACCATTTTCTATAAAAACGGCGTTTGTTGTATGGGAGCCCCCTTAAATATTTATTTTATTCTGTTCTTTAGTATTTTTTGCTATATTGCCAACAGAAATACATCATCTGTGAAAATTTCAACTGTCTAACTTTCACGGTTCATGAGATACAGCCTGGTGACAGTCGGATGGACAGCGGAGTCTTAGTAATGGGGTCCCGTTTTACCCTTTGGGTACGGAACCCTAAAATACACTCGGAAAGTAATTCGTCTATTTTCTCATTTCTTTTCATAAGCTTAATTAAAAAGTATATAATTTGTGTCAATATAAATACTGCTGCTGATCCAGTAAATCTGTACCTAGTATCCATGAATCATAACTTGCCATATTTCTGTGCGTGACACATGTTGTCCCGTGATTTGGTACAACAACATGTGGAGCATGTAATATGTGGAATAACATTGAGTATTATGTCATTATATCATTCTGTTTTTTTAGCCTGCAACCATCTTTATCTGGATATTTAATGCTCTGTTTGTCCCGCGTTCTTTTTCATTCAACATACTTAAAACATACTTTTCAATGTTATAGGTATAGCTAATCAAATATTTTTTTTATTTTTTTATTGTGTTATGGGACTGCTCTTGACATCGATCTCGCCTGATGGAAAGCGATAGATGAGGTCTATGATGGAACGAGCAAGCCCAGAAGATGCCTGTTCACTCTTGTTTTGAAGGCTGACGGGTTATACGTGGAAGGGAACACAGATGCTGGCAGACAGTTCCACACTTTGGCCGTGCGCATAATAAATGTAAATAAAAGAAGTGTGAAGTGTTTTCTTTAAACCATGTTTTAATTCAATTTTAACATGATCGAGTTTGACAAAGGTTATCATTGTCTCTTTCACCAACATCACCACATTTTTTTTTCTTTTCTTATTTAGTTTCTCTCTAAAAGTTTTCGCACAAAGGTGGCTGGAACAGACTAGATGCGGAAGGCGAAGGGCAGGGTGTGTGCTTGGGAAAGGCCTATATCCAGCCGTGGATGGCGATAGGCTGAGTTGATTGACCGCATTGACCCTTACAACCTTTCCTGTAAGTTAACCACTATCCTAAGGTTATTAGCATCTATCATACTTCATCATCACGCACATGACGACTGTCATAATAATGCGTAGCTGATGATTGAGTGATGCTAAATCTAGTCACACTTCGAGTGGGCTATTGCAAAACTTTGACCGACTGTCACCGTGTGATGACAACGGCCCAAACGCCGCACATGCCAACTATATTAGATTAATTATAGAACATTTTAATTAATGTTTTAATTGAGATATTTGATAATTAAGCCGGTTTAAATTAATTATTATGTATGGTTGTTAAGGAGCTTGTGCGGAGAAATTCAACTTATTTCTGCTTTGCTGTTTTCCGGTTTGAAGAGTATACAAAAATAAGAGAAAGAAAATACTTATTTGCGGTAAACATGACGCAAAGAAAGGACACAAACACAAAAAAGAACAAGTTGGGGTGGAATATGCGACACATCCACGCAAAACGGCCATCGCTCAGCGTAATAAAAAAAAATAAAAAAATACAAAATATATTTATTGAATAAAAACGTTTACAAAAAGTGTACATTTAGTCTATAGAGAAAGATTACACAAACAATAATAGTGCCTAAAAATAAGCTAAAACTAAAATATGCTTAGGTATTATAGGTGCAAGTCGGTAATTATTGTTTGAAATGACAATTAGGTAGCGACCCGCCCGATCTAGGTTAATTCAAACCTGTGTTTCAAGCCATCACTTTACATCTAATTTAAATGAAACACAAAAATTTAAGGTTAAACTGTTAAAAAATAATCTATGAAAAACTATGAGAAAAAGCCTAATTATTGGTAGATTAATAATTATCTAACACTATACCTATGTATATATACCAAAGTAAATACTTACGAGAGAGTTAATTATCATCATGACATAATTTCTAGAAGTTTTTCTGTGTCTGTGTATTGCTAAATATTCTGATAACATATTACTACATTTCTTATAGCTTACACTATAGAAGCTTAGTAACTTGTTCAGCCTATTATACAGAAAAGGTCCTAAAAACACATAAAATCGATTTGCAAACGAATGACTAGTTTGGGGATTTATGCAAACCAAGGCCTTCCTTCTCTTGTCGGAAGGAACTGGGTCAAAAGGAAGTGCAGTGTGCTGGTGTAGTACTATGCTTAGTATAAACAATTGTCGTACTGTTAGTACATTCCATGATAAGTAGAGCTCGTGCGTAGTAAATCTAAACGGGCGAAAGGTAGCAACCTTTAGAATTGCTCTTTGAGCACGCTCTAGTGGGAGTAAAATTGTTTTTGCAGCACCACCCCAAGAAGTTATACAATAAGTAAGAATGCATTGACACAAAGCTAAATAAACCTGTTTAATTAATTTATAGTCTGCTAAAAATAGGCGGCCCTATGCGGAACAGAGACCCAGAGAGAGAGAGTATTAGTGCCGGTGTAGGTCACTGGACATTTAAAGGATACGATAATAAACATACATAATCAGCCTATAATGTTCCCACTGCTGGGACACAGGCCTCCTCTCTGTGAGAGGGAGTGGGCCGCAATCCACCACGCGGGCCCAGTGCGGGTTGGTAGATGTCACATGTCTTCGAGTTTTTGGTTCTAGGACATGCTCGTTTCCTCACAATGTTTTCCTTCACCGTTTTGAGAGCAATGGCGATGAAAATAATTTACACAAAGTAAAGCGCCTCTCAGGGTTCGAACCTACGACCTACAACTCGTAAGTCGTCGCCGTTACCGCTGGGCCACCACTGCTCTGTACGATAATATTTCAGGTTTATTTCCAGGATGATAACGCACCTGTTACTCCAATAGTATTGCAAACGTTTATTGGCGTCGTTAGCGACTAAAGGTACCATTCCGTAGCCGACCTCAGGCGGCAGCAGAAGGCGACATATCGCCGCGACACGACTGGTTTTTATGAATTTCTATGAAATATCTTCCGTAGCTAGTGATACGTCGGTTTCATAAAAATTCGTAGTATTAGTATTAGTATTATTAGTATTATTCGTATTAGTATCCAGTCGTGAATGGTACCTTAATGTAATGGTACTTTACCAATCAGGTGGGTCGTCTGCCTGCCAGGGTTGCGGGAAAGTCCGAAAGGGATACCGGGACCTTGGCAACACGCAACTGAAGGATCACGGGTGGGTTTTAGTCAGTAAAAGTCTGACACGCCCTTCCGCTCCGCCCAGAGCGGGAGAAGTCATTGGTTGGTTTTTATGATTTCCCACACTCAAAAAAAAAAAGGTTGGTCGTCTGCTTATTCGCCACGCAAATAACATAAACTGGACAATATGTATATAGTGCTATAAGGTATTTTTGGCGCGCCATCTTGTTTTTTAAATACGTTTCACAAACAATAATTTTATTGCACAAATATTTTCCAACAGCACCCTATCAGCGTCATTCGAGCACTCAAATATCCTTGAAGCAACGTAATTTATTTTTATTTTTATTGAAAGAAACAAACAGCAAACAGTTACATTATAAGAACTTACAACTAGTTAACAAAAACAAGTTTTGACAATAATATAACCCACAGAGAAGCTCGTGGCTAAGTAATAACAGCCACTCGGGTCGATCCATCAGGTTAAGCTACGCTTGCCGGGGTTGGTCCGTGGATGGGTGACCATTATCACATATCGAGACTCCTCCGTGCCTCGGAAAGCACGTTAAGCCGTTGGTCCCGGCTGTCATTTGTGGATCTTTGGCAGTCGTTACGAGTCGTCAGAAGCACGAAAGTCTGACAACCAGTCTAACCAAGGGGTATCGTATTACCCAGTTACTGGGCTGTGGAGGTCAGATAGGCAGTCGCTCCATGTAAAAGACTGGTATTCTGCTACTAGCTGCATCCGGTTAGACTGGAAGCCGACCCCAACATAGTTGGGAAAAGGCTAGGCAGATTCATAACCCACAATGCTGTTCACGGGTAGACATAAAAGTTATAAGAAAAAATTAGTGTAGTCGCACGGAGTTTTAGTAGCAGTATATGCAGTAACGAGTTGTCTAAAGATAATTAAAGTTAAAGTTAAAATTTAGATAGAGATTACATGACATATTTAGATGTAAAGGGCAAAAGAAGTAACTATCGGTATTGTCCAGTCATTAGGTTGCATATACAATTATTGCAGGTCCAGAGGCCCTAGACGAAGTGACATTCGATTAGCGATAACGATGATGGAAAAGGCAAAAATGTATAGGACTGGCATAAGCTATCGAAAAGCTTATGTCAATCCTGTTATAAGTCGTTGTAGAAATACGAAACGCTTTCGAAGCGATTGTCACTTGTCTAGGCCCTCTGGCTTAGTCGCCCTTATTCAAAGTCGACCAACTCAAATAATATTAAAACTATGACTATCCTCAGTATTTTACCATCGTTCGTGAATACGTAATGTTTAGATACATCGTGGTATGCGAGGTTGCCTAACCCATAGATATAAAGTGATGACGTCAGAACTAAATGTTTGAAGCACTGTGCTTCACGTCTTTTACGTTACAAACATGGTTCAGGTAAAATGGCTATTCTCTTCAGTATTTGTGTGGTGATTTTAGGAGAAATAAGAAGAATGATTAAGGAAGGACTACCTCGTTGGTCTAGTGGTCGCAAGCGCTACTCGTGCGATGAGGTCCTGGGTTCGATTCCCAGGTCGAGCAAAGTGTTATTGGGTTTTTTCATCAGGAATTTCTCAGTAGCAGGTCGGGGTCTGGATTTGTGCCCGGTTGATGGCAATAGGCTCGCCCCCTATTACATGGGACTTAAACATAACTGGTGAAATATGCGTGTACTATACATATGTAACATATGTAGCATCTTGCATGCCATGTGTGTGTATACTCATGTTTTGAACAAATAAATGATCTTTATCTTTATCTTTATCTTTATCTTTATCTTTATCTTTATCTTTATCTTTATCTTTATCTTTATCTTTATCTTTATCTTTATCTTTATCTTTATCTTTATCTTTATCTTTATCTTTATCTTTATCTTTATCTTTATCTTTATCTTTATCTTTATCTTTATCTTTATCTTTATCTTTATCTTTATCTTTATCTTTATCTTTATCTTTATCTTTATCTTTATCTTTATCTTTATCTTTATCTTTATCCTTATCTTTATCTTTATCTTTATCTTTATCTTCCCTAACCCTTCGGGGATTATAGGCGTGATGTTATGTTACGTTAAGAAGGATTCTTTTTATTACACAGGATAGCACATATTGCAGTATTACCCTGCATAAAATCTTCGAGCCTAAAACTTTTTTACTTCGCTTGCCATCGATGTTGTCGTTTTTAATCGTAAGATAATTTCAATTTTTTGAATTTGAATCTGACGTGAAGAAAGATGAAGAATTTTTTATTGGCAGCCGTCAGTCGCGGTTTTTTCTCATGAACGCAAGAGCTCTAATTCTTCAAGTAATTCCCGGCGTACTATGCTGAAAGATTTGCAATATAATTATTTAATTATAGTCTTTATTGTTGTGTCCACGTTTCCTTGTTTTACGGTACGTATAATCGGATTCTATCTGTGCTACTATACTCGCTCTTTCTCCAAGGTATGTCGGTATCCTTTTCGCTAGTCTAAAACCTTCTTATTTGTCATAGGTTAAAAACCAGTGAAAAGGCCTATTTTGGCCTTTATCGGTGGGGTATTGGGAACCCACCTCGTTTCCTCCAATCCTGGATCAGGCGCCCCGGGCGGCGCAGTTGACTGAGCGCCGTGCCACGTACAAGGAATACCGCCTCTTGACGTACCGCACGGTCCAGGAACTAACCACCTCGTGACTTATTAACTATTTATTTATCCACTGCGAAGCGCCGTTTTCTCGGATTCTTCCACGTTGCATTGCAAACTGCAGCTGCTGTAAACCCTTCAAGTTTTCCCTTCAAGTTCAAATACGTTCAAGTTTATTTTTTACGCGTAAATAATCTCGTATGCAAATTAGACTAAGCTGGCATTAGGTCAACCTTCGGTTGCGGTTCCTTATTCGATGCGTTGCGTTTGCGCTAGTAAGTTATGGTTTTTATAAGCTTTTGCAATCGCTGATACACACCGAACTCCCACGCGTAACTAAATTTACCTAAGAGTTCTATTCCGAAAGTTTTCCTTAACCTAATTACGCTTGATTCGGCACCACTGTCTCCATAGCCGCGACTAAATTATATTTCATATTCACCTTTTTTATATTTTTTGTAAAAAGTGTCTTTCTATATTTATATTACAAAAATTATACGTGTTCAACGAAGTGTGTTTATTTATTTCGTTACAAATGGCGCCCGAATTAAAAGTAGGTAAATTATGATATCCCTATGCATACTTAAATATTTTTTTGTCAGTTTGTGTGTGGTGCTCTTTCAGGGCAATTTTAATCTCTATTTATTTTTCAGAGAAATCATTAGTTTCTTTTCTCACCACGGATGCCTGCTTTTGCTGAACGACTTATGAATATTTGAACGGCAAGCTGGTCAAATGAAGTTTATGTATATTCTTAATGTGATGTGTGTGCAATGTTATTTAAAATAATTATTTTGTAACCATATTGAATGACCAATCTTTCATTTCGTCCCATCAAATATATATCAATCCTGAATTTTATTTATCTCTTGTAGTAGTTGTATTTAGTTCCCTGTAGTGTGCGTCTGTGGTGTGAACGTAATAGGCTTCGTGTTCAAGGTAAGCGTTTGTGTGTCTGATTTTTCTGCTAGATGTCTAGCTTGTTTTTTCCTTAGTCCAGCTATCTTCGTTCCGTTTTTTTTGTGTGATTTCCGTGATCCAGCATGGCCGACGAGGATTCGTCCATTGGTGAAACCGCCCATGGAGAGAGCCTTATCATTTCTAGGCCCCCCCCAATCCCACCTAGGAGACCTAGGATTGCTGAGTCATCAGGCTTACCATCCCCGATCAAATCCGACGAATGTCCATCTTATCCCCGTAAACAAATATCTCTCACGAAGTGGAAAATTGACTTTTCTGGGAACACCTGCGTCCGTGAATTCTTTCTCTCGATAGATGAATGTAAGGAAGCGGATGATATATCTGATCATTATCTGTTGAAGCGCTTCCATGAAGTTTTGTCAGGAGCTGCACTGAAATATTTTAGGTCCATTCGCCACCCACTCCTGTCATATACAAAACTTAAGGAGTCTTTCGTGAAGACATTCGGAGTCATAGATTTTGAGTTCAAAACTGAACAACAGGTTCGAAACATGAGACAGAAATCAGACCAATCGGTCAGGGATTTCGTCATCCAGGTCTCATATCTTAACGATCGCTTAGCCAGTCCCATCCATGACTCTAATTTACTTGATATTATTATGCACAATATGCACCCTAGGTTTTTCCCTTGCTTGTCAATCCACAAATTCCATGATTTAGAGTCGCTTGTTGATATGGCGTCACATTTTGAGAGCTTCTTGCCAGGAGCGTCGAAATCGGTGTCCAACGTCTCTTCTGAGATACAGTTATGTCCTAAATGTAGAAAGGACGGACATTCGTATCGTAACTGTCCAGATTTCCCTGGTAGGCTCTGTTTTAGATGTCGCACTCCTGGTGTAATTACCCGGGATTGTCCAAACTGTAATCCAAAAAACGTGTAGACCATCGGCGACACGCCTCATCCCGTACAGTGTCACCGGTGATAGCCAACGATTCATCAGACAACCGACCATTCGTTGAAATATTACTATGTAATCGCCCCATTAGGGCTTTGTTGGACTCAGGCGCACAGATGTCTCTTATTAGTGATATCCTCATTCAGGAACTAGGTATATCTCGGATTTCCAATGTTTCGTGTCCGCGGGTTATTTCCGCCAACAATTCACCCATCGATATTTTAGGGAGTGTTTGTCTCCCGGTCCAATTTAACCGTACAACTTTCACGCATGAATTTTTAGTTGCACGTTCTACTACGTCTTCAATTATCTTAGGTATAGAATTCTGGAATAAATTCGGTTTAACTTCAGTTTTTAGTAAGGCTTTTAATAAAAATATTAAAGGCAATATGTACCTTCCCGCTTTCAACCATTCTCCGCCTCTGGTTTCTTGTGTAAATAAAGCTCGATATGTACATCCCCGCAATGTCCTATTACCCGACCAAGAGCGAGGTCTACAACGCGTCATTGACGAATTTGAGGCTATTTCGTCTGATAAGATTGGGCTCGGTAAAACTACTTGGCTTTCCCACAAAATTAATACAACAGGAATGCCAATTAGACAAAGATTTTACCCTCTTTCACCGGTCAAATTAAAAATTCTTAACGACGAAATTGATAAGATGTTAGAATTAGGTGTTATCCGTCCCTCTCGTTCTCCTTGGGCCAGTCCTGTTGTAATGGTTACAAAAAAGGACGGGTCTGTTCGCTTCTGTGTCGACAGCCGTAAATTAAATAGTGTAACCATCAGGGATTCGTATCCTCTACCTCGTATTCAAGATATCCTTGACAATCTTCGTGGTGCGAGATATATAAGTTCTCTCGATTTCAGGAGTGCTTTCTGGCAGATTCCTCTCGCGGATAACGAGAGCTGTGAGAAAACCGCTTTCATAATTCCCCAACGCGGTTTATTCGAGTTCGTCAGAATGCCATTCGGGCTCACAAACGCTGCTTCAGAAATGCAACGCCTAACTGATATTATCGTTAACTTCGAATACACTTCTACCAGCGACGACTGTGTTTTCGGATACGTCGACGATTTGATTTTGATATCTAAGGATTTCCACAGTCATCTTGCACTCCTTAGGAAGGTGCTAAACCGCCTCAAAGAAGCCGGTTTATCTATAAACTTAAAAAAATGTGAATTCTGTAAGAGTGAGCTAAAATACTTGGGATACATCGTCAACGAAAAAGGGCTCCAGACTGATCCCAGTAAACTGGAAGCTATTCGCGATTACCCCACTCCTACTACCGCTAAATCTTTGCGCGGCTTTATAGGAATGTGCTCTTACTATAGGCGTTTTGTAGATGGTTTCTCGTCCATAATTGCTCCTCTTACAGCTCTTATTGGAAAGAGGAAGGGTCGCGATCCTATAAATTGGGACGAGGCTGCCGAACAGGCATTTTTTAAGCTGAAAGAAGCATTAGTCAACACTCCAGTGATGGCTTGCCCTGATTTTGCCAAGCCATTCATATTGCAGTGCGATGCTTCGGCTGTCGGTCTCGGTTCGGTCCTATCTCAAAACGTTGACGGTGTAGAACATCCCATTGCGTATTACTCCCGCCTATTTTCCAGAGCGGAGCGCAATTATAGCACCACTGAACG